>OY740716.1:105126754-105726754 GCA_963513945.1 Hydrotaea diabolus | reverse complement strand
TTTATGTGTATATCCATTTGTTCATGTGTTAGATTTTATTTAAAAAAAAAAATTGGTTAATATTAGGGAGTTACGTATATATATATTTTTTTATAGTACATTTTGAAATTTTTTGTACACTAAACTAACAACGTGAGTAAAATGAAATTCAGCAACGTGTTAGCGTATATTAATGTCCTTAACATTTATTTTTTCTGGATGAAATGGTTGGAAATTGTCAAGGATATTAAAGGACAAAATTTTGAAAGGACTTGAATAAGGTCCTTTTGTCCTGATATAACAACACAAATATTTTTGCCAAATCGAGGGGAGTCTCCTCTTTCATTTGCTTTTTATCTCAGCATCGTAGGATGAGTAGAAATATATAAAATATTTTTTTCTATTTAAATGTCCTTTAAAACTTTAAAGTCCTCTAAAAAGGACAAATGACCAGAGAATGAAAAACTGTAAACGCAGTTTTACTCCAGAGAGCCTCTAGTTTCACGTGTATAAGGTCTTGCTCATGTGTTAAAATTAGTGTTGTACAGTGTAACAGTTGTAAAAGCTTTCCGTCCTCTTTTAATTAATTTGACTATGAGCTCTAAAGATAAGTACAAATTTATCAATATATAATAGATTTATACATTGCCTTGGTGTTTTGCAACAAGGTGAATAGAAAAAGAGAGAGTAAATGGGAGCAGAGTAGAATTTTTACATTTTTATTTTGGCTGCAGCTTCGATATTTTCCAATAAGAATTAGGGAAGGCAGTGAGTTATTCGTAATTCAGACGGTAATTCAAAATGAATTACCACCAAACAACGTAATTTGCTCTCAGAATTTTGTATGGTGAATTACCTAATTCGCAATGTAATTGGGCGTTAAAGTACGAATGAGAGAACGAATTATGAAAAATTATTGTAGTGTAAACGCCATATAATTCGCGTAAGTAATTCAGAGAGCGGTTTAGTTAATTCGAAATGTAGTATGGACATAGCATAACGAAGAAATCACTGCCTTTTATAATTCTTTTTGGAAAATATCGAAGCTGCTGTCAAAATAAAAATTTAAAAATACTGCTCTGCTCCTATTTACCCTCTCTTTTTCTATTGACCTTATTCAATATGATTTATTGCTATATTTTGTATTTACCTTTAGAGCTCAGCCAAATTAAAAAAGGGAATTAAGGTCTATATATTGAATAAAAAAGAGGAATTGTAATGTAAACAAACACATTTTTTTCTTTGGAATACCAAAGCAACTGTCAAATCGAATTAGGTACGCGTAGTGTACACAGGGTAATTAGCGTAAGTATTTCAGATCGCGAATTAGGTAATTCGCGATGTAGTGTAGACATGACATTAGTTTCAACAAGGACAGTTTGATGTCCTTGATGCAGTTTTAATACAATTCAGTTTTAATACAATTCAGTTTTAATACAAATGCATTTTTAATACAAATGGTAAAATTTAAATGTCAAAGTTTTAATAATAAACTTACACTTTATATATGAGTATTAAAGTGAAAACTTTGATATTAAAGTTAACACTTGTAACTCAAAACTAAAACATTAATTTTAAAAGTGAACACTATAAATTAAAAAGTGACGCTTTGATCAATAAAGTGAAAACTTAAAATATATACAATATTTGATTTTGTCGGGCGATTTGGTCAAATTATGATCATGAAAATGAACTAATTTATTTCATTTTACACTTGGCTTGGCTTTTTTCCAACTTCTTCAGGAGTGGTGTTTTATTAAAAATCCTAAGTAGTAGGTGAACAAAATTTTTTTTATGAATAATGAGAACTTTTTTTGGCATTGACATTAAATACTTATAATTAGTTTCACAACCGTGTCATATTACCTTTATCTATTATAAAACTGGACTTCACGACATAAATGTTAAATAATAAAATAAATAATAATAGCAGAATAAATTTAAACTAATATCACTGGACTTTACTTAAAGAATAGCTATGGAGTTCTGAAGTTTTGTGTTGTCTTCGTCTTCTTTGGCGTTGATAGACTTTCTAATCCACTGTTGTATGCGTAAACTTTCGAGCGTATATCGTTTATTCTCTGATTTTTCTCTGTCTAAAATTTTAATGTATTTAAATCCGCCTTATGTTGTTTCTCTTTTGTATGTGCGCCAACACCGTTTTCTCTTTTCCTTTATTTATGTCGGCTTCATGTTCACTTAATCGCTTGCTCAGTGTTCGTTTCGTCGATCCCACATATACTTTGTCACACTTCTCAATATCGTATGGGTAACGATAATAAGAAGTTTGACAAAGACACGCTCGAAAGTTTACGCATAGAAAGTCTATCAACGCCAAAGCAGACAAATACAACACAAAACTTCAGTACTCCATAGCTATTCTTTAAGTAAAGTTCTGTCCTATTAGTTTTAATTTATTCTGTGATTATTATTAATTTTATTATTTAACATTTATGTCGTGAAGTCCAGTTATATAATAGAAATAAGTAATATGAGACGGCTGCGAAACTAATTGTAAGTAATTAATGTCAATGCCAAAAAATATGTTCGTTTTTTGATAACAAAAAAAGGTCACTTACTAATTAGGATTTTTAATAAAACACCACTCCTTAAGAAGTTGGAAAAAAGCCAACGAAACTTTGAGTGTAAAATGAAATAAATTATTTTCATCATTATAATTTGACCAAATAGCCCGACAAAATCAAATATAATATAAAAATATCAGAATTGGTCATAAAGCAAAATTAAAATATATACGTTAACTCTTTTCTACACTTTACATTTTAAAGTTAACACTATGAAATAAACGTTTTAATTTTATTTTTTTAAGTTTAAAAATTTAAAATTAAATGGATTCACTTTTAACATATTTTTAAAAGAGATTACTTGATAAATAATTTATTTTAGTTATCCTAATAGGATGCAATTGGCGTTGATGAATGGCTCTTGGATTTTCAGAACCCGAGAGCCTACAGTTCTGCTCATTAACAAAGCCATTCAAATGAAAAGGAGTTTCATCACTAATGCGTTTGCGTTAAAATAATTGATCGCTGATTTGAATAATAAAATTCTATTATTCTAGTTCTTTATTCAGTTGTGAATCTCTCCAATATTTATTCTTCAAGTGTTATTAATATAATCTGAAATAAAAAATATATAAACGAAAAAGTTATAAAATTTTTAAGCCTCAAGGTAACTTTTGGCCCACCCCATGTTTCCTTTTTTTTACTGTATTCTATTTAAAAAATCATTCAACTTCTTTCCATAACGGTCCCCAGAACACTTTGTACAAAACAGTCACTGATACACCGTTTCTCCAAAGAAGTATGGCCCATGCAGTGCAGCTTGATGAAACTGCGCACCACACAGTAACTCGTTCTGGATGCAGTTCCGTCTCATGGAGTATTTGTGGAATAGATTCACTTCATATGCCGCAAAACAGAACACTTTGTAAAAAATTAGAGCAACGCTGGGTGTTGTTCACGCAATTGGGTGCAATGGTAAAGCGGCATCCGCTGCGAACGGTTGGGTACTCTAGAATACGCTCGGGCTGTTTTAAACAAATTTTTTCAGTGCGGTTTTTCTTATTTATTTATTTATCGTTATAATTTCAACAATTTATATAGTATCGTAATACTTAGCAAATGATAAGAAGATTTTCACCACGTATGTGCATTATTTAAAAAAAAATATAAAAAAAGTTGAGAGCTCCTGGATTTGAAGTCGGTACCTTGAAGCAGTATCTGTATGTGTGAAAATGTTGTATTTGAAATCATATTTTCGTTTGCTGATTAGTTTCAGTGAGGTTTTTTTTCTTATTAATTCCTTAGCTAAAATTGGTATAAAAATATGTCGGTGGAACAATAAAGAAAGAAAAACAGAAAAAAATTGTGTGAATAGAACCCGAGCAAATTTGAACGAGAATGGTTGCCACGGACGCGGCTTAACCGTTTCACCCAAACGATTTGTTCTAATTAATGGAATGGATCATATGTCTGAGAATTTTAAACCTGGTTTGGCTTAAACATCGTGATAAAGGTCCAGAGGACCCTTACAGTCATTTATAGAGTGTTCGCGATATTATGTAGAGTGAAGAACTCTAGTTATGTATGTATAACGGATAACTCTAGAATAGCAGAGTGGACGACGTAATTTGGATTTTGTAGGTTTTTCGCGTTGACTGTTTTAAGGATCACGTTAAGAGCATTTAAGCCACGTGACGTAGAATAAAGGATTCTACACAGTCTTTTTTGGGTGTTCGTCCGCGATTGATATTGACTGCTTTAAAGATCACGTATAAGAGCGTTTAAGCCACGTGACGTAGAATAAAGGATTCTACACAGTCTTTCGGGCGCGTGTGTTCGCGATTACTGTTACGGATGAAGATTAGAAAACACGGCGTTCGTTTCTCCGAAGTCTTAAAGAGCTGGGACTGCGCAATAATTGTCTAGCAAGTATGTTACCATGACGTTCGAGCTTCTCTTTGTGCTTTATATTGATTTTTTGAATTGCCTCTTTAACGAGAGGTATTTTCAAGTCTCGGTGGATATTTTCATTCCTCATATACCAAGGGGCACCGGTAATAAGCCGCAATGTCTTCGATTGGACTCTTTGGATTTTGTCGAGATTGCTCGAGCTTGCTTTGCCCCATAGCTGGGCACCGTATAACCAGATAGGTTTGATTGCACTGTTGTGTAGCAGGACCTTATATTCAAGGCTTAGTTTTAAATTCGCGTTTAGGAGCCAGTGAAGTTGATGGACCTTAAGTTTCAGTTGAGTTTTCTTGGCTTCGATATGACTTCTCCAGGTGAGTCGGCGATCCAGGTGGATTCCAAGGTATGAAACATGATCAGATTGAGAAAAAGGGATATTGTTTAATTTCAATGTCGGACAAGTGCTAAAATTCAGTGTGAAAGTTACATGTGTGCATTTAGCCTCATTGACTTTTATTTTCCAGTCCGAGAGCCAAGATTCTACTCGTCTGAGATGTACACCTAGATTCATAGATGCAATATCCTGCTTTTTATGTGTGGCCATTATAGCGGTATCATCGGCAAAAGTGGATGTTAGCACGTTTGGGCTGGTAGGAATATCTGCGGTAAACAGATGGTAAAGGATAGGCCCCATGACGCTTCCCTGGGCAACACCTGCTAGTATTTCGCGGTCATCGGTGACTTGTTGTCCACATTTGACTCTGAATCTGCTGTTTTCTAAGTAAGACTCAAGAATTCGATGCGTATTTGCCGGTAAGTATTTGCAAATTTTGTAGGTCAAGCCAACGTGCCAGGCTTTGTCAAATGCTTGAGCAATATCCAGGAATACTGCGCAGCAATATTCTCGCCGTTCAAATGATTTTTCAATTGCTTGGGTCAGACGGTTTACTTGTTTGATAGTGCTGTGACCTTCGCGAAAACCAAACTGATGGTCTGGTATTATGTTATTTGACTCGAGAAACGGTTTTATTTTCGATAAAAGAACTTTTTCAAATAGTTTGGATAAGCAGGGAAGCAAACTGATCGGCCTGTATGAGGAAGGTATTGATTTGTCCTTTCCTGGCTTTAAAATCATTTGAATCATAGAAATTTTCCACACTTTAGGAAAGTAACCATGTCTCAAAATAGAGTTAAATAATTTTGCCAGGAACTTCACAGCAATATAGGGAAGTTCCAAGATCATTTTAGGCGTGATAAGATCATATCCAGGTGGTTTACCTAGATTCACGGTTTCTTTAATGACATTCAGAAATTCATTTGCGTTTGTAAGCAATGGAATTACGGCAGACATTTTATCATCAGGTGGATGGAGGTCGCTACATGCAGGATTTGGGCGGAATACCTATGACAGATGGTTTGCAAAAACATTGGCCTTTTCATCTTCTGATATTGCCCACTTGCCATTTGCGTCGCGTATTGGAAATTGCGTTTCGGTGGGCATACTAGTATTTCTTAATGTTTTCCATAATGAGAATTTGGTTGAAGCTGTCGGAGTTAAACTTGCAATGAAACTAGCCTGCTGTCTACTGTCTTCTTTTCTAAGTGCGCTTTGCAACCTTTTAGTAGCTTCAGTCAGTCTTAGTCGTGCCGCTGGTGACCTATTTCGCTGCCATTCGCGACGGAACCTCCTTTTTTCACTTACAAGGTGCTCTATTTCCCGGTTAGTGTAAGTATTTAAACTATTTGTCGCTTTTATTTGTCTGTGTGTAGCGTGAATGGCCGCCTGTTCCAGGATCACGTTCAAGTTGGATACGTTGTTATCGATCTCATCCGCGTTAGAAATTAGATGATTCGAATCTTAACCAGTTAGTTGTGTATGAAGTAAGCCTTAGTGGGTCATCTACAAGTACTGTCTTCTCGTAAAGAAGAAATATAGCTGGCGAGTGGTCTGACGATAAGTCAGTGCAGGTACTAGCAGATAAGTTAGATTTACTAACTCCTCTTATTATACCGAAGTCTATCAAGTCAGGCTTTTTGTTAATATCAGAAGGCCAATATGTAGGTTGACTGGGAGATATAAAGTCCAATTTATTTTGACGTCGCATTAGACATTTGTACAGCTGGTTTCCCCTAGGGTTTGCTAAACGGGATCCCCAGTGCGTATGTTTGGCATTGTAGTCACCAGCAGCAATAAAGTTGCGTCCGAGACCATTGAAGAAGTTCAGAAGTATATTTTCTGATATCGCGAACCGCGGGGGGGAATATATTGCTGAAATGGTAAGAAAACTACCTTGAATCTGGATACGAATTGTTGTCGCTTGAAGGTAGTTTTGTGAGACTCCTTCAGCGACTTCATGTTTCATACGTTTTCGTATTAGGATACCAGTGCCCCCATGAGCCTTACCGTCGCCACAGTGGCGCCATTTGAGTTTTTTCGTTGCAAAAATCATATCTTTTGAACCGAATAAGATAATTGAACAGTTTAAACAGCTTATGATAGATAACTGTTCAGCCTATTAAATGAGCGTTTGGATAGGGTGCTACGCTCTGTAGGGGCCTAATTATGGGTTATCAAATTTAAAATTAGTAGAAAAATCAATTTTATGGTAACTAAAAAAAATTATTTTTAAATTTTTAGATTGTTTTTATTTTTTTTTAGGGTTTTATGTTTTAAATTATTACCCAACAAATTAAAAAAAAAATATTTTTTTTTAAATTTATTTTTTCAATTTTCTGTAAAATATTCATCACAGTTCGTAAGAGAAGGTATATCTAAAAGACTAACCATTTCTAAACTATAATTATTTTCTAACTCTATTCTTGACTTCACATGCCGCAGGGAAGAAATAAGTGGATCGGAAGATGCTGCCAACATGTTGAAGAGGTCCTCATTTTGCCTTACCCTTGATGCTTTGAATGTGTTCTGCAATCTATATTTTTTTATAAAATTTGTTAAGAGACTCCTGTGCTTCTTCAGAAAGCTCTACAATTGGCAAAGACTGGTACTCAATTATATCTTTGCCATGCGCCAATATTTTATGGACGGTCGGGGTCAACTTCTTCTGTGGATACATTTCTGCTAAAAGAGATGCAGTTTTCGACGCATATTCTCCATATTTTGTAGAATTGACATTTTCTTTGCAGTTTAAAACATCTAAGATCGTTCCCAATCTTTTCACGATTTGATTGTCAATTCCAGTGATTCTAGTTACTGCCTCATCATTTTCAAAAAATCTCCAAGAAGTGTTTTCATCGTTTGAGTTACCGTATCCGTGCTTGGGACAGTCTACTTTTAGTCCAACTTGCTTAAAAAAAGCATCCTGTATTTGCATGACATTGTTGAGGTTGTTCCTGTCAGTTCGTTTACGACTTTTCCGTCAACCATGGTCAGATGGAACTCGTAATTGCATTCAATATATTTTCCTTCTCCAATTTGCAGCTTTGTAGGCTTAATCTTGCTTATTTGTTCTTCAATGTCCTTCACCGTGGTCCTTATGAGTTCTGCCGATTCCCTTGCAAACTGAAACATTATTGGTCGGCAATAATGCACTGATGACGGACGTGGATTTTTCCAGTGTAGGGAAACATCAGATTTAAGCCGCAAAGGAACAACAGATGCCATAAACATATTTCCGTCCGATATTGTAGCGTCATCGGAAGATATCCTTTGCTTATAAACGCTTTGTCCGGATGATCCATCGCAGCCCCATTTGCTGATCAATGTCAACTTCTCAGGAAGAATTTTCACCTCATTTTCAGGAAGACTCTCCAACAACCGTTTTGCTGTATGGCCTATGAGATCCTGCAGATTGGCTTTCGCAGAGACTTCCGTAAACTCCGTATGCAGTGGTCGTGAATTTATTTTGGCTTGCGTAATATGCTTGTATCCGGGTAAAACGTCAGCGCCGTGTCGCGTTAAAGATGTCCGTAGTTTCTCATATTTCTCTTTGGAAAGTTCTAAGTCCATAAACAAGGCCAAGGCTTCTTCGGATCCATACTCTTTAATGTGTGCGTGGGAATTCTTTCCTTAATCCTTTTTAGTCGCAGTGGGCTTGCATCAGCAACAGATTTGGTTATCTGCGACCTAACTCTTTCACTATCCTTTGTAAATTTAATAGACAGCGCATCCGATAATTGCTTCGTGGTGAAGTCATTGGTGGCATCGGCAAGTTTCCTCTTCCTTGTGAAAATTGAACACTCCTCAATACTTTTTTTTTGGCCTTCCTTTTGCTCCTCTGGTTGATGTGGTGGGTTTATCTACTGTCAATATATCCAGGATGGTGTCTTCATTAAGCCAGTCCTCGTATTTGGAGTTGAAGTTCTGAATGGTTCGATTAGATTTCACCCATTTTGCCTTAATATTTGCATATATCAGATAAAATTTATTTTTTATAATTTCGCTTCTCTCAATATTTCCGTATAAGCTATCAAGTTCTTCTAAAGCAGCTTCCGTGAAAAACATTGGTGTGGTTGACTTTCTAAACAGTTCAAATAATTAAAAATTTTTCAACGCCATGTATTCAGTACTTAAGTTGTTTAATGGTTTCAGTAATTGTTGCGCCGACTTTCAGTCGTAGAGTAATCCAGGCATTATCCTTATTTTGCAATATATAGGCTTATGCTACCATGCCTAAAAATAAAAAATAAAAATAGGGACCATAAGTCATTATTGTTCATGACCATTTGTACGCCAAAGTATTGTTTAAGTGAGGTACGTACCTGCTAATTTCAATGAGTAGTTTTTTTCAAACTATTAGATCAAACTACTGTCAGTCAAAACATATAAGGGATGGACGCCATACAATTTCTGCCAACATGTCTTTTTAACCTTTTTTACCTCTAGAAGCCAAACGGGCACGTACGGGCAGCTAAAATTTTTGAATTATGTAAAGAAATAATCAATGAACAGGTTTTGCAAATATGGCAAATATAGAAAAATATACATAGATTTTTTTTATTTTCCGTCAAAGTTGAAAAATAGTGAAAAAACGGATAGTTTTTAAATAGTGATTTACCAGGAGAAACACAAAGCAAACAGTTAATTTTTTTTATCATTATACATTTAATAAATACATCAATCAATACAAACAAAAAATAAGGCGATTCGTAACCTATTTTTCGTGATATTACACCTGAAATAGCAACAAATTCACTAAAAATTGTGTGATTTTTTGAAAACCGAAAGTCGGTCAACTTTGAACGGCTATATCTTCTAAACTAAAAATGTGATATTATTAAGAGTGGCAGATTTGAAATCGTTGAAAAGTTTCCTATAACATGGGTTTATTCAAAACTTCGTCGGCGCTCATGAAAATTTTGATATTTGCAACCTCGTTTGCTCTACGGGCGCTACTGTGCGTCGGGGTGGTGAGTACCATAAAATCTAAAATTAGGTATCTGAAAATTGTATTTGTCTGTAAGATGCGTTTCTGATAGTAGCATTATATCAATATTCTGCCGATCTAGGTACTCGGTCAGCTCGAGTCTATGTTGGTTCACACCGTTTGCGTTCCATGTACATATCTTAAGAGGGCCTATTTTTTGGTAAGTAGAATTTGAATTAACTAATTCTGGTTTCGCA
Source organism: Hydrotaea diabolus (assembly GCA_963513945.1). NCBI lineage: Eukaryota > Metazoa > Arthropoda > Insecta > Diptera > Muscidae > Hydrotaea > Hydrotaea diabolus. Next base: position 105,716,761 of record OY740716.1, on the reverse strand, counting down.
TGAATTCTTGCATCATTGATTGCATAGTTGACATGAACATGTTTATACTCTGAACCAGTTGTTGAATCATTGATTCAGAGTTACCATTTTGTTGCACTGGGGCATTAGGTGTATGCGCCCTTAGAACATTCGCGTATGTTATACCGTTAGTAATACCGTTTCCGTCGCTAGAGTAAACTGGAGTCTGTTGGATGTCGATTATAGGATTCGGCGCGTTTCGGGTAGAAATGAGTTTACGCTTCTCTTCTAGTTTATGCTTAAGTTCTTTGTAAACCCTACAACCTCTGTAGTTTGCGGTATGTTGTTCCCCGCAATTACTGCACTTTTTCTGTTCCTGCGATTTTACTTTGCTGACGGATGATTGGTGTAGATCACCACATACAACACAAACGGTTGACAAAGTGCAGTAAGATTTTGTGTGTCCATACTCTTGACAATTTTGGCATTGAACGGGACCATTTCTTTTGTGGGGTTCTTCGACCGTAATTCTTCTATATAACAAATATTGAAGTTTGTATATAGGATGAATTTCATTTTTCTTTAGTTTCCGATAGTCAGGTTGAAGTTCGACCTTGAACATTCGTTGGGGAACCTTTTTATTGTTAAGAACGTTCACCACGGAGTGAACGTTAAAATTCTCTTTTTCCAGTGCTCGTTTAACTTTATCTTCTTCTATAATTTCTCTCTTGCGCTACAATTTTTACGTCGGTAAAGTCATTCTTATGTCCAGTCAATGTACAATGGGCCGCAAGTGCGGTTTTTTGTTCTATGGGCCCATTTACGGCTTTTAGGTCAGATTTGTGGGACGAAATTCTTGTCTAAAGTTTAGTTTTAGTAGTGCCGACATATACCTTTTGGTATATTTTGGACTTGTCACCATTGCACTTTATTTGGTATACAACGTCTGATTTATCTTCGTTATCACAGTACAGTAATTATCCTCTTCAATAAACTCCCCTGGATATGGGCTCTGTAAATATTTAGCTGGGATTTTAAAAAACTTGACGAAGGAATTGAAATACAACGTAAGGGATTCCAAGCATTTCAAGAGTAAAATTGACGAAATATGTATTAATGATGATGAGGCTTCAGTTTCTTTTGACGTTATTAATTAATTCCAAGCATCCCAGTAAATTTCGCAATTAAGACAATTGAACAGAAATGGACCACTATAAGGGAATTTACAAATATTACAAAGGACCTTTTTTAGAATTGGTGACATTTTGCATAAAGGAGACTAGGTATTTTAAATATGATGAAAAGATATACGAGCAGCGAAAAGGGATGCCAATGGGTTCTCCAGCATCCCCAGTAATAGCCGACATAGTTATGGAAGAGCTTCTAGACACCTCTCTAGACAAGATGACATACAAACTAAAATTATTAACGAAATATGTGGACGATCTCTTTGGAATTTTTAAGAAAAAAGAAATTAAGAACACTCTGGATGTACTTTTTTAACGTTTATTTGGTTCAATTTTGGATAATTTAAATTATAGTAAACACTAATTAACAATTTCAATTTACATATATACAATGTCCCATATTCGGGCGAAGATTTAGGTAAATAGCCATTAACATTTTTTGGTTTTTGCTTTTTTGAAAATATAGGAATCTTTTTTAGATATATTAGCATCATATCTAAAATTATGACTTGTGGTTGAGTTGCAATTTACTGCTTTAATGTTGGCCCGACTATAGTTATGATAAAAGACCGGAATCCCATTTTCATTTTGGATTATCTTCATTTTATCGAGGTATAGGAAGGCCTCAGGCGGTACCCAACCCTTTTCCAAAACTTCCGTAATGTATTTTTCATTTGTATAGTACGGCGCCAATATTAAATTGTTTTCTTTACATGATGTGCACCTCAATATATTTTCTCTTATTATTGTGATTATAAAGTTATCTATTCTAATTACATTTAAATCATTATACAATTTTTTTTGGATACAAATTTTATATAGTTGCTTTGTGGGGATTAGTGATTGATATATAATAATTTTCACTCTGGGTTTTATGAATTTTGAATAAAATAATGCTTTATACATAAAGAAAGCATTTCTTGCTTTTAAAAGAATTTCGTTAATATGATTGTTAAAATATAAAAATTTATCTAGGTAAATACCTAAGTATTTAACAATTTGTTTATTTGGAATGTTTACATCACTTAGATTTGATTTAATTCCAAAAAGTTTCCAATTTTTCCTTATATTATTATTACATTTGTCTACTGAGGGTCTGAATAAAATAGTTTCACATTTTTGTGGATTTATTTTCATATTTCAATCAACAGTAAATTTTTCAATTCTATTATATGATTCTTGTAGATTGTTATTAATTTTTTCTATTGTATTATCTGCGTGGTATATAATAATATCGTCTGCAAAAGAAATTATATTTTCTGTTTTGTTAAGAATGTCGAGAATAAATAGATAAAAAAGTATGGGTGAATTGACCGTTCCCTGCTGTAATCCATTAATTATCTTAAAGCTCATTTTACTCTTCTGATTTTGATGAAAAATCCTAAACGTTTTGTCGCTTATCATGTTGTAAATGAGTATAATCTGATGCAACGGGAATTGATATTGTATTAATTTAAATATTAGACCCGGAATCCAGGCACTATCAAAGGATTTTTCCATGTCGATTAAACAAGCTCCTGTACATAGTTTTTTATTCCAATTCCAGTTTATATTGGATGTAAGTAAGTGTACTGCGTTAGTAGTCGAATGTTTATATTTAAATCCAAATTGTTTGTCGCTAATTAAGTTTCTGTTATGACATATTTTCTGTATGTTGTTATTAATACACATTTCAAACACTTTACTTATATTAGGGAGTAAACTAATTGCTCGTAGATTTTTTGGATTACTTAGATCTTTACTTTCTTTTGGCAAAATGATCACTTTAGCTATTTTTCATATCAGCGGAAAGTACGAGTTATTTAACATATTACACAGTACAACAGCCAATCTGGCGGGTGAGAAATTCCAAGTCAGGGTGATGGTACTAGGTCAGTATATTAAAACCCTCAAAGGGTTTTGCGTTCGTATGTGCCAGTTTTTTTTATGACCTTTTACATTTTTTCCTTATTTTGATGTTTTTTCGCTTAGTTGTAAAATGTTGGCAAAAACGTAGTTTGACATAACTCGAGAACGACTAGTTCGATTTTGCTGAAATAAATTGAGAAAAATTAATAATTACATTTTCTTTAATCTATTAATATACTGTTTCTCTACCAAATCAACATTTTTGCAATTAGAAATAAATTTATAAAGAAAATTTTGCCAAAAAAAAAATTGTTTTTTTTTTAAAACATATAAATCCCAAACGGAAAAACGTGTAGAGTCTTATAACTTTCACGTAAAGTCACATAACCTATAAACAAAATGCGACATAGATCATAGAAATCGATTAACGCGTTCTGCTTTTATTTACAATTAAGTAACTTCACATACGAACGCAAAACCCTTTGAGTGTTTTAATATACTGACCTAGTACCATCACCCTGACTTGGAATTTCTCACCCCCCAGACAATAACCCCAAAAATGTTCCACAGTGTTATTAAAAAGACTGCAATACTCTAAAATCATATTTTCTGGAATGCTTTTCAAAACTATGTTGGGTATTTTGTCTATCCCTGCAGACAACTTGCCTTTTAAATTAATGAAAATAAACATAATTTTGTTCTTTGTAATAAAGTAATCATAGTTTGCGTATCATCTAAATTGTTAGATTTTATTTCTGAACTGAAATTTATTATTGTGTTTTCCTTATGCTCGAAAATGGATTTTGCTTCTAAAAACCTATCGAAAGAATCAATGATTTGAACATGCAAGTTATTGTCGTTGTTAATTTGTTTATGACCGTGAACAGACTTAAAATATGAACCTATTGTATCTAGCATAAGTACCTAATCTCGTATAATGAAGTTTTTTGAGCTATCTTTTTCTAAACTTTCTGTATTTATTCCTGCATTTATCAATAAATGTTCCGAATTCTCTGGAATTCTTATGTTGTCAAGATTTAATGGTTTAAATTTTCTAAAGTTCTTTTTAATTCACTGAACATCTGTCTTGGATCTTTAGGGTCTATATTGGTTAATTTTTCTTGAATATGTTTGTTCAGCGCCACAGTGAAATTTTCTTGGATTAGTTTTAATTTAACCTTAAATAAATTGAGTACAGAATCAGAAAGAGTGTGTTCTAACCTATTATGTCTTTTAATGATTGTAAGGATTTTACTTTTTTGAAGATGCAGTTTCTTTTTGACACTATTGGTTATTTTTCAAAATGAATCAACATTTTTGTATTTAGGTGATACTTCCTCAATTTTTACAGCGATTAAATTATCTAGTCTGTGTATATGGGAATCAATTTCTGTATTTGATAGGTTTCGATCATATGGAACTTGTATATCCTCATCAATTTTCTGACTTATCATTATCTTAAATTTTTTCCAATTTGTGAACTTATAGTTGTACTTAAGAAATTTGGTTTCTTTAAATAGAGTAAACTGTTCCTGTTCATTATTTAAAGATACGTACATTTGTATCGCGTTATGATCACTATCGTAATCCAGAGTTTGCATGCAGTTTAGAGAATTGTTTTCTGTACGGATGTGAAGTCTACAGTCTGCGATACAAATGTCTAGGTATGAACCTGATCTAGGATATGAGGGTAAGCTAGAGGCGTAAAATCTGCATCTAAACTGAATTTCGTTCTGATATAACCATTCCTTAATTCTTTTCCCCTTTGTATTATCGGAAGGATTATCCCAATCTGTGTGTCTACAGTTTAAGTCTCCCGCTAATATTTAGTAATTTTTGTCATTTTGCAATTCTAAAGCTTGAAAAAGTTGGTTTATTTCTGTTCGTATACAAGAATCATTATTTCCCGAAGGATAGTATGCTGCAATAATATATATAGTTTTATTTGCTGCCATTGGTATTTTTCCTAATCATATTTTAATTAATAAAATGAAGTTTATGTCTAAGGCTGAGTTTTGTTTCGTTTACAAGAGCGATGTCTGGATTATGTTTATTAAGAAATTGTTGAAGGTCGTACCTTCTACTTATGAGTATTAAAGAATTTACGTTGATATGTATTAAATTGAGATTTTTTGATATAGTGCTTACTAGATTGTTAGACATTATTATACCCCTACCATGGAAAAGATTGCATCTGTTTTTTTAGGCTATCTATTTGGCTGTTGAGGTTCAACATCATGTTTTTTAATTCTTGTAGGAAAGAATTAGCACATATATTATTTGTATTATTATGGTGATTATTATTTATATTATTGTTTCCTCTTAAGACATTAGCAAAGCTTATTTCTGGATTTGTAAATGAATTTATATTATTTGTTCTAGTTTTGGCCAAAACATTTTTCTTATTTCTAAGTTTTTGTTAAAGAATTTTATATTTTTCACATCCTTTGTACGAGGCTGGATGCCCATATTTTTTGCACAAAACGCAGTACAATTTTTCTTTTTCATCTGGTGAAACAGTATTGATGGTACATTTTCCCTTTTCATGCTCTTTGTTGCATTTCACGCATTTTGCTGGTAGAAAACAATTGGATGCACTGTGAAAGAACCCTTGGCAGTTTCGGCATTGTGTTATTTCTGGACGTCTAACTTGTTCCCATTTGATTATACGATAGAAAAGAGCTTTAATGTTTTAAGTTTTTGTATGTTGCTATCCGGTGTTATTTGCACCAAAAAAATTGGCAAACTATATCCTTTCTCGGTGGAAGCTTTAGTTGTAAATTGACTTACTTTGATAAATTGTAAGTCATCACTTTGAAATTTGCATAACTCGTCAAAAATATCATTGATTTCGTTGTTTGTGTCCAGGCCTTTAAGCAACTACGTTTTAGTTTTGATGCCTTTTGGAGTAAAAGTAAAAAAACTTCGCTTTATTTTTTCTAGGCATGCTCTGACCATTAAAAAATCATCTAAAGAGTTCATAAATAATGATTTTTTATTTCTAAATTCTTTAATTTTAATTTCTTTTATTTTCAAACCATTTTTTAAAAATTCTATTAAATGATTCGTTTCTATGTCAACAATGTTTATAGGTGGGATCTTTTTATTCTTGTTTTTGTCATCATTAACCACTGTGTTGTTATTCACTTGAAGTGTTGAATTGTTCGTGCTTGTACTTGGCACTTCTTTTGTTGCTACACTTGCATTTTGTTTTTGATCTTTTGCTTTATTTTCGTTTACATGTTTTTCAAACTTTTTCAAAAGATCTGGATCACATTGTGTGACATTGTCAGTGTCAAGAACTGCATAATAGTTGTTTTTGCATAGCTTTGCCGTTGACAAATCCATGTTGTTATTGTTTTTGCTGTTTCTATTGTTTTCAGTATTAACACTTGTTGTTACGTCGTAATTAGTTTTTGAGTTTTGAGCATTTACGCTCATCTCAGTAAGTATTTTATTTTTTATATGTAGTATTTTTTTATTTTGAAGTATAGAAAAGAAACATCAAAAAGAGAATAATAATGTTTTAGAAGGCTAATTTTTGAGATCTTCCGTTGCATACGTGCGTACAGTAACAGTGTCGAAAGAAGACTGACTCTGGATGTACTCAACTCATTTAACAGACAAATACAGTTTACAATGGAGATGGAAAAGGACGGAAAATTACCATATTTAGATTCAATAGTTTGTCGACAAGGTCAGTTACTAAAATTAGATTGGTACCAAAAACCTACAGCTTCTGGCAGACTTATTAACTTTAGTTCAAAGCATCCTAGACGAGTAATTATTAATACAGCGACTAACTTCATCAATAGAATTTTAGATATTAGCGACATAGAGTTTCACAAACATAATTTAGTAAAAATTAGAACCATTTTAAGGCAAAATGACTTCCCACACAAAACCATCACAGACCTTCTAAACAAATGGAAATCCAATTCCTCAGCTGTCATCGCAGAACCTGTAACAAAAATATATAAACCAACAACATATATACCGGGTTTTTCAGAAAGGCTTAGCCATTCCAACATTTATAACAAAGACAAATATCAACTTGCACTAAAGACACACAGTACAGTAAACAGGTTATTTAGCAGGACAAAATCTCGAATAAATAACGAAGATAAATCAGACGTTGTATACCAAATAAAGTGCAATGGTGACAAGTCCGACATATGCCAAATGGTATATGTCGGCACTACTAAAACTAAACTTAAGACAAGAATTTCGTCCCACAAATCTGACCTAAAAGCCGTAAATAGGCCCATAAAACAAAAGACCGCACTTGCGGCGCATTGTACATTGACTGGACATAAGCCTGACTTTACCCACGTAAAAATTGTAGCGCAAGAGAGAAATTATAGAAGAAGATACACTCTCGAAATGCTTAACATTATTGACGTACCTAATGAGAGGAGAATTAATTACAAAACGGACACAGATGGGATCGCACACATTTATAGAAATGTGGTGCATAAGCACAGACGCAAGCTGAAGAGTAATATAAAAATCAGTTGACAGCGATAATCAGATGGACGACATTGTTTTGTTAATGTAATTATTTTTCAGATATTGTGTTAATGTTTTGTTTATTAAATGTAATCATGTTTTGTATTTTGTCAGTGACAACCCCTAAAGATGATTGACGAAGTCAATCGAAATATTGGGATAAATAAAAATTAAACAACACATAGAACAACGAGTTTAAATAAATGACCTCAAGCCGAATAATAATTTTATAAAATTAAATTAAAATTAAATTAAAACAATGCAATGAACGACGCACTAACGTCAAGCGTGTTACAAAATACTGCTATTGGCCACCGATTGAATTTTCGTTTGCATGTGTACGTAGCCACCATTTCATCCTTAGTATCAACTTCACTCTTGGTTTTGTTGGAGTCTTTAATGATGTTAGGTTTCTTCTTTTCACTATTCTCATATTGCTGACAATTAAATTAAATTAAATGTTCACTTTTCATGAAAACGATTCTTGTAATTATTTAACAGAAAATTATTTAATAGAGGACAAAAAATACCAGAAAAATTTTGTCACTTTTTTCCAAAAAAAGTCTCTGAGTCTAATACGACCTTTTTATCTATCAAAAAAAGTTTTTTTAACTCAAAGCAAAGATTTTTCAATTTTTAGCAATACACCAATATGATTTTGTGTAAGTGGTAACCTTAAAAATAAATTTAAATATACTAAGAAAGTAGACAAATTAGCCTTTCCAACGATATGTAACATGCCTAACTTAAATTTCATATCGTACCCTCGATAATATAATACACACAGTATGTACTCCTCAGGAATAAAAACACAGTTTTTTATTTAAAATTATAGAAAAAATATTTGTTTATTTATCTGTAAAAATAATTAAATTAAAAAATAACTAAATTAATAATAAATTAAATAAATTATTTAATCTTCATCACTTTAGAAAAAAAAATTTATCATAAAAATTTTTGTACAATCAATTTATTGCAGATGATAAAGTATTTAAGTTTTGTAAATTTTCAAATACCTATTCGTTTGTACTCCTTATTTAACGCATTTCTTTGCCTATCATTTCTTCGCATTACTAGGTTTAAATTTTTAATCAAATTTTGTTGATCCAATTTTGACATCCTCGTGGTCAAATTTAAATGTTGCGAATAACTCATTCAGGTGGTTCTCTTCTGCATTTGAACTTTCTTGCCTTCGATGTGTACATAAACCCAGTTTTTCATCCGTGGCATCAGGCGATTCATATCATCTCGCTGATAAAACTGAGTTACTAGAGCTTCAGTGTTGCACTGTTAAGTTTTTTCCTTTTTTTGGGAGTGTGAGAATCAAATGCTCGACAACTACTATTTTAGCAATTCTTGCTTTTCGTTGATACGTTCCAAACTCCGTCATTATTTTTGCACAGTTTCATGTTGATGAAGAAAGCGTGGGAAGTTGAACTCTTTTAGCTTTACTCTGTGACGTTTTGTATTTCTCATATATTTGTTCAAGAATTCTACTGCATCTTTATGGTATAAGTTGCACCTTGATGAAACTGCGCATCACACAGTAACTCGAAAAAATTGTATGTAAAATTATATTTTCTTTGCTGATTAGTTTCAGTGAAGTTTTTTTTTCTTATTAATTCCTTAGCTATCGTTTGTATAAAAATATGTAGTTGGAACAATATAAAAAAAAACAGAAAACAATTTTATTTGAAAAGAACCCAAGCGAATTTGAACGAGAATGGTTAGACACGGACGCGGCTTAACCGTTTCACCCAAAAGAATTGTTCAAATTGTATATGGTTATCCATCTAGAGGTATTTTTTAAGAACAAAAAAATATATAAATTCAAATCAATTTTGGAATCTTTATGGGTAATTTGATAGGACATTTTATGGCATTTATTTTTTGAAAATAATTACCTTCACAATCGTTCAGATTGAGATCCGCTGTTGTCGACCAAAATTTTTTTCAATGATGAGGCCCATTTCTGGCTCAACGGCAAAGTCAATAAACAAAATTGAAGCATTTGGACTGCAAAGCAACAAGAAGAGGTTCAAGAGGTGTCATTATACCCGGAGAAAACCACGGTTTGGTGAGGTTTATAAGCTGATGGAATCATTGGTGCATATTTTTTCAAAAATGATGATGGTCGGAACGTAACGGTGAATAATGCTCGCTATCGCGCCATATTATCGATCTTTATGCTACCTGAAATTGAAGCCCGTAATCTTGACGACACTTGGTCTCAACAGGACGGTGCCACTTGCCATACAGCTGCTCAAACATGGATCTATTGAGAGGTCATTTCGAAAAGCAGTTGATTTCACGTTTTGGACAGGTGAGTTGACCGCCTAGATCGAGTGATATCACACCTTTAGACATTCTTTGGGGTTACGTAAAGCCCAAAGTCTATGCTGTCAAACCAGCTACGATTCAGGGTTTGGAAGCCAACATTACGCGTGTCATTAAAGCCGTACCGGTCGAAATGCTCGAACAAGTCATCCGAAATTGGACCCTCAGAATGAAAACCCTGAGACGTAGTTGCGGCCAACGTTTGAAGGAAATTATATTCAAAAAATAAATGCCATAAAATGTCCTTTCAGGTTACTAATAATGATTCCACACTTAATTTGAATTTTTATATTTTTATTTTGTTCTGAAAAAATACCTCTATATGGATCACCCTATATAAAGGCTGCAGTTTTCAATGAACGCAATAAAGTCTTGTACGTCTTTTTATCACATTCGTAAACACTTTCCGTTTCATTTTTGTAAGTTGTTGAAAGGAGAAGTGTATATATTTATACTTTCTATGGTGTCCTTTTCCACAAATAGTTATGTACATACATATATTTTATCATGTTTTCTTTCGCCGGCTTGACAGTAAAGTAATTTAAATTACTCTGCTTTCTACCTTTTTGGATAAAATTCTAATTGTGAACAAACGCAAATTATCCTTGCAATTGTATGCAGGAAACCATTTCCTATTTAGTTAAAATTCTAATTGTGAACAAACTCAAATTATCCTTGCGATAGTATGCAGCGAACCATTTCCTCCCAGGGACAAAAAAATAAATAACGCTAAAATAAATGTATGTGCAGTAGTTTAAAGACGAGTCCGCTCAACCCAAAGCCGCTCCACCGTCAAGTATTTGATCTGGCAAGACATTAATCGGCGAGATTTATCTCCACTCACTTATATTTGTAGCCGAAATTTTAATAACACAGTTTGACATAAACGAATGAGTTGACAGAAATTTCAACTTTATTCGTTTATGTCTGTGTGGAAATACTATTATTTTTCTTTTAGGTCGTGTCCCGTACAACAAGAATTCGTTAGTTATAATAAATTCCATCGATAGGCAAACTATAGTTTGCCTATATATACTACTACATTTGCGATTGTGTGCGTTATATGCATTTTAGCTCTCACCATGGTGTTGCAAGTTAAATTTTATCATAAATACCTAAAAGAAAATTTTAAATCTCTAATGGCAAAGTTATATGTGACAGCGCATAGAGAAAGGGACCTAAAGGTAAAAAAAATAATTTTCACTTTTTTTTTGATGTGGACAACATCTGAGCATCGAATGAGACCGATCCCATGCCCCAAAATTGTTCCCTCCGAGAGATATGTCCGTTTTATGAAAGTGATGGTACACCAAAGATACACGTATTTTAATCTTTAAAATGACTCTCCTGAACAAAACTGGTTTTTACCCTTAGGTCCCTTTCTATTTGGCGCGTCACATATGTCATATTAGTGCTGTTGTTAGCTAAGCCTCGATAACTTAGACTGGATAGCAAAACCACAATAGTTAAGTCACTTCTTAACAAACAATGTGAATGTTAAGAGTCTATAAAAAAACTCTGATGTACTCGATTAAGGAAAAAAAACTTAAAAAAAATAAAACAAATTCGTTTTCCTTAAATTGTTGTTGTTGAATCCAATAAGGCAGTACTTTTCTTACTTAAATAATCAAAATTGGTTTTATTTGTTAGCAAATGCCATATATATTGCGGATTTGCATCAAGTTTTAGTTAACGAGGCATATCTAAAAACGCCACTTATATTTATAGTTTTTATTCATAAAAATTCCAAAAACATATTTATTATATTTAGCTAATTTTTTTTATTTCTTGTTTTGAAATATAAATCAAATTTGTTTTTGAATTTCTTTAATAAGTTTTATTTAATAAGGCAAATATTTATTCTACGGGTATCTTAAATAAAAGAAATAAATATTTATTTTATTTACAATTTCTAAACTAATTATTTATTTTATTTTCAATATACGGAGAAAAAGAAAATAAATTCATTTAATATTATTAATTAACATTATATATTTAAGATTATTTCAGTCTCGCTTTGACTATTTCTTGCAACAGACGTGTTCAATTTCTCGCTCTCGTTAATTATACATTACATCCAAATTCCTAAAAGAAACGCACAACATTGTGATGAAGACTTGATGTCTTCGTCCAAAATAAAAAGAACTGGGTCCAGAAAAAAATTCTGGACCCCATTACAATTGCTTGATTTTGATAATGACAACAATGGATCTGAAATGGACAGTGATAAAAAACACAGAATAAAGAGTTAATTCTTAAATTAATCAATAAAGCAGGTTTCTTCAACTACATCATTAAAAAATTTCTCTTGGATTGAAGATAATTTGTGGAACTCTTGTTATATATCAAAAACTAGTGGAAATTCTACGAGAAAATAAGTGGCAGTTTTTCACTCATGATCACAAACAAAATAATAAACGGGTCTGTTAAATTACACGATCTCAAGAAAAATGTAAGAGCTCTTTTCCGTACAATTGTTACGTAGGACTTCCATTGGAGAGTAAAAAACAAACCCGTCCAATGTCGACAATGTCAAGTATTCGGTCATGGTGAAAAGGGGTGCAACGTTACAGTGCGATGTGCAAATTGTGCGCAAAAACATAAAACTGTTAATTGCTCGGCAAACATAATCAAGTGTGTTAATTGCGGTGATAGTCACTAGGCAAATGACCCCATATGCTCTGCGCGCTCTGAATATATTGCGATGATACATAAAAATTGCTAATAGAACGGATCATTCTTCTCTGCAGAGCAACTTAAAACCCATCGATAATGGAATTACCTTTCCTCGTCTTAAAAGCCAACGTTTCTCTTTGATCAATACCCAACGGGCCTCTCTAAGAAGTTCTGATCGTACTATGCCTTAAAACAATTTCAACAATAATGTCCGCAGCAATAATTCGCAAACTGGTTTTTAGCGACCAGCTATGAATTCATGGAACTAGCTATGGAAATGCTTTCGAAGCTCAGCTCTTGCTAAACAAGAGAAGAACAATTTGGTGTTGTCACTCAATTAGCATTCAAATTTATGTACTGTAATGTTAAATAATGTCGCTGTTAAATATGAAAATAGTATTCAGGAACTATAAGTATAGAAGTTTCCGAAACAAAATATTTGAACTTATAAATTTCCTTAATACAAATAATGTAGATATTTGTATGTTATCGGAGACTTGGCTTAGCGAAGGAAATACATTTTTTCATCCACAATATATACATGTGTAAGAAGAGGTCGTGTGGGAAGAAATGGTGGTAGCCATTCTTGTCAAAACCCCAATACATTTTAATGTAATTCCGTGTATTGCAACTGAAGTCGTAGAATATGTGGGCATTGAAATAAGATTTAGGGAAAATTCAGATCTTAAGATTTATACAAACACATGGGGAAATATTTTACACGATTGTTTGTCCAATTTCCCTGTAACAATTACCATTCCAAGCACCCCTACGTATATACCTGCTGCTGCCAAACTCAGTCCTTCTACTTTAGATCTTATACTATCAAATATTCCGGAATTTGTGTCGCATCCAGTAGCAACAATCTCTAACGAGCATAAATGTAATGCCTTTGGAAGTTGTTTCATTAGTTATCATCGAGTTTCTGAAGACTTGGGTACCGAACAAAACAACGATCTTGTATATGAAAATGTCGACCGGTTTGATTCTTTCGAAATAACAACCATTAACACAGAAACAATATCTCGTTTTGATACAGAGGTCCTTATCGGAAATACTCGTAAAAGGAAGGCTTGTGACTAAGACGTGATTAACAACCAGATGTTAAAACAACTACATACGACTGCTATCAACTTTCTAACAAATATATTTAATTCTTGTCTTAAGCTACAATGCTTTTCATATTGCCGAATAGACCAGAGAACTATAGGCCAATAAGTTTATTAAGTAGTTTATCGAAACTATTAGAAAAGATTATAAAAACTAAAATTGAGGACTTTATAGACAATAATAATATACTTCCATACGAGCCGTTTGGGTTTAGAAGGTCACGCTCCACTATTCATCAGGTTAAACGAATTTGTAATGATGTCCGACAAGCCTTATTCTCAAAAAAATCGACAGCATTGATTTTATTTGATGTTAAAAGGGCGTTTGACTCTGTATGGCATAAAGGTCTAATTAATAAGCTTATAAACTTTCAATTTCCATTATATTTAGTAAGAATTGTAAGAAATTTTCTTCAAGATAGACACTTTTGCGTCTCTTTGAAAACTCTTTTTCAGACCTTCGCGAACTTACAGCGGGGTTTCCCCTAGGGTTCTGTGATTGGTCCAATTCTATACAATATATTTTGAGCTGATTTGCATAGGATTTATCCATGCCAAATAGCCGAATATGCCGATGATTTGGCTATTTATTATTCTCATGAGCTCAATCAAAATATCCTGACTGAGCTTTAATGTTCTTTAAATATATTGAAAGAATATTTGGTAATTAAATGAATTATTTATTTAATACCAATTCAATATAAAACGTAACTTTTAACAAAATACTTTAATTGAGAAAAAATGCGATGTCACGATGCTAATGCGATCTTGCCAGATCTTTTCGGCAACACACTCCGCCACAGTTGCCCCCCAGAAGGATCAAGTGGTCGGTCGGAGTGGTCTGAGCAAAATAATCCTCATGCTGTGTCTGTGACGATTGCGGAGATACCTCCACTCTAGATGGTTGCATCTCTGACGCTTCCAAATAAGCAGACTTCATACGATCTACTGATATACATCAATTAAGAAATATTTATCATACCGTTCCTTTACTTCAAACGGTGGTTCATAAGGTGCAACACACGTAGCCTTCACCGAATCGTTACGAATGAAAACGTTAGATGATGTGTTCAAGTCCTTGTGTATAAAAGGTTTTTCATTTACGTGCCAGGCCGTTTGAGTGGGAACCATATCATGCATAGTGCGCCGTTGATTTTCTACAAATTCAGAATATGATCTCGGTTGTTTGAACAATACCAGCATATCGTCAGGCAAACGATCTTCCAATATCCTCTTTTAAGGTGGAACGTAACCCGAGCAGAATGACTGAAAGTCGATCAACCCATTCGTCATGTCGCTGCATTTTATAGCTGCCTTCAGCGTTCGGTAAAATCTTTTTATTATGCCGTTCGATTGAGGATGATAGGAAGTGTTTCATACAATGACTCACACCTAAAATTTTGCAAAGTTCCGAAAATAAGGCGGATGTAAATTGCCTACCCTGATCGGAAGTAATCCGTAGCGGCACACCAAATCGAGATATCCATCCTGTGATTAACGCATTTACACATCACGGTGCTGTCATTTCTTCAATTGGAATCGCTTCGATCCATCTGGTGTATCGGTCGATTGTGGTTAACAAATACTTAAAACCTCTTGACGGCGGAAATGGACCCACAATGTCCACATTAATATGTGCGAATCGCTCATCAGGTGGCAAGTATTTCTGAAGTTCGTCTTTAGAATGACGATGAACCTTACTTCTTTGACATGCTGTGCACGTTTTAGCAAAATGCACAATCGCGTCGAATGCCTGGCCACACAAAGCGATCCACCATTAAACGTACAGACGCTCTCCTTCCTGGATGGGATAAGCCATGTGTTGCAGCAAAAAATTGTTTTCGTAAATCCTTGGTAATAAAAGGGCGTGTGCCGTTGCGTGACGTGTCACAATATATAGGACCAGATAATCCGGGAAAGGATATTGGGTCAGCAACTTGATAAGCTCCTCATCATTTATTTGCGAGCCCATTCGACGCCCGTATAAAGAATCCGCAGATATCGCTTCAATTCGGGACAGGTGATCCGCTATTTCATTTTTTTCTCCACATATATATCGGATGTCGGTCGTAAACTGACTGATGAATGACATGTAGTTTATTTGGCGGGGCAAAGGTTTTTCTGAACTTTGTCTGAAAGCAAATATGAGCGGCTTGTGGTCAGTCTCAATGTGAAAACTTCTGCCTTCCAATAAGTCTCGAAAATGATCAACGGCAAGATACATTGCAGTGAGCTCGCGATCATATGTCGAGTATCGCTGTTTAGTGTCGTTAAACTTCTTTGAAAAAAATCCGAGTGGTTCTGCTTTGCCATTTATTATCTGGTGTAAAGCGGCACCAGCGGCCACATTCGAAGCATCAGTAACCAAAACAAGTGGAGCGGTCATTTTAGGATGTGCTAATGCTACAGCTTTCTTCAGCAACTTCCGACATCTTTCAAATGCCATCAAAGCAGTGTCTGACCATGAAAGTGGATTTTGATCATTACGCTTATTTCCTGGCGTCATTTCATTTAAAGGAATTTAAATTTCGGCCGCGTGCTGAAGGAACATTCTATAAAAGTTAATCATTGCAAGGAATCCTTAAAGTTCCTTCATTGTTTCGGGCCGTTTGCATTTCATAATAGCTTCTGTGCGTGATTTAGTAGGGGAAGTTCCCCGTGATGTAACTCTGTGCCCAAGGAAATCTATCTCCGTTTTGCCAAATACACACTTTGATATATTAATCGAAAGATTGTGCTGCTGAAGCCGACTAAAAACTTCTTTCAAATGTCTTTCGTGTTGTTCAACATTGTCTGACGCTATGCATATGTCATCCATATAGGGAAATGCAAAATCGAGGCCACGAAGTACTTCGTAGATTAGACGTTGAAAAGTTTGTGCAGCATTCCTCAGACCAAAAGTCATTTAGGTAAACTCCAACAGTCCAAATGGCGTTGCTATAGTAGTTTTTGGTATATCGTCCGGATCAATGGGGATCTGGTCAAATGCTTTGCGGAGGTACACCTTTGAAAATATCTTTTTGCCATAAAGTATTCCTGCAAAATTTAATGACCTTTAGTCCCCATGTGTACGACACGAGCCATCAGGCTTTTTCACCATATGTAGCGGGCTAGACAAGTTTGATTTTGACGGACGGCAAATTCCTGCTAGTAATAAAACATCAAACTCTTTTTTGGCAGCAGCTAACTTTTCACGTGGCAAACGACGGGCTCTTGTTGAGCAGGGTGGACCTGCAGTCACAATATAGTGCACCACCTTTGAATTTGCCTGTGCCCCCGGTGGCGCAAGCCCTAAGATGTTAGGAAAATCTCTAATTATATTGGCGAAAGGCGCAGACATAGCAATGAGATGTGTTGATGATTGTGTACTATCGATGGTATACACTTTTTTGCATGTGATGTTCTTGTAGCCACAAGTAAGTCGCCTGCCGTTGACATCAACCAGTAAATTCTAATATTTTAAAAAATCCTCACCTATTATTCGCGAGGCAACATCGGCAACAAGAAATGTCCAGGTGAATTTTTTTGAAAGACCAACTCGTTAAGGCGAGTTGTAGTCATGTGTAGTTTTCTGTGTAATTTGAAGGTGGTAAACATGATACCTCTGCGCCGGTATCAATAAGAAATTGGGTTATAGTTAAATCGATGATGGTACCAGAAAGTAGCGAACTGAGAGTTTAAAGTATTGTCTCGCTGCTGGGGTTCACGGATTGGTTTGCGACCGACTTTCTGCCTATTAGAAGAACCTTGCCCGGGGGTTGCTAAAGATAATCGAAGTACTTGATTAGATAAATTGTTGACTGTAGCGCACAACTACTCCAAATTGGGCTCGGTCGTGGCCGAAGATACCAAATTAACATTCGAAAGCTCAATATTTTCAAATATAGCATCAGCAATCTTCATTTTTTATTCGCTGTGCCCAGGCACATTATTACGGCCGTTTGTACAGAAGAGGGAAGACGAGATGTCCAGATATCAAGTAATACTGTCTCGTCAAGATACCATTCGACTTCAAAAGCATTTCATAGTACAATTGACCAGGGCGTCTATCCCCAAGTTGCATTTCGTGTACTAGCTGGCGTAGACGTTTTTGTTGTGATGCTCCCATTAATTTGATTAACTGTGCCTTCAAGTAATTGTACTTATCGTCAGCTGGAGCGCTATCGAGAATTGGACGAAATTCTGTTATGCGCAATGGTGGCAGCTGAGAGCACACGGTATCAAATTTTCTATCGTCTTGTGAAATGCCAACTGCTCAAAAATAAAAGTCTAAAAAAAACAATTTTCGACATTTGTCTCGTCGAATAGGGGCATTTGTAGACACGCAAAGGAGTTTGCAGCAATTTGGGCAGATGTTCCAACTGCTGAGGCGGAATTTCCATCTTCTTTAATATCCTTGTTCTCGGAGCCGCCAGTATTCATGTTGCTCACGTCGGGGTCACCACTTTGGTAATTAAATGATTTATTTATTTAATTCCAATTTAATATAAAACTTAACTCTTAAAAAAATACTTTAATTGAGAAAAAATGCGTTATAGATTTGCCAGATCTTTTCAGCAGCCAAAGACACTCCGCCAGAAATACTACTTCGAATGGAAAATTGAGATTAATTCGAATAAGACACAGGCTATCTTTTTTTTACCAGAAAAAGAAAGCCTTGTTACTTACCAAGCACTAATTTGACTAACTCAGGGAGTCTCATAAACTGGTCGGATGACGTTTCGGGCTTATTTAGATAAAAAAAAACTTACTTTTAATGCCCATATTTCTCACACCATCGTGAAGATTAATAATAACAAGACAATTATGTATCCTCTTATTAATATTATCTCTTTTCTCAGCAATTCGATAAAAATGTTAATCGTCAAAGTTATCTTTCAATCAGTTCTTCTTTATGGTTGCCCCATATGGGGAATTTGTGCAAAAACTCACATAAAAAGGCTACAAATAGTCCTAAAAAAACAGTAAAAATAGTATTGTCTGATAACACGTTGATCTCAAATTTGTATTCGTAATATACTTATGTATATAAGTATATTCTTTGCTTATGTAGCATAATGAAACATTTCTTTTTGTTTTGATTTCTTTATATTGAAGTTTTTTGTTAATAGCTTTCCTTCAGATTATTTACTATATAAATATACTTATATATACTGTTATATTTATTAATACTCGTACCTCCCCAAACAAATAATACTACTTTAAATGTAAGGCTGATCCAAATCTGTGGTGTATTTTGTTGTGTATTTTGTAACCAATTAAAATTTTGGACTAATTTTATTTCGGGCAATAATAAAATTTAAATCAAAATTTTTTTATTAGGAATACATACATAGAATACATAGATGTGTTTAAAAAACAATTAAGTCAGTCTTGGTATTGCATAACATCTTCAATATTTATTTCGTATGGCTAGATTTTATTCGTAATAAGTATTCTTAATGTTTATCAGTCATACGATTTCGAGTTTTACTTTGGATATGTTTTAATGTAGAAAACGTTGACTTACAAATGTATGTCGATCCAATTTTCAATATTTCATTTCTGGCTTGTGGTATATATCTGCAGAAATGTTTCTTCAAAACTCTGTTCCATTAGATAATGGTAAAGTTAGATCTTAATTTTATTAGTTCTGGTTTTACATGATGACTTTGTTGCTCAATATTACATAACAAAGGGTTTTTATGCATTTCAATCAAATGTTTTAAACGATTGATGTAATTATTTAATATAGAAAAAAAATTAAGAAAAAAGTTTCACTTTTTTTCCAAAATCATTTTTTTTTTACTTTTTTCTAAAAAAAAGTCACTGAGTGGGATGCGAACTGTTTTTCTATAAAAAAAAATTTTAACTTAAATCAACAATTTTTTAATTTTTATCTTATATTTATTATATGATTTTTCTTATTTTTGCGTAAGTGGTTACAAAACCTTAAAAATAAATTTAAATTTACGGAGAAACTAGACAAATTAGCCTTTCTTACTTAAATTTCATTCCCTCTATAATATAAAACCCACAGTATGTCCACCTCAGGAATAAAAACACTGTTTTTATTTAAAATTATAGAAAAAATATTTTTTTTATTTATCTGTAATAATAATTAAATTAAAATATAACTACATTAATAAATAATTAAATAAATATTTCATATTATTTATAGCATATCATGACATAGCATCTCGCTGATAAACCTAAGTTACTAAAGCTTCGGTGTTACACTTTAAAGCGTTTTCCTTCTTTTTGTTGGGCAGTGTGAGAATCAAATGCTCGGCAACCACTATTTTAGTATTTCTTGCTTTTCGTTAAGACGTTCCAAACTCCGTCATTATTTTTGCACTACTTAATCTTGATGGAGAAATCGTAAGAAGTTGAACTCTTTCAGCTCTACTCTGTGACGTTTTGCATTTCTCTTATTTGTGTTCAAGAAACTCTACTGCATCCTTATGGTATAAGTTGCAGCTTGATGACACTGCGCACCGCACGGTAACTCGATCTGGGCGAAGTTCCTTCTCATTGAGTATTTGTGAATCAGATTTGATCTATATGCCGCAATTTTGCTTGTTAACATTGCAATTTAGATCAAAATAGGCCTCATCAGACATAAGCAAGAACTTTATCAAGCCAGTGGGTTTATCTTGCTTGTAATTCGGACTTATTACGGAAACAAGTTTAAGTCATAAATTATCCGCTGTAATGACCGTCTGCTAACTCCAATTTGCTCCGATAACGAGTCGAAACGCTTGTATTTGTCTGAATTGGCGGCGCTGCAGCAGCGGTGGTGTCTTGAACCAAAACATATCCATCTCGATGGTACGGTCTTTGTGCGATGCTTTCAGATTCGACAAACATGTTTTTAAGCCTCACAATGGTCCATCTACTGAGGGGAGTTCCGCCAAACTCCCCCTAAATTCCCATCAGTCGTTTGTATAAAAATATGTAGTTGGCAATAAAGAAAAAAACAGAAAACAATTTTATATGAATAAAACCCAAGTGAATTTGAACACGGGGTCAAGAGAATGGTTTCCACAGACGCGGTTTAACCGTTTTATCCAAACGCCAATACAATAGAATTTGTTCTAATTGTATAAAAGATACAGTTTTCAATGCACGGAATAAATTCTGTTACGTCTATTTATCAGCTGACGTAAACGATTTCCGTAGGTTGTTGGAAAGAGAAGTGTGTATATTTTTCTTTATATACAGTGAGCAGCAAAAGCCATGGTACCCCAGTCAAAATAAAAAAAAATCCATGAATTTCTGAAAATGTACAGTTGAGATATTAACGTCAAAAAAAGTAATGACTTCTTCGCGAATGCTAAACGCTCTTCGAAAACAACAACCCTTGTTAATAATAACAAGGTTGGATTGAAAAGTGGTTAAGACACAAACTTTGAACGAGATCGGTCAAGGACTCTCTGAATTAGAGTGTGCCGAATTTTGGCCTAACACTATTTTAGCAATTTTTGCTTTTCGTTAAGACGTTCCAAAATCCGATTATTTTTGTACAACTTCATGTTGATGGAGAAAGCGTGAGAAGTTGAACTCTTTCAGCTCTACTCTGTGGCGTTTTGTATTTATTTTATATTTGTTCAAGAACTTCTTCTTTCATCATTCACAAAATTACTTTTGTCTCCATCTGAAATAACTTCAGGGCAAGGATCATTACTATTCAAAGCCGGTAATACTTTCAACTTCCCGAGCTCTTTTCGTAGGGAATTTTTTACTATGTCGTCGGAAATATATCGCATATCTGAAGATCTGTGCTTCTTTGTTGAAGGGATAAAAACAAAACGAAGAAGAAATTTCCTTTTCAAGCTTCGCCTTTTTTGGAGCTATGGACAATTTGAAGTTTAATTATGTAAAAACCTTAAAAACCCGTATATCCCAATGTCTTCAGAAGGACAATAAATAGTTTTTAATATCTTCTGGTAGTATATTTAAATGAATCAGTCTGAAATCTTTTATTAGAGTCAAAAAGAGCTAAACTACATGTTAGATAATAAAGATAACAAACTTCCTATGAGGGCTAACCAAATATTAATATTTACCTTTTAAACGTAATATTAAAAAAATCAAGTGTCATACAATTTCGAAGAATGATAATAAATTATTTCCACCTCATTCAACAGTTTATCTCTGCGGTACCTGATATTTTGACAATAAACATCACATTCAATATTACGTGCGCTCGAAACTACTTTTATAACCTAGATAAGCGGGAAGGGCATTAAAAATTAATTTGTCAACATTTCTATATAAGAACAGTATTTTTATTTCTGAGGTGAACATACCGTGGGCATTATACACATATGGCCATAATAATAAGTACTACACTATACTTGGAATTCTTTGCGATCTTCTTGTTGCTTTATTTTAAAATATAATAAGGCAACGCTGATGTTTTTAGCTTATTTTGTTGCTGAAGTGCGTAATTTGCGTGGTCAATAAAATACGTACATTTTGCATTTTGTGATATATTCCTATCAAGTGGGCATTTTTTTGAAAAAGGTTAGTTAATTTATAGCGGTTGCATTACATTAAAGCAAAACTGAATAAAATTTATTTAATAGATGGACCGGAAAAAGCATTGTACACCAGAAGAGAGAAGGCTGGTTTTGAGGTTAAGAAACGAAGGAAAACCTCTCCGGTCAATTGCCAATTCACTGGGAGGGATGTATTTTTTGTACAGAATGCACTTTAACCTGAAATAAAACTTGAAACTCGTGAGAGACCAAGGAAAACTTTGCCAACCACTGATAATCGTACTGTCACTCTTGTCAAAAGAGACCCTTTCAAGTCATCTAGAATAATTTCCGCCGATATAGACAATGTGATATCAGCACAAACAATTCGGTGAAGACTGCAGCAAGCAAAACTACCTGGCCGAATAGCCAGAAAAGTTCCTTTACTGCGAAGCAAACATTTGAAGATGAGGCTAGTGTTTGCTAGAAATAATTCAGATTGGTCCGGACCAGCTGGAAAAAAAATTGCGTTATATTTTGTGGAGTGACGAAACCAAAATAAATGTATGTGGAAATGATAACGGTCGTACTGGGCAAAGAATTTCATCTGCGTTTCACCAAAAAAACTGTAAAATATGGCGGCGGCAACATTAGGTATGGGGGTGTTTCTCCTGGTATGGTGTTGGCCCAATTTGTCGTATTACTGACACTATGGACAGATTTCTGTACAAAAACATACTGGCGATCACAATGTTGCCATATGCCGAGGAAAACATGCCACTAAGGTGGGTATTTCAGCAGGATAACAACCCAAAACACACGTCAAAGTACGTCAAGGTTTGGTTCCAAGATAAGAGTGTCAACCTACTTAGCTGGCCAAGTCAGTCCCGGACCTTAATCCGATTGAAAAACTTTGGGAAGAATTAAAGCAACGAATAGGTAAAAAATCTTTCCAAAATAAAGACCAACAATGTTTTTTGAGCTTTTATTTTCTCGGGACCAAATTAATATGAACACAAGCATATTATTGCAGGGATAAAAGACGTTTGTTTGCATTTAGAATTTTATCCAAATATGTTCAAGGAGCGCCAAAAGTTTCCATGAAGTTTAAAAATTTGTTAACTTTTTCGTTTATATATTTTTTTCAGATTATATAAATAATACTTGGAGAATAAATAATGGAGATATTCGCAGCTGAACAAAGAACCAGAATAACAGAATTATATTATTTTACGTAAACGCATGAGTGTTGAAGCTAATTTTCATTTGAATGGCTTTGTTAAACAGCAGAATTGTAGGTTCTAGGGTTTTGAAAATCCAAGAGCCATTCATCAACGCGATTTGCCACCCATTAGATGTACATGGTGTGAGATGTGGTTTTGGCAGGAAGGAGCCACTGCCCACACTGTTCGAGATACAATGACACCATTAAGTCAAGTTTTTGGATAGCGAATAATTTCCAGAAATTCGGAAATTATTTAGCCAGCGTGATCGCCAGATTTGTCAGCACCTGACTATTTTCTTTGGGTTTATTTAAAGGGGCAAGTTTATGTGAAAAAGCCCGAGACAATCCTTTAACTTAAGGCCAACATTGTTGCAGAAATTCAAACGCTACAGCCACAAAATTTGAAAGATAATATGGAAAATGCTCTAAAACGAGCCCATCATTGCTAAGCTGAAAACGGGGGTCATTTAAATGACATTACTTTTCATACTTAGGTAAAAAAATATCATTTTGTATATTATATATCTGAGAAAAAATAATTATTAAATAGGAAGTTATTAAAGTTTTTAACCCCATGGTGACCTTTGGCCCACCCTGTATAAACCTCGGGTAAAAGTTGAAATGTTATCCAACAAAAAAATTAAATTTTTAAGAATTTGTTTAAACATTACGGGATAAAAATTGCAACAAAATTGGATTGAATAGTGGTTAAGACACAAACTTTGAACGAGATCGGTCAAGGACTCTCTGAGTTACAGGGTGTCGAATTTTGGCCTAACAGTAGCTCGTTTCTGTAACTCGTACCGATTGCAGTTACCGATTGAAATTACCGATTTGACGTCACACTGAAGTCATTATCACCTTCACTGTTTCTGTAAAAAATATTGCCGATTCCATTCACTCGTTCCAAATCGGTAATATGACATTGTTCCGACTCTACTTCAATTGGAATCGCTTAAAAAAGTGTTTCTGTAAGCAAACCGACTCAACTTAAAATCGGTAACTTTCTCACTGACTTTAAACCAAGTGAGAACTCTGCTGATTGCTATAGGGTTGTTGCAATTATGAGAAAGCAAGTAACCAAATATAACTTATAAAGCTAAATACAATGTTATTGTTATTTAAGACAAATAAATATTTCATTAAAAAAATATGTTTTAATTGTGTTACCGCGGTTTAATTGTGTTTGAAAATAGGTAGCAAAACATAAACATTAAAGATGGCAGTGTGTTGAAATTTACGAAAATTTATGAACCGTTTTCAACGAAATCAGTATAGTAATGCAAAATAACCGAGTGCAAATGTTTGTTTACTTGCAATGTATTTCACCAACTGCCAGCTTATTTAATTCCTCGTTTTTTATTTGTTTGCATATTTTTAACAAAATAAATGAGAAGGTAAGTAATAGTTATGTCGTTTAAATATATAAGTTTTGTTAAAATAGCAGTGTTTAAATACAAAATATTTGTACATGAAAACAAATGCAAATAAAAATCTGCTTGTTTATCTGTTTCAATTCTTACCGTTTCTTTTCGATTTGTGCTTCTTTCATCACATCACAGATCGAATTTTTACCGATTTCAACGTACAGAAATAGCAGTTATCACGATATCGGTAACTTTCAGTCTAGTCGGTGTGACGTCACATAAATCGGCAACTTACCGATTTATTTACAGAAACGAGCTACAGGTGTTTCTTTGCAGCCATGTAACTTATTACCAATTGTTTCTAGCAAAAATTTTCCAGTGTTTTAGATAGCTATTTATTCAATTTTTTTAGAAAAAAAACAACAAAATTGTGCAGAGTGTTTTAGATAGATATTTATTCAATCACAATAAAAATGTAAGATTTTTTTTTAAATCAATATTTTTTTACTTTTCTTCCAAAAAGTCTCTTAGTGGAATGCGACTTTCTTATCTATCAACAAAATTTTTTGCAACCCACATCAACGTTTTCTTTAACAAGCGGTTATAAAACCTTAAAAATATCTTAAATCTTTTCCTGAGAAACTAGACAAATTAAAGTTTCCGACAGTATGAAACATGCCCAACTAAAATTTCATACCCTCAATACCCACAGTATGTCTACCTCGCGAATAAAAACACTGTTTTTATTTAAAATTATAGAGAATTATTTTTTTATTTCTCTAATAATAATTAAATTAACATATAATTAAATTAATAAAAAATTAAATAAATAATTTAATCTTTATCACATTAGATCCATTTATATCATAATTTTTTTTACACTTAATTATTGTAGATGATGAAGTATTTAAGTTTTGTAAAATTATTTATCGCCTTTCTTTGCCTATCCTTTCTTAGAGTTACTAAGTTTACATTTAAAATCAAATTTTGACATCTTCGTGTTCAGATTGAAATGTTGCGAACAACTCAATCAGGTTGCAGAGAAACATTTTCTTCTGTATTTGAACTTTCTTGCCTTCGGTGGTACAGACACCCAGTCGTTCATCACTTGCATTATGTCGCTGATAAAAATGAGTTTCTAGAGCTTCAGTGTTGCACTCTTAAGTTTTTCTTCCTTTTTGTTGGGTAGTGTGAGAATCGCATGCTCGACAACCACTATTTTAGCGTTTCTTGCTTTTCATTGAGGCATTCTAAACTCAGTCATTATTTTTGCACAACTTGATGTAGATGGAGAAAGTGTGAGAAGATGAACTTCAGCTCTACTCTGTGGCGTTTTGTACTTCTCTTATATTTGTTCTAGAACTTCTGCTGCATCCTTATGGTATCGGGTTTGACACTCATTCTTTGAACTTATAACTTCTTCTAAAAATTTATCATCAATAGTTCTGTCTTCATTCACAGAATTACTTTTGTCTCCATCTGAAATAACTTCAGGTCAAGGATCATTACAGTTCAAAGCCAGTAATACTTTCAACTCTTTCGGTAAGGAGTTTTTTACTAAGTCGTCGGAAATATATCGAATATCTGATGATCTGTGCTTTTTTGTTGAAAGGATAAAAACAAAACAAAGAAGAAATTTCTTTTTCAAGCTTCGCCTTTTTTGGAGATATGGACATTTTGAAGTTTAATTTTGTACAACCTTATTTCCCAATGTCTTCAGATTGACAATAAATAGTTTTTAAGATCTTCTGGTTGTTGTTATTGTAACAACAATGATTTTATTTTGAAGTCTTGTTCGTCTTTGGTGGATCTGCTTCGATATCCAGGTGGAGGAAACGCGCCATTTAAACTGGATGCATCCACAGAGACCTGGGGGTTAGTTGAGTGGGCTTGGCCGGACAATTGAAGAGGTGCAGTACATCATGTGGTCAGATGTCCGGGACGTTAGCATCAATTCGTGCCCAGTAAGAAATGAGGCGGCTGCACCATCCAGATCTCAGCTGCGTCAGAACCACGCGCGTCTGCCGTGGTAGTACCTACTCCTCAAGTGAGCTGAGTGGGCTTGGCCGGACAATTGAAGAGGTGCGGTACATCATGTGGTCCCTGATGGCAAGCGGAACAGATGTCCGGAACGTTAGCATCAATTCGTGCCCAGTAAGAAATGAGGCGGCTGCACCATCCAGATCTCAGCTGCGCCAGAACCACGCGCGTCTGCCGTGGTAGTACCTACTCCTCAAGTGAAATCTCCGGGGGATGTTCCCCTAGCACTACATTCACACGGTAGCTGGATACTGCTGCTGCGACATCATCGGCGTGAATGTTGTTCAGACCTGCCTGATAGTTTCGATGATCTAAAGGTTCTCTCTTATACCGCTGGACCTCTCTCTCTAGATCATGAAAATCGTACCTGATCTGCCTGGGTGGAGGCATCCTGTTCAAGAGATGGTGGTTAGGATGACTGCTGCGAAAACACCCTCGCAGGTATTGCTTAGACAACAGGAAATTGTGTCTGCGCACGGTAAGGACCTTCGTCCCCTCATGTAGATGGTCCTCAGAAAACATAGGAAGACACCCTGTTGATGTTCTAAGGGCGGCATTCTGGCAAGTCTAAATTTTCTTCCACTACGTCGTACTCACGTTCGCCGACCATACAGGTGCTGCGTAGTTTGCTACAGACCGACCCATCGCTTTGAAAGAGGTCAACAAGGTTTCATTGTCGGCTTCCCAAGTACTGCCGGCAAGTGACTTGAGGACCTTGTTCCTACTTTTGAGTTTATCGCAGATAGCTGTAGCATGTACAGCGGATCTAAAAAGGCTTCCAATGTTCCCCCAAGGATTTTAGGGTCGTTGGTGGTCGGGATGTTGACGTCATCGACTTTCACATTGAGTGACAGCCGCACCTCTGCGGTCCATGCAGTAAACACTGTGGCTGATGATATGGAGGCAGATATTTTCATATTCCTCGCAGTGAAAAAGCGTGCTAAGTCAGTGAGGTAACAGTTGATTTTCTCGCAAATGTCATCCACTTTAGGTCCTGACGCCAGAATTGTGCAATCGTCAGCGTACGACACAATTTCAACGCCGTCTGGCGGTGCAGGAAGTTTAGAATGGTAAAGGTTAAACAGAGCCGGGGATACAACCCCACCCTGGGGAACTCCTTGTTTAACTCTACGGGGCTTCGACTTTCTGTCTCTAAATTCTACATATGACTGGCGCCCACACATATAGTTTACGAGCCAACGTTTCAAACTGGGCGGAAGGGACGTTTCTTCAACGTCCTCGAGCAGAGTGGCATGATTGACCGTGTCGAAGGCTTTTGTGAGGTCAAGAGTCACGAGGACCATCCTGTCGTTAGGCTTGTTCTGGTTAAGTCCGCGACTTATAGGTGTGGTGATGGCGTGTAAAGCAGTTGTTGTGCTGTGCTGCTTGCGGAATCCATGCTGATGATCAGCACTAGGAAAGTGTTCGATCCGGCTGGGGAGGAGCAGTGCTTCAAGCGTCTTTGCTACTGGAGAAAGCAAGGAGATCGGCCTGTGCGAAACTCCTTTACTTGCGTCTTTGTCTGGCTTCAGTTCCGGAACCACTCTGTCCATTTTCAAGGCTCCGGGAACTAAGAGAGTGGCTAGCGAAAGATTGGTCATGTACTCTTTTCCCGGGGTATCCAAGTGTTTTAACATCAGCATTGTGATTCTGCCCGGACCCAGAGCCTTTGAAGACTTTGCGTTGCGGATTACATGGGCAACTTCGCCAACGGTAAATTGTGGTGGTGCCTCTTCGACTCGGAGACCGCGGATACGACGCAATACTCTCCTTTTTGCCTTATCACTCTCTGGGTGCTTAATAAAAAGCCGGTTAATATAACACGCGCACCGCTTCGAATCTGTCACTGTTCTATCACCGAACGTGACAGCTGTCCGATCATCCTTCCTTACAGGGTAAGAGAGTGATTTGACCGTTGTCCACAACTTACCAATTCCGGAACTCAAGTTGCGGCTGCTGCGTTAATGATGGCCCGGAACTTTTTCTCGGCTACCCGAACGTCCGACGGAATAGCTAGATTATTAAAGCTGCGGTTGGTGGCTTCTCTGATGGCCTCCCAATCAGCCTTTTCAGGCTTCTCTGAAGGCCTCCCAATCAGCCTTTTTTTGATTGAGAAACGTACGGCGGTCAAAGGTTATTAAATCGGGTGGTCTATTTATGGAGAGAATTATGGGAAGGTGGTCCGATACTAGTGAGAAGACGGGTTGCCAGGTGACGTCGTTGATCAGGCCAGGCGATGCCGTAGTGATGTCTGGCGAGCTATGGCAATCGCCCATAATTCGCGTGGGGGCGTCCTCATTCACTGTGCAGAACGTAGAGCTATCAATTTGCTCTACCAAAGCTATGCCCCTCTGGTCGTTGTCTAGGAGAGAATGCCACAGTTCGTGGTGAGCATTAAAGACTTCTAGGACCAAGCGGTTATTACTAATTACAAGAGTGGCAACAGCAATCTGTGGTGTAAGATGCTGTATATGTTGATGCTGTGTCGAGGGCGACTGCGGGGGAGTCTCGTTGTTGGATGATGATGACGACGACGACGAAAATGAAGACGACGATGATAACACCAAATCCGGAGACCCACTGCTAACTTCGTTGATACAGCATGAGGCAACAAAGTCTGCTTCGCTATACTCCCTGATGTGGTTCAGACCTGAACAGCTCCTGAAGTGCACCCACTCCTTGCAACGATTACACCTTACAGACGTAGCACGATGGTGTATTCGGTTCTGACAAACCGAGCCGATCCAATGTCCGGGGGTTTGTTCGATCCCGGCTCGGACCAGTAGTATTCGGAGCAGGCATTCCGGGAAGTGCTGCTGCCACGACGATAAAATGGACGAGCAAAAAACATATATTGTTGAGGTGACTGCCCCTGGCCGAAGAGTTTCGGGTCAATCCGGTACATAGAACCGGCAGTCGCGGGATTGGTATCTTCTGGTAGTGTATTTTAATGAATCAGTCTGAAATCCATTATTAGAGTCAAGAAGGGCTAAACTGCATATTGCATAATGAAAATAATAATTTCTATAATTTTTAACCAAATATTAATTTTAACCTTTTAAACGTATTATTAACAAAATCAATTGTCACTCAATTTCGAAGAATGAACACAAATTATTTTCACATCATTCAACAGTTTATATCTGGGGTACCTGATAGTTTGAAAATAAACATCACATTCAATATTACGTGCGCTCAAAACTACCTTTATATCCTTTATAAGCGGAAAGGGCATTTAAAAATGAATTTGTCAACATTTCTATATAAAAGCAGTGTTTTTATTTCTGAGGTGAAAATTCCCCATATTTAAATTACTTTTCTTCAAATGTCCTACAAAATCCTCTACATACCCACCACTGCATTGGCACCATCAGTAGGTACATACAAAAAAATGTTATATTATCTGTAAAAGGAAGAACATTTTCGTTTACTATATCAAAAATACGTTTTGTAAGAAGGGATTTGGCGGATAAGGCTTAAATAACTGTGCTTGCCTTCTACAAAAGGACACGCAGCAGCTTCTTAACCAAGTCCTGCCTAATGGCAGGAATTGGTTAGGTCCACTTTAGGTCCTGACGCCAGAATTGTGCAATCGTCAGCGTACGACACAATTTCAACGCCGTCTGGCGGTGCAGGAAGTTTAGAAAGGTAAAGGTTAAACAGAGCCGGGGATACAACCCCACCCTGGGGAACTCCTTGTTTAACTCTACGGGGCTTCGACTTTCTGTCTCTAAATTCTACATATGACTGGCGCCCACACATATAGTTTACGACCCAACGTTTCAAACTGGGCGGAAGGGACGTTTCTTCAACGTCCTCGAGCAGAGTGGCATGATTGACTGTGTCGAAGGCTTTTGTGAGGTCAAGAGTCACGAGGACCATCCTGTCGTTAGGCTTGTTCTGGTTAAGTCCGCGACTTATAGGTGTGGTGATGGCGTGTAAAGCAGTTGTTGTGCTGTGCTGCTTGCGGAATCCATGCTGATGATCAGCACTAGGAAAGTGTTCGATCCGGCTGGGGAGGAGCAGTGCTTCAAGCGTCTTTGCTACTGGAGAAAGCAAGGAGATCGGCCTGTGCGAATCTCCTTTTCTTGCGTCTTTGTCTGGCTTCAGTTCCGGAACCACTCTGTCCATTTTCAAGGCTCCGGGAACTAAGAGAGTGGCTAGCGAAAGATTGAGCACTTTGGTCATGTACTCTATTCCCGGGGTATCCAAGTGTTTTAACATCAGCATTGTGATTCTGCCCGGACCCAGAGCCTTTGAAGACTTTGCGTTGCGGATTACATGGGCAACTTCGCCAACGGTAAATTGTGGTGGTGCCTCTTCGACTCGGAGACCGCGGATACGACGCAATACTCTCCTTTTTGCCTTATCACTCTCTGGGTGCTTAATAAAAAGCCGGTTAATATAACACGCGCACCGCTTCGAATCTGTCACTGTTCTATCACCGAACGTGACAGCTGTCCGATCATCCTTCCTTACAGGGTAAGAGAGTGATTTGACCGTTGTCCACAACTTACCAATTCCGGAACTCAAGTTGCGGCTGCTGCGTTAATGATGGCCCGGAACTTTTTCTCGGCTACCCGAACGTCCGACGGAATAGCTAGATTATTAAAGCTGCGGTTGGTGGCTTCTCTGATGGCCTCCCAATCAGCCTTTTCAGGCTTCTCTGAAGGCCTCCCAATCAGCCTTTTTTTGATTGAGAAACGTACGGCGTTCAAAGGTTATTAAATCGGGTGGTCTATTTATGGAGAGAATTATGGGAAGGTGGTCCGATACTAGTGAGAAGACGGGTTGCCAGGTGACGTCGTTGATCAGGCCAGGCGATGCCGTAGTGATGTCTGGCGAGCTATGGCAAACGCCCATAATTCGCGTGGGGGCGTCCTCATTCACTGTGCAGAACGTAGAGCTATCAATTTGCTCTACCAAAGCTATGCCCCTCTGGTCGTTGTCTAGGAGAGAATGCCACAGTTCGTGGTGAGCATTAAAGACTTCTAGGACCAAGCGGTTATTGCTAATTACAGGTGTGGCAACAGCAATCTGTGGTGTAAGATGCTGTATATGTTGATGCTGTGTCGAGGGCGACTGCGGGGGAGTCTCGTTGTTGGATGATGATGACGACGACGACGAAAATGAAGACGACGATGATAACACCAAATCCGTAGACCCACTGCTAACTTCGTTGATACAGCATGAGGCAACAAAGTCTGCTTCGCTATACTCCCTGATGTGGTTCAGACCTGAACAGCTCCTGAAGTGCACCCACTCCTTGCAACGATTACACCTTACAGACGTAGCACGATGGTGTATTCGGTTCTGACAAACCGAGCCGATCCAATGTCCGGGGGTTTGTTCGATCCCGGCTCGGACCAGTAGTATTCGGAGCAGGCATTCCGGGAAGTGCTGCTGCCACGACGATAAAATGGACGAGCAAAAAACATATATTGTTGAGGTGAATGCCCCTGGCCGAAGAGTTTCGGGTCAATCCGGTACATAGAACCGGCAGTCGCGGGATTGGTATCTTCTGGTAGTGTATTTTAATGAATCAGTCTGAAATCCATTATTAGAGTCAAGAAGGGCTAAACTGCATATTGCATAATGAAAATAATAATTTCTATAATTTTTAACCAAATATTAATTTTTACCTTTTAAACGTATTATTAACAAAATCAATTGTCACTCAATTTCGAAGAATGAACACAAATTATTTTCACATCATTCAACAGTTTATATCTGGGGTACCTGATAGTTTGAAAATAAACATCACATTCAATATTACGTGCGCTCAAAACTACCTTTATATCCTTTATAAGCGGAAAGGGCATTTAAAAATGAATTTGTCAACATTTCTATATAAAAGCAGTGTTTTTATTTCTGAGGTGAAAATTCCCCATATTTAAATTACTTTTCTTCAAATGTCCTACAAAATCCTCTACATACCCACCACTGCATTGGCACCATCAGTAGGTACATACAAAAAAATGTAATATTATCTGTAAAAGGAAGAACATTTTCGTTTACTATATCAAAAATACGTTTTGTAAGAAGGGATTTGGCGGATAAGGCTTAAATAACTGTGCTTGCCTTCTAAAAAAGGACACGCAGCAGCTTCTTAACCAAGTCCTGCCTAATGGCAGGTCCACTTTAGGTCCTGACGCCAGAATTGTGCAATCGTCAGCGTACGACACAATTTCAACGCCGTCTGGCGGTGCAGGAAGTTTAGAAAGGTAAAGGTTAAACAGAGCCGGGGATACAACCCCACCCTGGGGAACTCCTTGTTTAACTCTACGGGGCTTCGACTTTCTGTCTCTTAATTCTACATATGACTGGCGCCCACACATATAGTTTACGACCCAACGTTTCAAACTGGGCGGAAGGGACGTTTCTTCAACGTCCTCGAGCAGAGTGGCATGATTGACTGTGTCGAAGGCTTTTGTGAGGTCAAGAGTCACGAGGACCATCCTGTCGTTAGGCTTGTTCTGGTTAAGTCCGCGACTTATAGGTGTGGTGATGGCGTGTAAAGCAGTTGTTGTGCTGTGCTGCTTGCGGAATCCATGCTGATGATCAGCACTAGGAAAGTGTTCGATCCGGCTGGGGAGGAGCAGTGCTTCAAGCGTCTTTGCTACTGGAGAAAGCAAGGAGATCGGCCTGTGCGAATCTCCTTTACTTGCGTCTTTGTCTGGCTTCAGTTCCGGAACCACTCTGTCCATTTTCAAGGCTCCGGGAACTAAGAGAGTGGCTAGCGAAAGATTGAGCACTTTGGTCATGTACTCTATTCCCGGGGTATCCAAGTGTTTTAACATCAGCATTGTGATTCTGCCCGGACCCAGAGCCTTTGAAGACTTTGCGTTGCGGATTACATGGGCAACTTCGCCAACGGTAAATTGTGGTGGTGCCTCTTCGACTCGGAGACCGCGGATACGACGCAATACTCTCCTTTTTGCCTTATCACTCTCTGGGTGCTTAATAAAAAGCCGGTTAATATAACACGCGCACCGCTTCGAATCTGTCACTGTTCTATCACCGAACGTGACAGCTGTCCGATCATCCTTCCTTACAGGGTAAGAGAGTGATTTGACCGTTGTCCACAACTTACCAATTCCGGAACTCAAGTTGCGGCTGCTGCGTTAATGATGGCCCGGAACTTTTTCTCGGCTACCCGAACGTCCGACGGAATAGCTAGATTATTAAAGCTGCGGTTGGTGGCTTCTCTGATGGCCTCCCAATCAGCCTTTTCAGGCTTCTCTGAAGGCCTCCCAATCAGCCTTTTTTTGATTGAGAAACGTACGGCGTTCAAAGGTTATTAAATCGGGTGGTCTATTTATGGAGAGAATTATGGGAAGGTGGTCCGATACTAGTGAGAAGACGGGTTGCCAGGTGACGTCGTTGATCAGGCCAGGCGATGCCGTAGTGATGTCTGGCGAGCTATGGCAATCGCCCATAATTCGCGTGGGGGCGTCCTCATTCACTGTGCAGAACGTAGAGCTATCAATTTGCTCTACCAAAGCTATGCCCCTTTGGTCGTTGTCTAGGAGAGAATGCCACAGTTCGTGGTGAGCATTAAAGACTTCTAGGACCAAGCGGTTATTGCTAATTACAGGAGTGGCAACAGCAATCTGTGGTGTAAGATGCTGTATATGTTGATGCTGTGAGTAGTAGGGATATGCTGATTCCAAATAATGATTGACAGCTAAAAGCACATTAATCATTTTTAATGTGCTTTTGGTATAGGGAATCCTATATAATTAATTTTTATTACCTTGGGGGTATGAGTACGTGATGTGACCCTTTTTTATTTGGTAATAGGAAATCCTATGTGGTTTTCAGATAGTCCTAGGTAATTAATTTTTATTACCTTGGGGGTATGAGTACGTGATGTGACTTTTCTTTGTTAGGGGTATAGGAAAATCCAATGGGGTTATCAGATACTCCAAGATAATTAATTTTTTATTAGATTGGATGAGTACGTGATGTCCCCCCCTTTTTATTTGGATATATATGGAGATGATAATAAATTTTTATTAGCTAGTGTGGTGGGGATCGTGATGTGACCCTTTTTTTATTTGATATGGTGTATGATTAAACATCGAGTACAGTCATTGCTTCATCGATCGTCATAGTTCTGAGCCTTTCTTTGAAATTTTACCGTTAAGATGGTGCTTGTGTTTAGAAGTATTCAAGTTAGTGTTTTAGGGTTGCACGTGTTCATATGTTTTGTCGTCATTGTTTTTATGAACCCTATTTTCCTTTTTTGCTGTCTGATAGAAAATCCCTTATGCCCATGTTGTGTGTGTGTGCTAGAGTTATGTTGTGTTCGTTAGAGTTCTGAGCCTTTCTTTGGAATTTTTCCGTCCACATGGTGCTTATGTGTATGCTTGAGTTTGTGTGTGTTTTGATATTTCAGAGATCTTAATTTTTTCAATTTCAATTCGTTAGAGTACTGAACCTTTCTTTTCCGTCAAAAAATACTTGTGTGGTGAAGGAGTACGTGCTCGTCTGTTCTATCGTCATTGTTTTGATAACCCTGTCGCTAGAATTATACATATTTTTGTTTTTTGGGTTTGACAATTTGTTCCCCTGGTTTGATTTTCAGGTGACAATGTACTTGATTTTGAATGTATGTGAAAATTGTGGCTTGTGACCTTGTGTCACGTTTGAAAGATGCACTGTGGTGTTGGACAATTTTTTTGAAATTTTTCCGCTAACACGGTGTTTGCCTAAATTTGTTTTTGTTAAAGTTAGTCTTTGTTGATACATTGTGAGTGGCACATCAAAATATTTTAAAGAATTACTCATTTTACCTGTATATCAGTTTTGTAAACACGAATACATATTTTAACTCCGATAGGAAATTTTTTAATACTAATATTATTATTAAACAAATTGTGTAATAGAAGAAAAAAAAAAATACAAACAAACAAAAGAGAAAAAAAGAAAGAAGAAATACGAAGCAAAACAAAGTAATAAATATACTAAAAATGTCTTATATCTGTGCTATATGCAAAATGGAGTTTAATTCCAGTGTTATTTACAAAAAGCACTTAAAAAATCATTGTTCAAAGTGTAATAAATATATTGAAGGTGCGTACGCGATGAAGTTTCATCATACGATTGCTCATGATGATGGAAACGTGATTTCCCAGTCCGCTGCAAAAAGGAAAATAGAGAAGGCGTCTCAATTAAGTGCAAAACGGGTAAAACCTTCATCAACCCTATATGCGTCTACACATAATTCGACAATGGAAAGTCGCGGACAATCAGGATGGGGTTACTATGGTGGGCAACAACAATCACAATACCCCCTATATGAAAATATACCAACATCAGATAGTCGATACCGCCAATATCAAAATCAAGAAGGATGGGGTTACTATAGTGGGCAACAACAACCACAATACCCCCTATACGAAAATATGCCGACAACATCTAATAGTCTATACCCTCAATATCAGAATCATGGACAACCTGGATGGGGTTACTATGATGGACAACAACAAACTCAATATCCTAATAATGAATACACGTATACAACTTCGGTCAGTGGACACCCCCAGATGTCAAATAACGAGGAAACGCGTTCCGAAAACCGGAAACAACAGCAACAGCTACAAATACCTCAAACCTGTAAAAGTTCTCAACAGTCCTCCTCAAGTAGAGCAAACACCCTATGCGAGGAATGCAACATATATATCCCCACCAACAGCATATACTCACACAATCGAACAACTAAACATAGGAAAAATGCAGCAGTTTGCATTAGTAAAAATATTAATGTGATAAAGAGTATTTATAATAAAAGAATTGCAACTTATGAATACAAAAACTCAACAAATATTATTTTGCCCGAAGAGTTTTTAATAAGCAGCAAAAAATGTTTAGTTCAACTATTAAGAGATAGTTTAGTAGAACATACTGTACTCAAGTTTAATGTGGAGTTGGTGGCTGATTACATTAAACCATTAATAGAAACGGAATCTTCAGCAATGCCTCCGCATAAAAATAAAGAGCAGCACCCTTTGGTAAACAAAACGTATATTGGAGATCAAAATGCAAATATGAAAACTAATGAAGATAGTCAAGCCTGCACAACTATGAAACATATCACAAAAATGCAGTTGCTAACTTTATCTGATGACATTGGTAGCATTTTTGATGACCATGCTGATATGCTAGCAAACAAAATGGGTGAATTCCAAGAGAGAGATTCTGGATGGTCTCTAACACGGATTCTTAAGCTCGAGATTAATGTTAATAAAGCTTCATTAACTAGAGGTTCCCAATATATAGTTACTCCAAAAACGCTCCGAAACAAGTCAGCCTGCATCAACATTAAAAACCTTGATGATGATTTTTGTTTTAAATGGTGTATGGTAGCAGCATTGGATTGCAAACCAACAGTCAACTGTGGACTCACTTCTTCATATGATGTTGACATTAATAGTGAACTCATAACACTTAAAAGTGGTGTCATCTTGAATTTTACCGGAATGCAATTTCCTATAGCTTTGCAACACATTCGAATGTTCGAAGAAAGCAACGTCGGTATAAGTGTCAATGTCTTTGGATATGAGAAAGATGAAATTGTTGGTCCATACTACCTAACAAAAGAAGAGAAGTTGCAACATGTCAATCTAATGCTGCTACATGAAGAAGGAAAATTTCATTTCATATTGATCAAGAATATGTCAAGGTAATATATTAATTATTTATCTTTTTAATCATCTTTAATTAACCATTTTTTTTTTCTTTCTTTTAACGCTATAGACTTTTAAGCCGTCAATATAGTAAGACCGGCAATCAAATCCATATATGCAATAGTTGCATACAATCATTTGGAAGTGTTGAACTGCTTAATCGCCATAAACCGGAGTGTGGAGGAATTGTGACGCATCTGCCCGTAGGAGATGCTGCTGTTTTAAAATTTAAGGGGCATCATAGACAGCATGATGTACCATTTGTGGTATATGCTGATTTTGAGTGTATATTGGAGAAGTTTACTAATACAACAGATAATTCAAAAACTGAAAGTATTAGTAAGCATATTCCATGTGCATTTGCGTACTATATAAAATGTGGGTTCAATAGTAGGTTAGATAAATTTAAAACGTATACAGGATTAGATGCACCAACAAAATTTTTAGAAAATCTTATTGCAGACTGTAAAAATATATATATGGAACATTTAAATGTAGTTGTCGAAATGAATAGTTTAACACCCTTAGATGAAGAGCAATTTAAAAATAGCATCAATTGTTACATTTGTGAGGAAGCATTAGGCAATGATAGAGTTAGAGATCACTGTCATTTAAGCGGTCAATATAGGGGGGCAGCCCATAATATTTGCAATCTCAACCATCAGGTTGCCAAATTCATCCCCATATATTTCCATAACTTTTCTTCATACGACTGTCATCTCTTTGTTAAAGAGTTGTTGGAATATGATGGGGAAACAACTGTTATTCCATTAAACAAGGAATTATATGTATCCCTCTCACATTTCATTCCAATAAATGGTAAAAAACGATTAGAGTTGAGATTTTTAGATTCAATTAGATTTATGGCAGCCAGTTTAGACTCCTTAGCTAAAAATCTTTCAAAGGATGATTTTCATACAGTTCGCAGTCAATTTGTAAACGATAATGAGTTTAATCTCATGAGTAGAAAAGGTCAATTTCCTTATGAGTACCTGCAATCGTTCGATGTGTTGAAAGAGACTGAACTTCCATCGATAGAAAATTTTTTTAGCACTTTAACGAATAAAAGTTGTTCATTAGAGGAATATGAACATGCCATTAACGTTTGGAGAACATTTGATTGTAAAAATTTACAAGAATATATGGAGTTATATTTAAAGGCTGACGTTTTAATACTAACTGATGTATTTGAGAACTTTAGACGTCTTTGTAAATCAATTTACAAGTTAGATGCAAGTCACTATTACACAGCACCAGGTCTTTCCTGGGATGCAATGTTAAAAATGACGAAGGTAGAACTGGAACTCCTAACGGACATTGACATGTACAATTTTTGTAAAAGTGGAATTCGTGGTGGTATAGTACAATGTTCAAAAAGGCATACGGTTGCGAATAACGAGTATTTAGATGATTATGACAAAAGTAAACCAGCTGAATATCTTATGTATCTAGATGCCAACAATCTATATGGGTGGGCAATGTCCGAATATCTCCCTTTAAATAATTTCAAGTGGGTTGAAGGAACGGAATTTGCAAAACTATCCAAGAGTGAAAATATTTTAAATATTGGAGATAATTCTCCAGTTGGTTATATTTATGAAGTTGATTTAGAGTACCCTACTCACCTTCACGATATACATAACGATTTACCTTTTTGTGCGCAAAACAAAATTGTGGGTGAATCCAAATATAAAAAGTTAATAACCGACTTTTCTTCTAAAAACTCATATGCCATACACTACAGAAATCTTCGTCAAGCATTACAACAAGGAATAATCTTAAGCGGTGTAAAACGTATACTAGCATTCAACCAAGATGCATGGTTGAAAAAGTACATCGATGTTAATACAGAGTACAGAACCAAAGCAAAAAAAAAGTTTGAAAAAGATTTCTTTAAATTGTTAAATAACGCCGTATATGGAAAGACAATGGAGAATGTAGATAAAAGAAAAGATGTTAAAATTGTTAATCACTGGGAGACCATAAATAAAAAAAAGTTAGGCGCGCGATCGTTGATAGCCAAACCTAATTTTCATAGTTTAACTCAGTTCTCTGATAAGGCTCTCGCAATCCAGTTAAATCGAGTCAAGGCCATTTACAATAAACCAATATATTTAGGATTCTGTGTTCTAGAACTATCAAAGTGGAAAATGTATGATTTCCATTATGGTTTTATGAAACCTAAATTTCAAGATGATTTATCGTTAAATTATATGGATACAGATTCATTTAT
Organism: Hydrotaea diabolus; assembly: GCA_963513945.1. NCBI lineage: Eukaryota > Metazoa > Arthropoda > Insecta > Diptera > Muscidae > Hydrotaea > Hydrotaea diabolus. Next base: position 105,677,119 of record OY740716.1, on the reverse strand, counting down.
ATATTCGTTAAAGGGAAGAGATTTTTATAAAGAAATAACGTCTAGTGAAATTCAGGAGAGATTTGACACCTCAGAGTATCCGTCGATGAATATATTCAATATTGCACTGGTCAATAAAAAGAAGCTAGGAATGATGAAAGACGAAAACTGTGGAAGAGTTATGAAGGAGTTCATAGGATTGAGACCAAAAATGTATGCGATAAGTGTACAACATGGTGCTGAAATTTTAAAATCTAAGGGTGTTAAAAAGTCCATCCTCTCTACATACAACATAGATACTTTTAGAGATTGTTTACTAAATAAAAGTAGAATTACGGGTGATATGCTAACATTTAAATCTAAAAATCATGTTATTTATACAAATAAACAAAATAAAATCACATTGAGTTGTGATGATAATAAAAGAAAGATTAAACCTGATGGTGTAACCACATATGCTTGGGGTCACTTTAGAATATCAAACGAAAATGTTATTAATTCTGAAATGTTTGATGGAGTTGATTTAATGAATCTTTCATTTACCGATGAAGGAATTGAAATGTATTTATTATAATCTCCAGAGTAAATAAGCTTATTATATTATTTTTGTTAATTATTTATAAGAAAAAAAATTTTAATAAAAGAAAAAAAAAATTTCAAATGTTTATATTTTATTTATATTTTTTATTATGGAAATTATGTAAGTATACAATCTTAAATATAAATAAATAAATAATTGAGGGAGGGAGAAATTTAAAAGATTTTTCTAACAATTCCTGTTAAGGGTGTGTACTCCATCCATCGATCATGTAGTATTAAACAATATGCAAATGTATTTGCTGGAATTGATGTACCGGTTTCAAACTCAATTTTTACGTCGATTGGCCCGCTTTTGATTGTCTCATTCTGATGACTGACATCGATAACCATAATTGGTTTCTCTTTAAATTGTTCCCATGAAATAATTGGTTGTGGGTCTCTCAGATAATAACTTTGTTGAAATTTAGCATACATATCGTAGAGAACAGCATATCGGTTATCATCAAACTTTAAATTTAAGTCATCATAGGGGTAGATATCTGAATTTAGGTATACTTTCATATTTGTAAGATTACAGTGAATAAATTTTTTATTATTTTCAAATGCAATCAGAATTAAACGTGGTCTTTCTCTATTAGTCGATAATTTTACATTCCAATTACACTTTGTTGCGCCTGCAAAGGTTGGATTAAAATGACAATCCCAACTCCTAAATGCCAGAGGTAAAGATGTTCCATCTCTTATTATTTTCATCATTTTTAGTTTTGTGGAATCGGATAGATGAATGTGAGGGATTCTCCATGTTAAATTTGTTATAGCTAATTTTAAATTTTCATTTTTATCAGTTGAATAACAAGCATTGGTATCACTTGAGCTTCGTAGTAAAATAAGATCATGCTTGCAGTTTAAAATAACCTTTTTAAAGTCTTCAGCGAACCCCAACAATAACTTAAGGGGAATATAAAAGTTAAATGACTCCACCGATAAATCTTCACCAACATTCCATCCAGCATTCTTCATCATATTGCTTTCAAATTCGCTTAGAGAGACAAAATTCTTTATTGTGCTTGATATTCCTAAATTTCGTGTTCTATCGATTTCTATACCATTAATTTCATAGCGTATTTCATCAAACATGTGAGCTACACAGTTGTTTCGTAGTCGGGCATTTGAAGATTTTTCACCACCTGATAGCGTTACATTTCCTTCAATATACAGATAACTTTCACTCGGTAGAACATATAAGTCTTGATTTTGAATTGTAATTCTAATTTCATCGTTATGCTTAAACGATTGTATATATGGAATATAGCTATGATATTCCTTTTTTATTATGCTTTCGTCCGAAAGGGGTTCATCAGTGACGTCAAGCAGTTCAGACATTATTTTTTTTTTAAATGTAGATTTAAAGATTTCAAAAATTTTTGATTTTCTTTTGTTAACTGTGGTCTTTTAGGTTTGACTGCTGGAATGGGAATGTTTAAGTCTTTCTTTTTATTAGTATATATATTATAAATTATCATTTTGATATTGGTCTAAGATGAAGTCGAAGTGTAATTTCTTCCCCGCGAAAATTAATTAATCGTGATTCTTGATCAACAATCCAAACTTTTAGAGTACTTATTTCTTTGACGTTTACTGGCAAATAAATGAGATTTCTAGGTGTTTCGTCCAATTTATATCCTGGAGAAACGTTAATTGCGAATTGATGAATAGTGTGTGCCGTTAAATTATTCATATAAGCTCCAGTTGTTATATTACACTGTATTTGTATGGCATTGACCTTTAAAATGTTGACGGGAAGATAAGAATAGTGTCTTGTATTCGATATTAGTATTCTTTCATCAAATCCAAAAAGAGTTCCTATAGAACGATCTTTATTAAAATTAATTGCGTCATGTGAGGAAAATATTTCAATTTGCAATGTATTATTATTTGCTTTTATCTCTATTGTTTTGTTTTCGTTTTGCCTTTTATATGCTGTCTTTATAGTTTTCACTATGTCAGTTAGCTCGTAGGAACCTATCGGTAATTCAATTACCATATCACCAATATGAAATAAATTATTATCATAATCAATGTTTGGAATTGAGTTGTATGAGTGAAAATCTACTAAACATGCTTCATATTCCCCAGATAATTCAATAGGGGGAAAATAATTAGCAGTTAATATAGAAGATCTTCCGCTCAAAGCTAATGTTACTGACATTATGAAAGTTAAATAATAAATGAAAATAAATGTTTTGTATTAGTTGTTTTATTCATTTTTATTGAAATTATTTAAAATTATAGTATTTCATTTTTGTTTATCCATGAATTATGATGATTCGAGAAGCCCAACCATTTAACATATACTCTATCACCATTTGATTTCAATACTTTTTCTACAAGATATGTGTTCGGAAAACGAGTACGTAGAAGCTCTTCCTTGTAGAATCCACCTTTGATTGGGTTGCCTTGATAGTCTTCTAGAAGACACGTTACTGGGTTTGTGTTTTGGATAGCTCTTATTTTAAATATTTCTGTTGTCCAATTGGGTGTATATCCTTTTTCAAAAATGTGTTTGTATTTACTTATACGTACATAATTTCCCACATGAAGTTTGGAAGGTATATATATTTTGAGGCGATTATAAACGGTATTCAGCAAATTTTTTTCGTTCGAAACACTCACATCGCTTGGGGTCATTTTGATTGTTCTATGCACTTTGCGGTTATAAGTTTCCACCAACTTTTTATAGTTATTATACCAACGGTAGTTACCGTTGAAGCTAAATTCTCTCCACATCATACCCTTTAACGTTCTGTTAAAACGTTCAACAATTGAAGCCTTCATAACGCTGTATGTTGAGTAGTGATTGATTGAATGTGTTTTCATAAGTTGTTCAAATTGTTTATTAAAAAATTCTTTTCCATCATCAGTTTGTAAATTGTTGGGTATACGCCCTAAGTTTAATATTCTTTGAAATGCAGCAGTTACATCAGTGGCATTTTTTGATTTAGTTGCTTCAACCCAAGCAAATTTTGAAAAAGTGTCAATAACTGTTAACATATATTTATATCCTCTATTTAGCTTTGAGTAATTTCCCATTTCAACCAAGTCAGCTTGCCATAAGTCATCAATTCCCTTCATTACTACTCTTCGTCGCTGAAAATGTTTTCTTGCTTGGGCATGCAGATCGTTTACTATTGATCTTCTTTCCATTTTTGATGATGTAAACAATAAATAAATTCTTAATCGTTGGATGGTTGGATGTATATCGTTATAATATCTTTAAGATTCTTATTCAAGTTTGCTATTTCTTCTCTGACATTATTTATTTTCTTATTAAATTCACTTCTTAATATTTCTTGTGAATCGTAGATATGTGTTTGTAAGTAAGCTTTGTTGACTGCATCTGTTTCTGCTGACGGCGGTGCCAAATTTTTGATTTTTTTATTTTGTATATCGATGTTATTATTCCAATCCATAGTAATTCCAAATATTTCAGTAACATTGCTCCTTAATATAAAAGAACTATTATTAGAAAAGTGACCGAACTTGTCGACACTCATGTTGCGAATAATAGATTTTTCGGTAATATCAGTAAATTATATCAGCTTCCCTCAGTTCCTCAATTATGGATACTATTTCATTATTATGATTCGTATTACCAGCGCTTTGTGAAGCCAACAAAAGTTTTAGACGTTCCACTAACTCGTTGGGGTCATCCCAGTATATATAGTTGGACTTTTCACGATTAACAGTCATTAAACCTTTACCCGTGTGAGTAGCTTCAAAGAGTCTTTTTATAATTTTTTTATACTTATAGCTTTTGTTTCCTTTAATTTGGTCGTTTGCGTCATAATTTCTTTTATGTGCGTTAGTATTCATCAGAATTCTTTTATAGATATCAAGTTCGAATTTGTCATATTTCTTGGGGATTTTATGAAAAATGAGTTCAAATAAACCTGGTGTATAAGCCCACGAATTATTTCCGATAATAATTTTGTTTTCGTTTAATCGAAGGTTGTTGTTGGCGAATTTCCAGTCACCTTTCTCATCTTTATGTGGACCATATGTTGTATCAAGTTTTTTTACGTTATGAAGTAATGATAAATCGATAACGTCCGATTCATTTTCATCTGATTGAGAAAAGAAATCATTCTCATTTGTTTCATCTTCAGAATTCCAATGATCTTTCTTAAATGTTTTTACAATAGGGGTTTCAACATTGTCTTCCTTAAATTTCTTTATCGGAGTACTGCTGTCGAATTTTAGACTCTGTTGGGTTGTAGCTGCAGGTCTTTTAGTATTAGTTAATTTTAATATTTCATTTAATGGTTCGATCACTGGCTTAAAGGTATTAGATAATCTCTCACTTTTTTCCGCTTCCCCTAATTTTATGCTATTAAATTTCTGTTTTAAGATTTTTCTCGACTTAATTAATTCCTTTAGAAGGGTTTCCTCCATGCTTATAGGTTGATTTATAGCTTATAGATTGATTATATCAACTGATGGATAGTTAATTTCAACTGGTAGACTGTTAATTTAAACTGGTAGGCAGGTTGTTTCAACTGGTAGGCTGTATATTTCAACTGGTAGGCTGTTTATTTCAACTGGTAGGCTGTTTATTTCAACTGGTCGAGCTGTTAATTTCAACTGGTAGGCTGTTTATTTCAACTGGTCGAGCTGATAATTTCAACTGGTAGGCTGTTCATTTCAACTGGTAGGCTGTTAGTTTCAACTGGTGGGTTGTTTATTTCAACTGGTAGGCTGTTTGTTTCAACTAGACTATTTAACTTGATCGACGTCTGTTGGAATCAGAGGTTGATTTATTACTAACTATGAATGTACTCATTGAAACCTTTTCTATAACGTCCACAGCGAATTTCGTCTTCTTTATTTATAACTAAAAATCCATGCTTATCTTTCCAACACTCTCGGCATATATCACGAAAGTTATCAAAAGTCATATCGCTTCCAACATGATCATTATATATATGTTTCATGTTCATTTCATCTTGTTTAAACATTATTATAATATTAGCGTTATCGCGAATTAAATGTTTTGGAATATGAGTATATGTTTGACATAAATAGAATGAATCTATATCGCGATGTCGACCCATACAAAAGTATAATCTTATATTGTTTTGTTTTTCGCATGCAATATCATCAAATATAAATATTGAATTAGGGTTGGCATGTTCAGGTTCAATAACATCTTCTCCATTTGTATATGTATAATATCCCATTCCTTTTATAGGTGTAACAAGCTGTTTAAGATACTCATATTTCGGTTGATATAACGACTTTGAGTATAGATAAATATTTTTAAATTTCAATCCGTTCGGACTTTCAATAAGACTAAGCATAACATTTGTCTTTCCCAATTAGAAGGACCCACAATGAGAGCTCTTATGGAATTAGGTAAAAGGGAACTGTGCTTTGTTTTAAGCGTATTTTGATGCGTGAAATCTAAATTTCTCACGTTAATATTCGTATCTTGCTTTATTAGACGCATTTTAACAACTGATTGTAAACTTATTATATCATTTCAATTTATGTTGAATCATTTCAGAAAAGGTATAAAATGATTGTCTATCATAAAAAGGTTGCTAATAACAAAAGTGTAGTTCAAGGAAGTGGGTTAATCAATAACGTAATTCAGAATTTACCCTTTGAATTACATTTGCCTGGATATCAATTTTGCGGCCCCGGAACAAAGTTAGAAAAAAGACTTGAAAGGGGTGATAAGGGTATAAATATTTTGGATGAGGCATGTAAAGCTCATGATATTGCATATACACAAAACAAAGATATAAACAAACGACATCAAGCTGACAAAGAACTAGCGGAAAGAGCTTGGGAAAGAGTAAAGGCTAAAGATAGTAGAATTGGAGAAAAAATAAACGCATTTTTAGTTACAAACGCTATGAAGACTAAAGTAAAACTTGGTATGGGGATAGAGAAGAGAAAACCTAAAACAAAATGTCGAAAAAATATATTTAATACTGCAGTTAAAGGTGCATCTGTAGTCCTTAAAAAAGAAAAACCACATGATATCAACAGTGCCATTCGCCTTGCTCAAATGGTGATTAGAAAATCGTTTAAAGGTAGAAAATCTCAAGTCAGTATACCCAGAGTTATTCGTGTGCCAAAAGTTGGTGGATTTCTACCTCTGATACCTATTATGTCGGCTCTTGGTGCATTGGGAGCTTTAACTTCAGGTGCATCTTCCATCGCAAAAGCAATTAAGACCGCTAAAAATGCAAAACAACAATTTGAAGAAAATGTGCGACACAACAAGCGAATGGAGGGGATAGCCATGGGAAAAGGACTTTATCTAAAACCATACAAAACGGGAATGGGAATCACATACAACAAGAAATCATCAAAAAACTAATAAAGCAGCTACCCAAAAGACCTCTGACTGACGTCGATATTAGAGAATTTGGAAAAAAACATTTACCATATTTTAGAGGAGTCTATATGAGGGACAAACTTCCGAAAACACCTAGACGCAAAGAATGCGGAATAGTTAATTTGGACTCATATAGCGGTTATGGTACACATTGGGTAGCATATAACAAAAATAACAACAATATTGAGTACTATGATAGTTTTGGAAACCTTCAGCCGCCTCTCGAAATTTTACTATACTTAGGTGATAAAATTAAATATAATTATAAGAGGGAGCAAAATTTTAAATCATATAATTGTGGACATTTATGTTTAAAATTTCTATTTAATATTTAATAAATAAACACAAATTTAATATTCAATAGTATTTCAGGTTTTATTTTTTATTCTCAAGTTTAGCTTATAAATTTTAATATCATGTTCAATAGTTTTTTTCATTTTTTGACCTAGCTCAAAACATAATCTCGTTAAATCTACTTCAACATCCTTCTCATAAAATCCTTTGATATCGTTAACTTGAATGTAAGTTTTATTTAAAGCGACACAAGTGGGAATATAATGATTATTATAAAAGTATACAATTTGCTTTTGCAGTATGTTGTTCCAACATATAAAAGTAGTTAAAAATATTCCAATACGTGTAATGTTGCGCCATTCTTCACAATTTATCATAATTTTATGATTATTTTGCTTCATCACAAGGTAAGAAATATCATTCTTTTGTCGAAATCCAAACGAAATGTCATCAATCGGTGGATCATTCAGCAAGTTGAAGGAATCGAAAAACTCGTATTGATCTAGTCGAATTTGAATGTAGTCCTTGTACATCATTAAATGGAGCCATATTTCACGTGAGATTCCTATATAATTTTTCTTCTTATCTTGGAACCATATGAGAGGTTTGAATCTCAACGCTGTTGAAAATCCACACTTTACTTTCAATTTTAAATTTATAAAATATTCAAATTCGAAGACGACTTCGTGGTTTTGATATTTCTCCTCCTTCTTAACAGATGGTTCCATTTAACTTTGATGAGTAAAAAAGCACTGATTGTTTGTCGGTAGATTTATCCGCTATATAAAGGGAAGACTTTCTGTAATCTATACTTTAGTTCTTCATAAAACTTCATCGTAAAATGTTTAAAGTTGAGAGATCTGAAATCGCATTGGTTGATTTCCAATTTTGTCATGGCAATCAGAGTGACGTTTACATTAAGGAGTTGGCATTCATGTGTGGAAGAAGCGTTTCACCCAACTATTTCCATTTCAGTCCCCCCTTTGACGGCAGAGAACTTACTAAAGAGGGACGGAAGAAGAATGCTTACTGTCGAAATCATGTAAATGGGTTAGAGTGGCAGAGTGGAAACACAAGTTATGTTAATGTGGGCGACGTAATTTCTCCATTGAATAACTATAAATACATTTTTGTTTTCGGCAAAGCAAAGAAAGAATTTCTACTGAAATATATCAAAACAACTGTTATAAACCTGGAAAATAGAATCAACTTTAAGAATTTACCAAACTATTATACTTCTTGCATTCTTCATAATGATATGAGATTTAAATGTGCTCTCAACAATTTATATAAGTTATTTGTTTTTATTGAGACAAATTATCATCAAATAGAAAACTTTATACCTGATGAAATAGAATACTTAATATAAAAATAAAAATTATTTTCTTTTTTCATATATGTATCATGTTATTTTATTTGAATTATTTGTTTACAAATGTATAAAGTAAGTATAAAAATTATTGTACTTTGATGCGTTTCTTGTTATTTATTATTTGAAAGTATTCAGAATATAAATTAGCTTAAACTTTACTTATTGTTCGATTTAATTTAAGGAAAAGTGGGTGTATAAAAAATATCTGTAGGTAGAATCTGGGTAAGCTCTAATCGGCATAGTGGATGGTCCTGATCTTCAGTTAAGGGTATCTTTGTTATGGCAAAGGATGTGTCGTTCAACCGTTGAATTGCATCATCTGCCAGAGAGTTAAATCTTTTGGGGAGATATAATATTTTTTCAGCTATCTTCAATGCGATTGTATCTCCATACTTTGTAGATGTTCTGTATGCTCCAGTTATGTTGTAGTTTTTGTGTGGTTTCATTTCCTTAATGCTAAGAATTTTTTTAAAATTTAAAAAATTGAACGATGAAATTAATTCTGTGTTTGAACTCATCATGGGGAACTTTATTCAAAACTATACAGTCTCTCCATATGTTACCCGCTATTTATATTGTTTCGAATCAATTTTACTGACAAATTAGTAAACGTTAAGTCTAAAGGGTGAATGAAATGGATATAGTTTCATGAACTATAGCGGATGCAAGAGAGGAAGAGTGAGAAAAGTAAATCAACTATTTTTCTAATTTTTCATAAACATACCCACACATATATAGACACACCAAAATAAAAAAAAAAAACTATTTTATCAATAAAAAAAGAAACGAAATAAATACAATTTTTGTTGTGTATTCACATTTATTTAAATATAAATCAAAAATATTAATTATAATAAAGATTGTTACAAGAAAAATAAATGATTGTTAAAATAAAAAGTTTTCATTTATGCATATAATTTTTATTTTAAAGATATCTTGTTTAGACTAAAACCTGCAGTGGTTATTAGTCTTCTCTCGGTTGGGCACATGGAATATAATCCTCCTCATCCTCATAGCCTTCGAAGAGATCTCTGCTCCTTTCGATTGGTCGTCGGTTTTGGCGTTGTAAATCTTCTCTTAATAGCTCCATTACAATTTCCTGTACAGATCCAGACATATTAAATTGTCTAGCTCTTGCAAGGGGACACGGTATCATTTGCGCTTGACCTTCCTCGTCTTCTTCTATAAGGAATGGTTGAGCATTTGGAATGTCTTCGGCTTCCCTAGCTTCTTCCTTGTCGTCAATCACAACAACAACGTCATCTGGTCTATCTTCTATCGGTATGTTTTCATCGTCCTCAATAACGATTGGTTCCTCGTCTTCTTCTATACGGAATGGTTGAGCATTTGGAATATTTTCTCCTTCCATAGCATTTGGAATGTCTTCGGCTTCCATAGCTTCTTCGTTGTCGTCAATCACAACAACAACATCATCTGGTCTATCTTCTATCGGTATGTTTTCATCGTCCTCAATAACGATTGGTTCCTCGTCTTCTTCTATACGGAATGGTTCAGCATTTGGAATATTTTCTCCTTCCATAGCATTTGGAATGTCTTCGGCTTCCATAGCTTCTTCGTTGTCATCAACCACAATAACAACGTTATCTGGGCTATCTTCTATGTGTATGATTCCATCGTCCTCAATAACGATTGGTTCATTTTCAATTAAGATCCCTAGCTCTTCTACACTTTCGTCGTCGTACATGACGATGAATCCTCGATTAACGAATTCGTTGCTAAATCTAAACTCCCCACTATCTTCACTGAAAACCCCTGATTCGTTGCTTAAAGACATGTTTCCTTGTTGATATTAGATACAAACTGATTGTTTTCATTTAAGATGTCCAAGGCTTTATATTAAAAAAAAAATCCTCCGCCCAATATGAAAGAAATTACATTATTTTGCAGGTAAATATTAAATTCCTTCATCGAACCTTTTCGATACAAACAAGTGGTCATAAATTAAACAACATAATTATCATATGCATTCAATTTCATGCCACTGGATAATCGAAAGAATTACCTGCGACAGACTATAGAAAATTTATACAATTCAACATCCCACAGTGCATCTTTCAAACGTTACATAAGGTCACAAGCCACAATTTCCACATACATTCAAAATCAAGTACATTGTCACTTGTAAATCAAAACAGGGCAACAAATTGTCAAACCCAAAAAACAAAAATATGTATAATTCTAGCGACAGGGTTATCAAAACAATGACGATAGAACAGACGAGCACGTACTCCTTCACCACACAAGTATTTTTAACGGAAAATTTCCAAAGAAAGGTTCAGTACTCTAACGAATTGAAATTGAAAGGAAAAAATTAAGATCTCTGAAATATCAAAAAACATACAAACTCAAGCATACACATAACAACCGTGTGGGCGGAAAAATTCCAAAGAAAGGCTCAGAACTCTAACGGATACAACATTACTCTAGCACACACACACACACACACAACATGGACATAAGGGATTTTCTATCAGGCAGCAAAAATAAATAAAAATAAGGTTCATAAAAAACATATGAACACCGGCAACTCTAAAACAATAACTTGAATTCTAAACACAAGCGCCATGTTGACGGAAAAATTTCAAGGCAGATACGACATACATCCACAAGCACCGTGTTGACGAAAATATTCCAAAGAAAGGCTCAGAACTATGACGAACACAACAGAACTCTAGCACACACACACAAGATGGACATAAGGGATTTTCTATCAGACAGCAAAAAAGGAAAATAGGGTTCATAAAAACAATGACGACAAAACATATGAACACGTGCAACCCTAAAACACTAACTTGAATACTTCTAAACACAAGCACCATCTTAACGGTAAAATTTCAAAGAAAGGCTCAGAACTATGACGATCGATGAAGCAATGACTGCACTCGATGTTTAATCATACACCATATCAAATAAAAAAAGGGTCACATCACGATCCCCACCACACAAGCTAATAAAAATTTATTATCATCTCCATATATATCCAAATAAAAAGGGGGGGACATCACGTACTCATCCAAGCTAATAAAAAATTAATTATCTTGGAGTATCTGATAACCCCATTGGATTTTCCTATACCCCTAACAAAGAAAAGTCACATCACGTACTCATACCCCCAAGGTAATAAAAATTAATTACCTAGGACTATCTGAAAACCACATAGGATTTCCTATTACCAAATAAAAAAGGGTCACATCACGTACTCATACCCCCAAGGTAATAAAAATTAATTATATAGGATTCCCTATACCAAAAGCACATTAAAAATGATTAATGTGCTTTTAGCTGTCAATCATTATTTGGAATCAGCATATCCCTACTACTGCTGTGTCGAGGGCGACTGCGGGGGAGTCTCGTTGTTGGATGATGATGACGACGACGACGAAAATGAAGACGACGATGATAACACCAAATCCGGAGACCCACTGCTAACTTCGTTGATACAGCATGAGGCAACAAAGTCTGCTTCGCTATACTCCCTGATGTGGTTCAGACCTGAACAGCTCCTGAAGTGCACCCACTCCTTGCAACGATTACACCTTACAGACGTAGCACGATGGTGTATTCGGTTCTGACAAACCGAGCCGATCCAATGTCCGGGGGTTTGTTCGATCCCGGCTCGGACCAGTAGTATTCGGAGCAGGCATTCCGGGAAGTGCTGCTGCCACGACGATAAAATGGACGAGCAAAAAACATATATTGTTGAGGTGACTGCCCCTGGCCGAAGAGTTTCGGGTCAATCCGGTACATAGAACCGGCAGTCGCGGGATTGGTATCTTCTGGTAGTGTATTTTAATGAATCAGTCTGAAATCCATTATTAGAGTCAAGAAGGGCTAAACTGCATATTGCATAATAAAAATAATAATTTCTATAATTTTTAACCAAATATTAATTTTTACCTTTTAAACGTATTATTAACAAAATCAATTGTCACTCAATTTCGAAGAATGAACACAAATTATTTTCACATCATTCAACAGTTTATATCTGGGGTACCTGATAGTTTGAAAATAAACATCACATTCAATATTACGTGCGCTCAAAACTACCTTTATATCCTTTATAAGCGGAAAGGGCATTTAAAAATGAATTTGTCAACATTTCTATATAAAAGCAGTGTTTTTATTTCTGAGGTGAAAATTCCCCATATTTAAATTACTTTTCTTCAAATGTCCTACAAAATCCTCTACATACCCACCACTGCATTGGCACCATCAGTAGGTACATACAAAAAAATGTAATATTATCTGTAAAAGGAAGAACATTTTCGTTTACTATATCAAAAATACGTTTTGTAAGAAGGGATTTGGCGGATAAGGCTTAAATAACTGTGCTTGCCTTCTAAAAAAGGACACGCAGCAGCTTCTTAACCAATTCCTGCCTAATGGCAGGAATTGGTTAATTCCTGCAGAGTGGCATGATTGACCGTGTCGAAGGCTTTTGTGAGGTCAAGAGTCACGAGGACCATCCTGTCGTTAGGCTTGTTCTGGTTAAGTCCGCGACTTATAGGTGTGGTGATGGCGTGTAAAGCAGTTGTTGTGCTGTGCTGCTTGCGGAATCCATGCTGATGATCAGCACTAGGAAAGTGTTCGATCCGGCTGGGGAGGAGCAGTGCTTCAAGCGTCTTTGCTACTGGAGAAAGCAAGGAGATCGGCCTGTGCGAATCTCCTTTACTTGTCTTTGTCTGGCTTCAGTTCCGGAACCACTCTGTCCATATTCAAGGCTCCGGGAACTAAGAGAGTGGCTAGCGAAAGATTGAGCACTTTGGTCATGTACTCTATTCCCGGGGTATCCAAGTGTTTTAACATCAGCATTGTGATTCTGCCCGGACCCAGAGCCTTTGAAGACTTTGCGTTGCGGATTACATGAGCAACTTCGCCAACGGTAAATTGTGGTGGTGCCTCTTCGACTCGGAGACCGCGGATACGACGCAATACTCTCCTTTTTGCCTTATCACTCTCTGGGTGCTTAATAAAAAGCCGGTTAATATAACACGCGCACCGCTTCGAATCTGTCACTGTTCTATCACCGAACGTGACAGCTGTCCGATCATCCTTCCTTACAGGGTAAGAGATTGATTTGACCGTTTCCACAACTTACCAATTCCGGAACTCAAGTTGCGGCTGCTGCGTTAATGATGGCCCGGAACTTTTTCTCGGCTACCCGAACGTCCGACGGAATAGCTAGATTATTAAAGCTGCGGTTGGTGGCTTCTCTGATGGCCTCCCAATCAGCCTTTTCAGGCTTCTCTGAAGGCCTCCCAATCAGCCTTTTTTTGATTGAGAAACGTACGGCGTTCAGAGGTTATTAAATCGGGTGGTCTATTTATGGAGAGAATTATGGGAAGGTGGTCCGATACTAGTGAGAAGACGGGTTGCCAGGTGACGTCGTTGATCAGGCCAGGCGATGCCGTAGTGATGTCTGGCGAGCTATGGCAATCGCCCATAATTCGCGTGGGGGCGTCCTCATTCACTGTGCAGAACGTAGAGCTATCAATTTGCTCTACCAAAGCTATGCCCCTCTGGTCGTTGTCTAGGAGAGAATGCCACAGTTCGTGGTGGGCATTGAAGACTTCTAGGACCAAGCGGTTATTGCTAATTACAGGAGTGGCAACAGCAATCTGTGGTGTAAGATGCTGTATATGTTGATGCTGTGTCGAGGGCGACTGCGGGGGAGTCTCGTTGTTGGATGATGATGACGACAACGACGAAAATGAAGACGACGATGATAACACCAAATCCGGAGACCCACTGCTAACTTCGTTGATACAGCATGAGGCAACAAAGTCTGCTTCGCTATACTCCCTGATGTGGTTCAGACCTGAACAGCTCCTGAAGTGCACCCACTCCTTGCAACGATTACACCTTACAGACGTAGCACGATGGTGTATTCGGTTCTGACAAACCGAGCCGATCCAATGTCCGGGGGTTTGTTCGATCCCGGCTCGGACCAGTAGTATTCGGAGCAGGCATTCCGGGAAGTGCTGCTGCCACGACGATAAAATGGACGAGCAAAAAACATATCGTCGTTCGCAAGTTATTGTGTTCTATATGACAAAAATGTTTTTTTTGGGAAATCCATGTTAAAGTTTAGTTCTTTATTGCAAAAAATTTAACCAAAAAATATGTCGCGAGCTTCTTACCAGAGAAACTACTAGTGTTTGTGGTTTTTTGTGTCAAAAAATTTTCATTCTTTGCAAAAGCTTGTAAGAGTAAGAAGCGTTTTAAACAAAAATGCTTTGTTCTATATGCACATTTTTACGATACACTTCTTTTTTCGTAGCATGTAGAACAAAATGTAAAAAAGTATTGTAAGAAATAAAAATCAATGTGTTTTCATTCAACAACAACTTTATTTCATATCAAGTTGACTTCATTTAAATTGTAATCTTAAAATTATGTTTATAAGTCCACTTAAGGTAATATTTTTAAACATCTTAAAACAAGGTCAGTTTCTAACACAATAAAAAAAATTAACAAATTCATTTGACTCACGTTCATGGTTTATTTACGAAATGGTTTGGAGAATATTTAATTTAAGAAAGCATGTGAAAACACAAAGGCAAAAGATTGTACCTTTAATTTAAGATGAATTAAACAACTTATTATAGTAAGTCACTGCATCTGTCGATAAAAAGTTATATAAACTTTTTACATCATTAATTTTTTCTAATGATATTTTTTTAGGAGCTGCCTTCTGAAGATGTTCTTCAAATAAATACTTTTAAGTTGAAAAAACCCCTTTTTGGCTATTCTTTTTTATATTAATTTTCCTATATTCTTTTTGCAATAATGATGTTTTATAGGATATTGTAAATAGGTTATGTTTTTCATATTGCAAAGATTTAATAGATGCAAAAGGGACATTTTTAAAATCAAGTTTTTTTGATTTCACTGAATACAAATGAAAGTCATCAGTTGTCATTTGCAGTACAAAAAGGTTAACTTTTGGTGATTTATAAGTTCTTAACAATTCAATTAACTCTAAAGGGCCGTGTATTTCTCTTAATTTTAAATGTCGGTCAATGGCACTATGCACGGCATCCACTTCTTGAATTTGCGAATGGCCCGGTTCAGAAAATTTTTGGGTAATTGTTTCAATGTTTTTATAGTTGTGCATGAATTGCAGAAGAGCTGTTGAAAAAATCTGATTTTTATTTTGAGGCACACAGGAGTCGCTCCACAAGATAAAATGCTTAACATTTTTAAAATCCTTAACTATTTTCTGTAAAATTTTTATAACAGCACTGGCTATGTCATTGCCTATGTGTATTGTCACAGAAAATAAATAAATAAAACAAATGAGAATATGGAAAACCTCCCAATTATTACTAACTTCAACTAGACTTGCATATGGAACTATATAAAAAAATAAATTTTTATTTAGTTATTTTGCTCAGCTTTTGTTCTATATGCACGACTTTTTGCATATAGAACACAATAGATTACGATGCTTGTCAGTAAAGTATTGTATAGCACAAAGTCGATGTATAATATTTCGGAAACTATAAAGAATTAAAGCAAACTGATTACACAGATCGACAGATCTCGATAAATTGACCCAAAAATCAGTCTTATCTCAATTTTTCCTATTTTGCGTTATAGAACACTATAACTTACGAACGACGATATATTGTTGAGGTGACTGCCCCTGGCCGAAGAGTTTCGGGTCAATCCGGTACATAGAACCGGCAGTCGCGGGATTGGTATCTTCTGGTAGTGTATTTTAATGAATCAGTCTGAAATCCATTATTAGAGTCAAGAAGGGCTAAACTGCATATTGCATAATAAAAATAATAATTTCTATAATTTTTAACCAAATATTAATTTTTACCTTTTAAACGTATTATTAACAAAATCAATTGTCACTCAATTTCGAAGAATGAACACAAATTATTTTCACATCATTCAACAGTTTATATCTGGGGTACCTGATAGTTTGAAAATAAACATCACATTCAATATTACGTGCGCTCAAAACTACCTTTATATCCTTTATAAGCGGAAAGGGCATTTAAAAACGAATTTGTCAACATTTCTATATAAAAGCAGTGTTTTTATTTCTGAGGTGAAAATTCCCCATATTTAAATTACTTTTCTTCAAATGTCCTACAAAATCCTCTACATACCCACCACTGCATTGGCACCATCAGTAGGTACATACAAAAAAATTGAATATTATCTGTAAAAGGAAGAACATTTTCGTTTACTATATCAAAAATACGTTTTGTAAGAAGGGATTTGGCGGATAAGGCTTAAATGACTGTGCTTGCCTTCTAAAAAAGGACACGCAGCAGCTTCTTAACCAATTCCTGCCTAATGGGTATTTAAATACCCAAGAAAGTGTTGATACATAAATAATTTTAGCGTGGGATAGATGAGTGATTTCGCGGTAATTTTTTTTTTTTATATAAAAGAGGAAAGATTGGGCTAAACTAAAGCATTTAGCAGAATATTTTTTATTATCATTTGTTTTTTATAGGCTAAATACGAAGACTTTTTTTGGGAAAATGCTCATAATTTTTCGAATAACTTAAGTTGTCTTCTATGTAATGAAATAATCAGGCAGCGGTTCGTCAACACACCTGGCCCCCAGATCCGGTCAAATGCAAATGGGTATTTAAATACCCGACAGTCCATGGTGAGTCTATTTTCCGATTGAATACTTTGTAATTTTATTAAGAAAACATGTTACATATAAGAAATAAATCACTTAGCGTTAGCAAGTTTCTTCTGATCTGGTGCAACACCGTTGCGATAATCCAGGAAGCAAGTAGCGGGATGCAAATTCACCTTGCACTTCAAACAACCATACTCAGCTTTTCCACCGCATAGCGACAACAATGACGAGTATTAAGTTTTCCGATAAAATGATCGATACGATCGTAACGCATTGTCAGTTGTTCCCCAAAAGCCGACGTTCTACCCGTATGTTGATGGTTGGACTTGATCATAATTGGTTCGCACACCTCGACTCGAAAGTCAAACTGTGCCATTGGTGGCTTGTTTTCATACTTGCGGCAAAAGCAATGTAAGCAGTGTCCATGCGCTTACCATAGCTGCGTCGAACGCATTTGCCATTAATGGTCAGTATCACTTTTTTTCCCGAATTCAAATAATGTAATTATTCATGCGTTGTCAAAAAGGTCAACCCTTCCCAGGCGCTGATTGTATTGGTGGACCAAATGGGTCTGCTCAATCGCAAACATTTTTGTTGCTTCCTATCATACCGTTTTGAGTGGACCATTAGCGTATGGCTAAGGAAATGCGATAGTAAGGTCACTACCTGAAAAGATAAGAATAAATGAAAGGAGGTAATGCTAAAATGAACCAAGTGAAAAAATGGAATGTTTCTGTGAATTAATTAACTCGTTATCATTCCAACGAAACGAAAGTCAGACGTCCCGCAAGGTTTCTTTTTTATTACCTTGACGTCCATTTAATCGGCATGATTGGTCGATTATCACGAATAGTTCGTAAAGCCATCGTTCGGCAAGCGAGTCATTACTTGACTTGTAAACAAATTGTCAAATGTAACTATGTGCTTGGCGCGGTCCTCCACATGTGACAACAGCGAAACCTGGGTCCACCTGTTCCGATGCACCATCATATGGAATAAGCTGATACAAGGCTCCGGGAACTAAGAGAGTGGCTAGCGAAAGATTGAGCACTTTGGTCATGTACTCTATTCCCGGGGTATCCAAGTGTTTTAACATCAGCATTGTGATTCTGCCCGGACCCAGAGCCTTTGAAGACTTTGCGTTGCGGATTACATGGGCAACTTCGCCAACGGTAAATTGTGGTGGTGCCTCTTCGACTCGGAGACCGCGGATACGACGCAATACTCTCCTTTTTGCCTTATCACTCTCTGGGTGCTTAATAAAAAGCCGGTTAATATAACACGCGCACCGCTTCGAATCTGTCACTGTTCTATCACCGAACGTGACAGCTGTCCGATCATCCTTCCTTACAGGGTAAGAGAGTGATTTGACCGTTGTCCACAACTTACCAATTCCGGAACTCAAGTTGCGGCTGCTGCGTTAATGATGGCCCGGAACTTTTTCTCGGCTACCCGAACGTCCGACGGAATAGCTAGATTATTAAAGCTGCGGTTGGTGGCTTCTCTGATGGCCTCCCAATCAGCCTTTTCAGGCTTCTCCGAAGGCCTCCCAATCAGCCTTTTTTTGATTGAGAAACGTACGGCGTTCAGAGGTTATTAGATCGGGTGGTCTATTTATGGAGAGAATTATGGGAAGGTGGTCCGATACTAGTGAGAAGACGGGTTGCCAGGTGACGTCGTTGATCAGGCCAGGCGATGCCGTAGTGATGTCTGGCGAGCTATGGCAATCGCCCATAATTCGCGTGGGGGCGTCCTCATTCACTGTGCAGAACGTAGAGCTATCAATTTGCTCTACCAAAGCTATGCCCCTCTGGTCGTTGTCTAGGAGAGAATGCCACAGTTCGTGGTGAGCATTAAAGACTTCTAGGACCAAGCGGTTATTGCTAATTACAGGAGTGGCAACAGCAATCTGTGGTGTAAGATGCTGTATATGTTGATGCTGTGTCGAGGGCGACTGCGGGGGAGTCTCGTTGTTGGGTGATGATGACGACGACGACGAAAATGAAGACGACGATGATAACACCAAATCCGTAGACCCACTGCTAACTTCGTTGATACAGCATGAGGCAACAAAGTCTGCTTCGCTATACTCCCTGATGTGGTTCAGACCTGAACAGCTCCTGAAGTGCACCCACTCCTTGCAACGATTACACCTTACAGACGTAGCACGATGGTGTATTCGGTTCTGACAAACCGAGCCGATCCAATGTCCGGGGGTTTGTTCGATCCCGGCTCGGACCAGTAGTATTCGGAGCAGGCATTCCGGGAAGTGCTGCTGCCACGACGATAAAATGGACGAGCAAAAAACATATATTGTTGAGGTGACTGCCCCTGGCCGAAGAGTTTCGGGTCAATCCGGTACATAGAACCGGCAGTCGCGGGATTGGTATCTTCTGGTAGTGTATTTTAATGAATCAGTCTGAAATCCATTATTAGAGTCAAGAAGGGCTAAACTGCATATTGCATAATAAAAATAATAATTTCTATAATTTTTAACCAAATATTAATTTTTACCTTTTAAACGTATTATTAACAAAATCAATTGTCACTCAATTTCGAAGAATGAACACAAATTATTTTCACATCATTCAACAGTTTATATCTGGGGTACCTGATAGTTTGAAAATAAACATCACATTCAATATTACGTGCGCTCAAAACTACCTTTATATCCTTTATAAGCGGAAAGGGCATTTAAAAACGAATTTGTCAACATTTCTATATAAAAGCAGTGTTTTTATTTCTGAGGTGAAAATTCCCCATATTTAAATTACTTTTCTTCAAATGTCCTACAAAATCCTCTACATACCCACCACTGCATTGGCACCATCAGTAGGTACATACAAAAAAATGTAATATTATCTGTAAAAGGAAGAACATTTTCGTTTACTATATCAAAAATACGTTTTGTAAGAAGGGATTTGGCGGATAAGGCTTAAATAACTGTGCTTGCCTTCTAAAAAAGGACACGCAGCAGCTTCTTAACCAATTCCTGCCTAATGGGTATTTAAATACCCAAGAAAGTGTTGATACATAAATAATTTTAGCGTGGGATAGATGAGTGATTTCGCGGTAATTTTTTTTTTTATATAAAAGAGGAAAGATTGGGCTAAACTAAAGCATTTAGCAGAATATTTTTTATTATCATTTGTTTTTTATAGGCTAAATACGAAGACTTTTTTTGGGAAAATGCTCATAATTTTTCGAATAACTTAAGTTGTCTTCTATGTAATGAAATAATCAGGCAGCGGTTCGTCAACACACCTGGCCCCCAGATCCGGTCAAATGCAAATGGGTATTTAAATACCCGACAGTCCATGGTGAGTCTATTTTCCGATTGAATACTTTGTAATTTTATTAAGAAAACATGTTACATATAAGAAATAAATCACTTAGCGTTAGCAAGTTTCTTCTGATCTGGTGCAACACCGTTGCGATAATCCAGGAAGCAAGTAGCGGGATGCAAATTCACCTTGCACATCAAACAACCATACTCAGCTTTTCCACCGCATAGCGACAACAATGACGAGTATTAAGTTTTCCGATAAAATGATCGATACGATCGTAACGCATTGTCAGTTGTTCCCCAAAAGCCGACGTTCTACCCGTATGTTGATGGTTGGACTTGATCATAATTGGTTCGCACACCTCGACTCGAAAGTCGAACTGTGCCATTGGTGGCTTGTTTTCATACTTGCGGCAAAAGCAATGTAAGCAGTGTCCATGCGCTTACCATAGCTGCGTCGAACGCATTTGCCATTAATGGTCAGTATCACTTTTTTTTCCCGAATTCAAATAATGTAATTATTCATGCGTTGTCAAAAAGGTCAACCCTTCCCAGGCGCTGATTGTATTGGTGGACCAAATGGGTCTGCTCAATCGCAAACATTTTTGTTGCTTCCTATCATACCGTTTTGAGTGGACCATTAGCGTATGGCTAAGGAAATGCGATAGTAAGGTCACTACCTGAAAAGATAAGAATAAATGAAAGGAGGTAATGCTAAAATGAACCAAGTGAAAAAATGGAATGTTTCTGTGAATTAATTAACTCGTTTCCTCTACTCTATTCCCGGGGTATCCAAGTGTTTTAACATCAGCATTGTGATTCTGCCCGGACCCAGAGCCTTTGAAGACTTTGCGTTGCGGATTACATGGGCAACTTCGCCAACGGTAAATTGTGGTGGTGCCTCTTCGACTCGGAGACCGCGGATACGACGCAATACTCTCCTTTTTGCCTTATCACTCTCTGGGTGCTTAATAAAAAGCCGGTTAATATAACACGCGCACCGCTTCGAATCTGTCACTGTTCTATCACCGAACGTGACAGCTGTCCGATCATCCTTCCTTACAGGGTAAGAGAGTGATTTGACCGTTGTCCACAACTTACCAATTCCGGAACTCAAGTTGCGGCTGCTGCGTTAATGATGGCCCGGAACTTTTTCTCGGCTACCCGAACGTCCGACGGAATAGCTAGATTATTAAAGCTGCGGTTGGTGGCTTCTCTGATGGCCTCCCAATCAGCCTTTTCAGGCTTCTCCGAAGGCCTCCCAATCAGCCTTTTTTTGATTGAGAAACGTACGGCGTTCAGAGGTTATTAGATCGGGTGGTCTATTTATGGAGAGAATTATGGGAAGGTGGTCCGATACTAGTGAGAAGACGGGTTGCCAGGTGACGTCGTTGATCAGGCCAGGCGATGCCGTAGTGATGTCTGGCGAGCTATGGCAATCGCCCATAATTCGCGTGGGGGCGTCCTCATTCACTGTGCAGAACGTAGAGCTATCAATTTGCTCTACCAAAGCTATGCCCCTCTGGTCGTTGTCTAGGAGAGAATGCCACAGTTCGTGGTGAGCATTAAAGACTTCTAGGACCAAGCGGTTATTGCTAATTACAGGAGTGGCAACAGCAATCTGTGGTGTAAGATGCTGTATATGTTGATGCTGTGTCGAGGGCGACTGCGGGGGAGTCTCGTTGTTGGGTGATGATGACGACGACGACGAAAATGAAGACGACGATGATAACACCAAATCCGTAGACCCACTGCTAACTTCGTTGATACAGCATGAGGCAACAAAGTCTGCTTCGCTATACTCCCTGATGTGGTTCAGACCTGAACAGCTCCTGAAGTGCACCCACTCCTTGCAACGATTACACCTTACAGACGTAGCACGATGGTGTATTCGGTTCTGACAAACCGAGCCGATCCAATGTCCGGGGGTTTGTTCGATCCCGGCTCGGACCAGTAGTATTCGGAGCAGGCATTCCGGGAAGTGCTGCTGCCACGACGATAAAATGGACGAGCAAAAAACATATATTGTTGAGGTGACTGCCCCTGGCCGAAGAGTTTCGGGTCAATCCGGTACATAGAACCGGCAGTCGCGGGATTGGTATCTTCTGGTAGTGTATTTTAATGAATCAGTCTGAAATCCATTATTAGAGTCAAGAAGGGCTAAACTGCATATTGCATAATAAAAATAATAATTTCTATAATTTTTAACCAAATATTAATTTTTACCTTTTAAACGTATTATTGACAAAATCAATTGTCACTCAATTTCGAAGAATGAACACAAATTATTTTCACATCATTCAACAGTTTATATCTGGGGTACCTGATAGTTTGAAAATAAACATCACATTCAATATTACGTGCGCTCAAAACTACCTTTATATCCTTTATAAGCGGAAAGGGCATTTAAAAACGAATTTGTCAACATTTCTATATAAAAGCAGTGTTTTTATTTCTGAGGTGAAAATTCCCCATATTTAAATTACTTTTCTTCAAATGTCCTACAAAATCCTCTACATACCCACCACTGCATTGGCACCATCAGTAGGTACATACAAAAAAATGTAATATTATCTGTAAAAGGAAGAACATTTTCGTTTACTATATCAAAAATACGTTTTGTAAGAAGGGATTTGGCGGATAAGGCTTAAATAACTGTGCTTGCCTTCTAAAAAAGGACACGCAGCAGCTTCTTAACCAATTCCTGCCTAATGGGTATTTAAATACCCAAGAAAGTGTTGATACATAAATAATTTTAGCGTGGGATAGATGAGTGATTTCGCGGTAATTTTTTTTTTTATATAAAAGAGGAAAGATTGGGCTAAACTAAAGCATTTAGCAGAATATTTTTTATTATCATTTGTTTTTTATAGGCTAAATACGAAGACTTTTTTTGGGAAAATGCTCATAATTTTTCGAATAACTTAAGTTGTCTTCTATGTAATGAAATAATCAGGCAGCGGTTCGTCAACACACCTGGCCCCCAGATCCGGTCAAATGCAAATGGGTATTTAAATACCCGACAGTCCATGGTGAGTCTATTTTCCGATTGAATACTTTGTAATTTTATTAAGAAAACATGTTACATATAAGAAATAAATCACTTAGCGTTAGCAAGTTTCTTCTGATCTGGTGCAACACCGTTGCGATAATCCAGGAAGCAAGTAGCGGGATGCAAATTCACCTTGCACTTCAAACAACCATACTCAGCTTTTCCACCGCATAGCGACAACAATGACGAGTATTAAGTTTTCCGATAAAATGATCGATACGATCGTAACGCATTGTCAGTTGTTCCCCAAAAGCCGACGTTCTACCCGTATGTTGATGGTTGGACTTGATCATAATTGGTTCGCACACCTCGACTCGAAAGTCGAACTGTGCCATTGGTGGCTTGTTTTCATACTTGCGGCAAAAGCAATGTAAGCAGTGTCCATGCGCTTACCATAGCTGCGTCGAACGCATTTGCCATTAATGGTCAGTATCACTTTTTTTCCCGAATTCAAATAATGTAATTATTCATGCGTTGTCAAAAAGGTCAACCCTTCCCAGGCGCTGATTGTATTGGTGGACCAAATGGGTCTGCTCAATCGCAAACCTTTTTGTTGCTTCCTATCATACCGTTTTGAGTGGACCATTAGCGTATGGCTAAGGAAATGCGATAGTAAGGTCACTACCTGAAAAGATAAGAATAAATGAAAGGAGGTAATGCTAAAAGGAACCAAGTGAAAAAATGGAATGTTTCTGTGAATTAATTAACTCGTTATCATTCCAACGAAACGAAAGTCAGACGTCCCGCAAG
Source organism: Hydrotaea diabolus (assembly GCA_963513945.1). Lineage (NCBI taxonomy): Eukaryota > Metazoa > Arthropoda > Insecta > Diptera > Muscidae > Hydrotaea > Hydrotaea diabolus. The sequence continues at coordinate 105,652,802 of OY740716.1, read as the reverse complement.
GTTTCTTTTTTATTACCTTGACGTCCATTTAATCGGCATGATTGGTCGATTATCACGAATAGTTCGTAAAGCCATCGTTCGGCAAGCGAGTCATTACTTGACTTGTAAACAAATTGTCAAATGTAACTATATGCTTGGCGCGGTCCTCCACATGTGACAACAGCGAAATCTGGGTCCACCTGTTCCGATGCACCATCATATGGAATAAGCTGATACAAATAGCTTTCTGCTGAAGCCAAACACCAATACTTGTATCCAAAAAGTATTGGTTTGAAACACATTCTTTTATTAGTGCACATCCTAATGGTTCTCGATTTGACCAATAGCTATGTATTTGCGGCAAAGTATGGTATCCTGTAATATACAACAAGCCCATAAATGTTTTCATTTCGCTAGTTGATGTCAAGAACGATGGGCGATTTTTGGTCGCAGCTTAATGGTTGGTTGAAGTGACCAGGTTTAACATCTCCTCATCAATAAACATCTCCCAAAGCTGCAGTGGATTCATAGCACTAATTTGTTCATACAACGCTTTGTGTGAATTGACCGTATCATCGAATGGAGTCTTATCGAATCGATAATTATGTGACCTAGATCATTTTGTTTGGATTCCTTCATTGATTTTGGGTCGCTTCGGTGCCTTACTTGACTTCAGTGTTTAACTAATCACTAGATGTTGAGGCTACTGGTTTATCACCTTCTTCTTGGTCTTCTTCGGTTTCATAACTTACCGTATCATTATCACCGCCTGATGGCATGTTCTCGTTCGTGTCATTGTATACACATTCGATTTCGAATTGTCCGGTAATCTCATTAGGCAGCTCCGGCTCTAGTTCTTCATTGTCACTAAGATTATCGACGTCATCGGGTGGCGTTATGACGATATCAGAGGCGTCTGCTTGCTGGACTTTTGAATCGAAATATATGTTATTAGATTATGATAATCCGAAAATTAAAATATTTTTTTATAATTATACAATAATGTTTGTCAACAATACAGAAAATGTCAACACAATAGTGCGTGGTGTTTTTTTTGGCAGATATGATAAAGTGAAACTAAATACTTCACACCAATGCCTGTCTATGGACAGGAAGTAGCGGGTAAATAGTCGTTACAAAAACACACACACTCAAATAAGCGAGAACATTAATTCTAATACACACAACCAAACAAGTGACATAACTATTGCGGTTTTGCAATCCAGTCTTATTAGTCGAGATATATCAATCAGGGTTACCGTCGAAAAATTTCAAAAAGTCGCACAAAAAGAGAATTATTTCTAAAAAAAAAGTGGCACAAAAAGTGTATTTTTTAAAAAAAAAGTCGCGAACTTTTCTTAAGTTCTTTTTTTAAAACAATACATTTAAATTTAATAAGAAAATTAACAACCAGCACAGTAAACTCAGTTCCATGAAATGAGAGGTAAAATACACATTAAAATAAAAAAGCAATTCAATTTCCGATCCTCATGTAGTAGCAAAGATTGCTTTAATTGTAGTACTCATATGTCCATATTGACTAACCTTTCAGCAGATTTACTGTTTGGTAGTGCGTCCCAACTAACAGCACCCATTGCCCATTCACAAAAAATTCTGATTTGTTAAGCAAAAACGATTTCTTTTTATCGAGGTAAAAACTTTTTCCCCCTGGGTCGATTTCACCCATTTGCAATCCCAAACAGTTTGTAACCATAAGTCTGCATCATGCACAATTTCTGAATACTAGGTTGATACGTTTGAACGATATTATGCCTTTAACAGACACGCGGACGGACATGGCTAGCTCAGGTTAAAATTTTACGACAATCAAGATTGTAATTACTTTATAGGGTCTCCAATCAATATTTCGGGGTGCTGTAAACGAAACAACAATTTTAATATTCTCTTTCGTGTAGAGTATTAAAAATGCAAACATCAAAAGTCAAGTTATGCACCGGTTTCCTTATGTAACCAGATTTTAAAAATTATTTCATATGGATTCGTTGGGTTTGTGGTACAACTTAAATTTTTAGGTACCCATATGTCCTTGCTTACTTGATACATTTTACAAATATCCCGTTTTGTTGGTATTTTTACCCTAAAGCACACTGTTGTGCAGACTTTTCTGTGCCAAATTACCTAAAGATTGGATGTAATAAGTTCATTTCACAGCTGTGCGGCGGGACTGCTGTCTTCGCAGCCTGTGTGCAATACACATATGGATGCTCTGACGCACTTCTACGAGTACCCATAATGCCTAGCGTAAGCGCTAGGTTATAACTAAATAAATTATAGTACTTTTTTCCCGGAGCAACCCTTAACCCTAGTAATAAAATTACGCGTATCTTTTAATATCAATACACACATTTCGAGTTGTGGAAGGTAGCAAAAATTTCAAAAAGTGGCAAAAAAGGGACAGTAAAAGTCGCATGGCTTCAAAATAGGGTCAAATTGCCACTTTAGTCGCACAACGGTAATGCTGATATCAATGACTTTTGTAACAATTTGGTCGAAAACAGTGGATTTTTTGTCGGTCTTTTGGTCGGAAAAAAATTGTCCAGCGGCAACGCTGCTGACCAACTCACATATACTCTATGCATATATTTGCACCATTGGTGCAAAAAAATGAAGCAACTGTTGTGGTTTTGCTATTTATTTTATTGTTAATTGGCTTTATTGTAAATATTTATTCTTTAATATCGAGGATTAACAGATAATAATAAGTGACACTAATGCCCAAAAATCCGACCAAACTAAAAAATTTTAATTTTTTCCGACTATATTTGGTACAAACATACCAAAACGGCAACACTGTTGGTGAGTCAAATCTTGAACAACAGGTTCTTTTTGAGTTAAATATGCGAAGAGATCATTTATCCATACTCCGTTACTCTATTATATTTTCTGTATTGCAAAAGTTCTAACTGAAAATATCAAATATGAATGTTTATTGCATCTGGGTGTACCAACTAACATCGTTGCTTAGCTCCTTGCAAAATTCGCCATCTTTAAAGTACGGCAAAGTTTAGCAAGGGGCGTAGCAACAATAACAGACAACATTCTTTTGAAACAAAGCTCAACTGTTTCTTCTTATCTTAACTTTGTCAAATCAACAATAATTTTTTCATAAAAATCATAATAATAAGGGCTACTCTAGCATCACCAGAAATACTTTTGAAATGCGCAATAATGTGTTTACATTTTATGTTTTTTCATGCGTGACAACGCACTTTGACAAACCAAGCATTCTGGTTTGCCAAAATAATTTTCTGAAAATAAAAAAATATAATTAATATTGTACATCAAACATATAGGTAGGACAAAATTTTACAATGAGGCAACACTGTTTTTAAACAACAAGCGTTTACACAATCTGCCTTGTTGAATGATCAAGCGAGACTGATTCAGTAATGCCAGTCGATTTTTTGAAAATTCCCAACGTTTAAAAAAAAAACTTTTTTCTCTACACTCATTTAAATTTTCCCTACTTTTTTCCTTCACCTTAAACTCTGTGGAAAAAAGTGCGAACAATTTTTTGAAAAAAAAATACAAATAATTTCAGGTAAAAAACGGTATATGTATAAAAATAAATAACAAAAACTTAAATGATGAGTCAATTTTTTTTAAAATATTTAGTATACAGTTTTGAGTAGTGGTTTGTTGTACATTTAAAGTTTACAAAGTTCATTGCATTAGATTGTAAATGAGATCTTATAATCTATATTGAACTTAGACTGTCATGGCATAATTTGTTTCTTTTCTTTGTACGGACATCAGTAACTACAAAAAATATTCGTTCGGCATCCGCATTAGCGTGGGGCAAGCTCAATAAAATTGTAACCAATGTTGCAAAGTTAGGGAATAAAAAAATTGTCATTAAAGTTTTTGGACTTACAAATTACTGTCCAAAACTTTTAAATATCTTATTTGGATAGTGATTGTCTCTAATATTGAGAAAAATTATATTCTATAACCAACCTGTGTAAGTTGGTTGATATTAATTTCAAACTATTCGCATAGGAATTTAAATTGAAAAATATTCTTATTAACACCTCCAATGGCTGCTTCGGGGTTTAAAAATTCCATTTCTTTAAGAATTGTATTTTGCTTTAATGGAAGCCTTCGTTGTGTTTCCTCAAGAGCAGTGATATAGAATTGGAGACAGTCATTTTTAATTTAGTGAGCACTGGATCTTGGAGAGGTTTTCAGCAATTTTTCGCATTCATTGCCAACATAAATATCTTCGATTGGCAGGGAAATATGTGGCGATCTTATAACACAATCGATCTTTAACTCAGATTTCTTTATAATGTTTTGGCCGAGCTTCAAAAATATCTTCGTTTATTCCGAATGAAGAGCATGAACTAGGGTTGTTTTAGACTGAAAAAGTGCATTAATGAATTGAAAAAGTTCAAAACATACTTTAGAAATAGCAAATATGCTTTATTACATTCGTATGTTAATACACTTAATATTTACTCAGCTGATTTTAATTTATCTTGAGCCGCGTTTTGAACTGGCAGATATGTAGTATGTTCCAATGTGTCGAATTAATTCTTCGGGTGCTCTTGGCAGCTTTAAGCAGGCGTTATTAGCGATAAAGGCAGTTGAGTGGCATATACATTTAGTAGTGACGACAGCTGGTCTATCTGCCAACAGACGTGAAGCAATGGAATTATGTTGTCCTACCATCACGTTAGGACCATCAGAACAAAGTTCTATAATGTTGTTATATGGAATTCCGTATCCTTAAATGCACATTTTAAACATATTGTAAAGTGCTACTGCAGTACAAACGTTCCCCACGCGTTAAAAATCAAGGAGCTGTACTAGGGTTTTTTTCTTCCTCGTCGAAGTATCGTACAAGAAGGTACATTATTTTTTGGTTAGCAACATCGGAACTTTCATCAACTAATACAGAAAAAGTATTTGATTTCAGCTTTCTTATATTTTTTTCTTTTTCTACATTGGCCAGAATGTTAAGTATTAATTGGGTACATTTAGTTCGTCCTAACTGACAATTTTTTAATTATAGATGAACCTGGTACAATATCCTTCAACAGATGTATTAAGTGTTCTATTACTTGAATACCAACATTATGTTCAGCGAAAAACATGCTAAAGCGTGTTTCAAAATTTGCAACATCATTATATTTTGGTGTTGATTGTTTATCTAAAAAAAGGCTGGTTTTTTTGTGATTTGCTTATAGCTGAGACTTGTTTTATATGCATTTAGGTTGCAGCGTGTTTTTTTAAATCCGATTTTGAACTGTTTATCACAAGCTTTACATTTGCATTTGAATTCAACGTCTTTAATTGCTTCCAGCCATCCCTTAAAATTGTCCTCTTCCAACCAATTCGGTATTTCGCATTATTGGTTGCAGCGTGTTGCTTCAAATCCGATTTTCCACAGTTAAACTGTTTATCACAAGCTTTACATTAGAGCCCTGCATGAAGATTTTCTGTTTGTTATTTTACTGCTGTACATGCTGTACCGGCACCTTGCGAACGAATAAATGTAAACAACAAAACGAATAACACAGAGAAGCACAGTAGACCGGTACGGTCAGATCATCGTACTCGCTCCGATTGATATACACTGGTTCTCGGTATTCGGTAATAGCGAAGAGAGCTTTGTTCGTATTCGGTAAGCGAGATTGTGATAAAATACTACGAGGAAGAGCAAACTACACTGAATACGTAGAATATACCGTAAGTTTGTTTACTTTATTTTCTTTGTAATGCTCAGTGTGTTTGAACCATACAAAATAATAAAAAATCTACAAGAAGTATTTAATTTTAATTATTTGACTTATGATCTATCTTAGCACACCAATTTCTAAATATGACGCTTCCCCATATTCACCTCGATAATAACCGAATATTACTCGTGTATTCGCTTCATGTACACAAGTTACCGGCAACTTTTATCTCGGTTAACCCGGCGCTTACGAATACGTCAGTGTACTTTCGTTGTTCTCTTCTCGTACCTATTCATACTGCAAAGCGTCGGTACGGGAGTGTACCTCTCTTCGCACACACAACTACAGTGAAGTAGTCTGTGTATATTACATACGAATGTTTTCGGGTATGCGAAAATGTGTGCCGGTGCAGCGCTCTACTTTACATTTGAATTCATCGTTTTTAATTGCTTCCAGCCATCCCTTAAAATTGTCCTCTTCCAACCAACTTGGACAAAACTTTTGTTTTAGGTATTTCGGTTTTAAATTCGGAGTATCCACTGAATATGAATCAGAAGAAAACATTTTCCTAAAGTGCATATAATTTAATATCCATCATATTTCCATAATAACTTCCAAAGTATTTCTTTAATTTTTAATGCTTGTACAGGGAAGACATCAAATAAATGCCCGTCACAAACACAGAAACGACTTAATTCATATGTTAATTAATAGTTAAATGAATATCACAAGTATACGTCAATGTTAGTAATTCCATATGTGACGCGCAAAACAGGAAGGGACCTAAGGGTAAAAACCAATTTTGTTTAGGAGAGCCATTTTAAAGATTTAAATACGTGTATCTTTAGTGTACCATCACTTTCATAAAACGCGAATATCTCTGGGAGGGAACACTTTTGGGGCATGGGATCGGTCTCATTCGATGCTCAGATTATGTCCACATCAAAAAAAAAGTGAAAATAGATTTTTTTACCCTTTCTCTATGCGGTGTCACATATGTATGTTTTTAATATTAATGTGCATTGCCCTTATGATGGTTTCGAGCCATCTTAAATACTGGCGTACATTACGCCGGCTTTTTGTCATCGTCTCTACTTAGTTGCACACTTACTGATGAATACGGTTGAGAGGTTCTTTTCCATGGAATAAGCAATCTTGAAATTCTAACGTAAAAATTTATTTTTTAAAATAAATTTTAGTGTTTTCTTAAGAAATTACAAAAATTCCCTACTTTTCTGAAAAATTTGTCCTTTTTTCCTACACCTGTTTTTTTTTGGAAAAAATCCATACAAAAAGGGAATTTTCCCTACTTGTGGCATCACTGGACTGATTTATGTTGTTTAATTCTCTACAACAAGGATGATAAAATTGATACTTTGGTACTTTTTAATACTTTTTGATACTTTGGTACTTTTTAATACAGTGGTACCCCAGCAACTTAAATGAAACAGTATTTTGCCAAATGAATAGTTAATTTTTCACGTTCTAAGTATTTTTTATTGCTTGAATAAATGCTCAAACCAACAAAAAAATTATTAGGTAGAATTGAGATAGAAACACGCAAATAAAATACGTTTTAAGGAATCCTGGAGAACTTGCTAAGGAAAAGGCAATAGATAAGTGTGTCTTAATATGTGACATCTAGAGCATGGGGACTATATGAAAAACATGTTTCGTGAAACGCTATATGAAAACTTAGGTGGAACGGCTACATTTTATTAAAATAGAGGTAAAATACACATTCAAATTAAAAAAAACAATTTTCGATCTTCATGTAGCCTCCACTTTACGATAATAAAGACCAAAAATGTACCAAAATTTGCTTTAATTGTAGTACCCATATTGAAAATTAATCGGTCGTGGCCATAAGCCTGCATCATGCAAAATTTCTAAATATTTGGTTGATACATTTGAACGATATCCAGCTTTCAACAGACACTCGGACTTGCGGACATGGCTAGATAGTGTTAGAATTTTACAACAATCAAGATTATATATACTTTATAGAGTCTCCGTTCAATATTTCGTGGTGCTGGAAACGGAATGACAAATTTAATATTCTCTTTCGTAATGGGTATATAAAATCCAAACATCAAATGTCGGACATGGCAGACTATATTATAACCTTCTCTACTGGATGTGCAGATGAGTCAACTGAAACTAGGCTTTTGGGCTTCTTGAAGTTATGCACTGAGTTCTTAATATAAAGCTGTAGTAGATAATATGGATAAGATGGTAATTGTATATAAACGTTAGAGTAATGTATGTATGTCTATCTGTATAAGCATTAAGTAATTATTAAGTCTCTGTATTCAAATTATTGTATACTTTTTAAATATAATTTCATATGGATTCGTTGGTAAAATTTTATTTTTTTGGTACCCATATGTCCTTGCTTGATTGGGACGGGGTTGCTTATTTGATACATTTTACAAATGTTCCGATTTGTTTGGTATTTTTATCCTTAAGCCCACTGTTGTGCAGGCTATTTTGTGCCAAATTTCCTCAAGATTGGTTGTAATATGTGGGGTTTAGAGCTGTGCGGCGAGACTGTTTGGAGGTTGTCTTAGCAGTATGTGTGCAATACACATGTAATGTCAGAGCATCTGACACACTACTCGTACTACGAGTACCCATAATACCTAGTGTAAGCGCCAGGTTATAACCAAATTAATTATAGTACTCTTTCCCGGAGTAACCCCTAACCCCAGAGATAAGAATACGCGTACATTTTTTAAAGGAATACACATTTGGAGTTGTGGAATGTAGCAAAAATTTCAAAAAAGTGGCAAAAAAGGGATTTGCGAAAAAGGTGCAGTCAAAATCGCATGGCTTCCAAAAAGTGTCAAATTGCGAATTTAGTCGCACAACGGAACGCTGGGCATATGCACGTCATAAATAACTGAACAGAACACGCCCTTATTTTGCCTATCGCTGATTTAATCCGACAATGTGTTGTCTGATCAAAAAGTTGACCTTGGCGCGCCTTCATGCTGAGCCGACTTGACTTCAATCTATAGTACGACTACCCAATGCTTTGTGTTTTTTGAGTTTTTTTTTATTTTCTCGTTGTCAAATTGATGTGAACACAAGCATACTCGTATTATTGCAGTTATAAAAGGCGGCTGTTTGCATTTAGAATTTTATTCATAGATGCCTTGCTCGTCATCCGTAGATTACGAGCTGCCTATATACTGGGCATAGGGTGTCTATAAATTATATCAATTTATACCGGTGTGCAGCTAACTCACTTAACTCTGCCATGTAGCAGTATAATCTAACAAGTCTATTTCTTATGGAGCTCTCTTCCGTCAATGTTGACCTTCTCTAAATGTTTTTCGGTCGGAAGTATGTAATTGTGCTAAAGCACAATTACATACTTCTTCTGTCGGTTTACATAAGCTATGACCAATCCAGCCGAAGTTTCTTCCGCGTATTTCGATATTTATGTCTGCCTTTATGGATAGTTGTTGATTGCGGATTCTGAGTCGCCAAAATATTCAAATGATTCTGCGTAGACACCGTAACCTGTTCTTACGTTCTCTATGATAGGCCATGTTTCACACACGTTTAATAAAACAGAAGGAACGCCAGCTTTAAGGAATATAATTTTTGTTCAGACGCTGTAACTATTAGAGTTGCACACATTACGTAGTTGTGTAAATGTCAATGTCTTTTTTGGCACCGCCATTGTTGGATATATAGCTTCTAAGGTACGTGAACTCCTATAATAGTTCGATGTATCTATTAAGACGTATCACATTTTATTCGATTCGCTTGTCAGGTTATTTAGTTTTTGTTGCATGCCGCATAGCCGATGTGAAAGCTCGCATTTATTATCTGCATAATCAAGCCAATCCAGCCGTTAATTTAGATTTAGTGGCTCCCACACGTTGCGGGCTTTCTAAATAGGCGCGTCTGGCTACAACATCGACCACAACTAGAAATATAGGTGGTGACAATCACCATCATTGCCTAATCTCCTGAGATGGTATAAAGGGCTCAGACATTCTTCATCCGTACAGCACTATACATTAAAATTGTCATAGCCGCTGCGTATAATTTTTTTTATATATGCTTTATTTGAATTATTGAATCTGCTCCAAAGGACCCTAACAATAAGTATAATTCAATTAATTAATTTAATTCTCTCGTTAAAATAACTAGAAATAGCGCGAAAGCCGTTTTCGGTGTATGCCTCATTTTGTCTCATTAATGTTCCCTTTCTTTATTGCCACTATGTGAAAGCTACCACTACCAACAAGATGGGCGATGATATTTACTACCTCATTTGAGCTACTCTCACGTTTGTGTTACCTTTGGCAGGGCTGGACTTACGCTTTATAATAATGTAGCGATCCATGCCTGTCTGTACCGCCTTTAATGGTTTGTCGTTGTTTTCCTGTGTTCTTTCTATGTTCGCTGTGCTTACACCTTCTTTGTTATTATTGTTGTTGCTAGCACTGCCGTGTGAGAGAGTTTTTTGTCATAGTGACGTTACCACTCTCATTCCATTGTTTACATCTGCATTTATCGCGAAGTTTGCATTCCGCGAACTTACACTGCAGAGAGAGTGTCTGCGTTGTTCTAACTCTTTTGTGAGACGACGGCTCATCAAGTTGTTAGTGTGTTTAGCTGTGTGTGTGCCTTATTTTAGTTGTTTTGTTTCACTGTTTCTTACACAACTGGATTTGTTGTTTAACTTAAAATTTTATTTTGTCAAAAAACTGATTGAATTCCTTACAAGTTAATACTTATAATGAATTCAAACAATTTTAGATAAATATTTTCCCGGCAATAAAGTCTATTTTTTGCACTTTCCCTGCTTATTTTATTTTATTAGAATTATTTTCCGAGAGGAGTTCTTTTAACGACCGTTCTCTTCGCACGAATTTTGTATTCAACCGAGACTTTAGGTTTTTTAAAAAGATTGCAAACAATCAAGTTCAGGTGTTAAGACAAGACTGCCCTTTATTAATATTTTTCTTATTGAGCTAAGTTACAATTCATAATTATTATTAGCGTTTTGCTTATCTGGCTAAAAATACATTAATATGGATATATGCTAAAATGTTGGAGGAAATATTATGGCTTGTGCAATGCACCGGAAAATGGATTTGCATTGCTGTCTGGCATTATTTGTTTTATTTAAGAAATCCTTGGAAATGGAATGGGGTTATTTTTTGGTTTTATTAATTTCATTTAAGAATTCTTGGAATTTATCGGGTTCATATCAATATAGCGATTTGTATATGTAACTACTCCCCCCTTTTGATAAGAATTCTCCTGAATTCTATTGTTACGTTTTATTTTAATGTGTCTAAAATTTGTCAATGACATGGTAAATATTATTATTATTGCCATAATTGTAATTATGTTTCCTCCATATACAATTTTACTGTGCATTTTTAGATAAGATATGTTTTTAAAATTGATTTTATTTTTTTCATCTACTTGTTCAGATGTTAATTTTTCTTTGAAATTTTTACGTAGTTGTGTAAATGTCAATGTCTTTTTTGGCACCGCCATTGTTGGATATATAGCTTCTAAGGTACGTGAACTCCTATAATAGTTCGATGTATCTATTAAGACGTATCACATTTTATTCGATTCGCTTGTCAGGTTATTTAGTTTTTGTTGCATGCCGCATAGCCGATGTGAAAGCTCGCATTTACTATCTGCATAATCAAGCCAATCCAGCCGTTAATTTAGATTTAGTGGCTCCCACACGTTGCGGGCTTTCTAAATAGGCGCGTCTGGCTACAACATCGACCACAACTAGAAATATAGGTGGTGACAATCACCATCCTTGCCTAATCTCCTGAGATGGTATAAAGGGCTCAGACATTCTTCATCCGTACAGCACTATACATTAAAATTGTCATAGCCGCTGCGTATAATTTTTTTTATATATGCTTTATTTGAATTATTGAATCTGCTCCAAAGGACCCTAACAATAAGTATAATTCAATTAATTAATTTAATTCTCTCGTTAAAATAACTAGAAATAGCGCGAAAGCCGTTTTCGGTGTATGCCTCATTTTGTCTCATTAATGTTCCCTTTCTTTATTGCCACTATGTGAAAGCTACCACTACCAACAAGATGGGCGATGATATTTACTACCTCATTTGAGCTACTCTCACGTTTGTGTTACCTTTGGCAGGGCTGGACTTACGCTTTATAATAATGTAGCGATCCATGCCTGTCTGTACCGCCTTTAATGGTTTGTCGTTGTTTTCCTGTGTTCTTTCTATGTTCGCTGTCCTTACACCTTCTTTGTTATTATTGTTGTTGCTAGCACTGCCGTGTGAGATAGTTTTTTGTCATAGTGACGTTACCACTCTCATTCCATTGTTTACATCTGCATTTATCGCGAAGTTTGCATTCCGCGAACTTACACTGCAGAGAGAGTGTCTGCGTTGTTCTAACTCTTGTGTGAGACGACGGCTCATCAAGTTGTTAGTGTGTTTAGCTGTGTGTGTGCCTTATTTTAGTTGTTTTGTTTCACTGTTTCTTACACAACTGGATTTGTTGTTTAACTTAAAATTTTATTTTGTCAAAAAACTGATTGAATTCCTTACAAGTTAATACTTATAATGAATTCAAACAATTTTAGATAAATATTTTCCCGGCAATAAAGTCTATTTTTTGCACTTTCCCTGCTTATTTTATTTTATTAGAATTAATTTCCGAGAGGAGTTCTTTTAACGACCGTTCTCTTCGCACGAATTTTGTATTCAACCGAGACTTTAGGTTTTTTAAAAAGATTGCAAACAATCAAGTTCAGGTGTTAAGACAAGACTGCCCTTTATTAATATTTTTCTTATTGAGCTAAGTTACAATTCTTAATTATTATTAGCGTTTTGCTTATCTGGCTAAAAATACATTAATATGGATATATGCTAAAATGTTGGAGGAAATATTATGGCTTGTGCAATGCACCGGAAAATGGATTTGCATTGCTGTCTGGCATTATTTGTTTTATTTAAGAAATCCTTGGAAATGGAATGGGGTTATTTTTTGGTTTTATTAATTTCATTTAAGAATTCTTGGAATTTATCGGGTTCATATCAATATAGCGATTTGTATATGTAACTACTCCCCCCTTTTGATAAGAATTCTCCTGAATTCTATTGTTACGTTTTATTTTAATGTGTCTAAAATTTGTCAATGACATGGTAAATATTATTATTATTGCCATAATTGTAATTATGTTTCCTCCATATACAATTTTACTGTGCATTTTTAGATAAGATATGTTTTTAAAATTGATTTTATTTTTTTCATCTACTTGTTCAGATGTTAATTTTTCTTTGAAATTTTTACGTAGTTGTGTAAATGTCAATGTCTTTTTTGGCACCGCCATTGTTGGATATATAGCTTCTAAGGTACGTGAACTCCTATAATAGTTCGATGTATCTATTAAGACGTATCACATTTTATTCGATTCGCTTGTCAGGTTATTTAGTTTTTGTTGCATGCCGCATAGCCGATGTGAAAGCTCGCATTTACTATCTGCATAATCAAGCCAATCCAGCCGTTAATTTAGATTTAGTGGCTCCCACACGTTGCGGGCTTTCTAAATAGGCGCGTCTGGCTACAACATCGACCACAACTAGAAATATAGGTGGTGACAATCACCATCCTTGCCTAATCTCCTGAGATGGTATAAAGGGCTCAGACATTCTTCATCCGTACAGCACTATACATTAAAATTGTCATAGCCGCTGCGTATAATTTTTTTTATATATGCTTTATTTGAATTATTGAATCTGCTCCAAAGGACCCTAACAATAAGTATAATTCAATTAATTAATTTAATTCTCTCGTTAAAATAACTAGAAATAGCGCGAAAGCCGTTTTCGGTGTATGCCTCATTTTGTCTCATTAATGTTCCCTTTCTTTATTGCCACTATGTGAAAGCTACCACTACCAACAAGATGGGCGATGATATTTACTACCTCATTTGAGCTACTCTCACGTTTGTGTTACCTTTGGCAGGGCTGGACTTACGCTTTATAATAATGTAGCGATCCATGCCTGTCTGTACCGCCTTTAATGGTTTGTCGTTGTTTTCCTGTGTTCTTTCTATGTTCGCTGTGCTTACACCTTCTTTGTTATTATTGTTGTTGCTAGCACTGCCGTGTGAGAGAGTTTTTTGTCATAGTGACGTTACCACTCTCATTCCATTGTTTACATCTGCATTTATCGCGAAGTTTGCATTCCGCGAACTTACACTGCAGAGAGAGTGTCTGCGTTGTTCTAACTCTTGTGTGAGACGACGGCTCATCAAGTTGTTAGTGTGTTTAGCTGTGTGTGTGCCTTATTTTAGTTGTTTTGTTTCACTGTTTCTTACACAACTGGATTTGTTGTTTAACTTAAAATTTTATTTTGTCAAAAAACTGATTGAATTCCTTACAAGTTAATACTTATAATGAATTCAAACAATTTTAGATAAATATTTTCCCGGCAATAAAGTCTATTTTTTGCACTTTCCCTGCTTATTTTATTTTATTAGAATTAATTTCCGAGAGGAGTTCTTTTAACGACCGTTCTCTTCGCACGAATTTTGTATTCAACCGAGACTTTAGGTTTTTTAAAAAGATTGCAAACAATCAAGTTCAGGTGTTAAGACAAGACTGCCCTTTATTAATATTTTTCTTATTGAGCTAAGTTACAATTCTTAATTATTATTAGCGTTTTGCTTATCTGGCTAAATATACATTAATATGGATATATGCTAAAATGTTGGAGGAAATATTATGGCTTGTGCAATGCACCGGAAAATGGATTTGCATTGCTGTCTGGCATTATTTGTTTTATTTAAGAAATCCTTGGAAATGGAATGGGGTTATTTTTTGGTTTTATTAATTTCATTTAAGAATTCTTGGAATTTATCGGGTTCATATCAATATAGCGATTTGTATATGTAACTACTCCCCCCTTTTGATAAGAATTCTCCTGAATTCTATTGTTACGTTTTATTTTAATGTGTCTAAAATTTGTCAATGACATGGTAAATATTATTATTATTGCCATAATTGTAATTATGTTTCCTCCATATACAATTTTACTGTGCATTTTTAGATAAGATATGTTTTTAAAATTGATTTTATTTTTTTCATCTACTTGTTCAGATGTTAATTTTTCTTTGAAATTTTTAACATTATTGTGCTTTTGGATTATAATAACTTCTTCAATATTTAAAATGAAATTAGATAAGAAATAATCATTTATTTCTATTGAGCAATTGCTGTATTTTAGTATATAGTTTCCATTTATAATAGTATTGTTTTTGTTACATGAAGTATTAATTAACAAATTGATCCCATTTTTTATTAAAACCGTTTTTTCATCTAACTCTATTATTTCTAATTCTTTGTTGGTTATTAGTTGGCAATTGTTATTTAGTATACAATGAGTACTTAGTTTTAGATGTCTAAAAAGTTTGTTTTCTTCAAACTTTACGAAATTATTTTTATATGTGAATATTTCTTCTCTTTTGCTTCTATTTCTTTTTGATTTTTATTTGGTATTGGTACAATTTTTCGTATATTCACTTGTAAATTTTTTTTTCGGAATTTGAATACCTAATATTAGTTGGGTGTTGTTAAAGTTCGCTATTTCTAATTGTAGATTAAAATCAATATTGTAATTTCATGACTTGTAAGTATGCTTGGATGCATTAATCCATATTTTGCGGATACAATATTGTCCTGGATTTGTAATATTTTATTTTTTTAGCTGGATTTTCATAAATTGTTCTAAATATAAGTTTTTTTTCTCATTAATATCTTTATTAATTACATTCATGTTTCTTTCAATTTCTTTTCTGTCACTTTTTACAATATTTTTTATTTGGTTTATTGCTAAGTTAAAATACTTGTTTATCTGTATTTGTCCGTTTATTGTCTCATTAATTTCTAAAAATCCATATTTTGCGGATACAATATTGTCCTGGATTTGTAATATTTTATTTTTTTAGCTGGATTTTCATAAATTGTTCTAAATATAAGTTTTGTTGGTATTCCTCATTAATATCTTTATTAATTACATTCATGTTTCTTTCAATTTCTTTTCTGTCACTTTTTACAATATTTTTTATTTGGTCTATTGCTAAGTTAAAATACTTTTTTATCTGTATTTGTCCGTATATTGTCTCATTAATTTCTAAAAAGTGGTTTTGTACGGTTTGTCTGTCGAAGTCATCCATTGTTCCAAATGTCTATTTAGATAACGTACCTATAGAATTTATAAGTCCTCTTTTTTCTATTCGTTCTTGATACTATCGTTTTTGTATTTCTTGCTTCGAGTAATTCTGTTTGAAGTATATTTTTATTGCTCACTTTCATTTGTATAATATTGTCTGTCATTTGATTAAGAACATTTTCTATTTCATTTGTATCGATTATATGAAATATTATGTCCGTGTCTTTAACTATTTCTTGTGTTCTTACTTCAATGTCTATAAATCCATCTTTCCGTTAGTTGTGTTAAATATCAGAATGTCGTCTAGATATGCCACACATTTTTTGTTAATGTAATCTCTCAGAATTTCATTCATAAGCCGTTGAAAAGTGGCTGGCGCATTCTTTAAACCGAATGGCATTCTTATGAATTCCCTCAGGAGTTACGAAGGCTGTTTTTCACGATCTTCCTTTTTTAATAATATTTGATGATATCCTTTTTCCAGATCTACTGTGGTGAAATATTGTGCCCTTCCCAATTTATTAAGAATGACATCGATATTTGGTAAAGGATACTTATCGTCAATTGTGATTTCGTTTAATTTTCTATAGTCTATCACTATTCGGACTTCTTTTCTCCAGAATTATCGATTTTCTTAGGAACGAATATTAGTGGGCTAGAGTATCTAGAGTAGCTTTTTTGAATAATTTTCTGTTCCTCCATTTCTTTGACCAGTCTCCTAACTTCCATTTAATGTTGGGGTATCTGTATAATTTTGAATTAATTTGTTCCAGTGCTGTGGTCTTTATTTCATGTTGGATTTTCATTGTGTTGTTTAGTTGATCACCTTCTTTAAATAACAAGTTGTTAAATCGCTTTAGTAACTTTGAGATTTCCTTATGTTCCTCTGCATTCAAATGGTCTAATGTTATTCGTTATAAATTTGGGTCACTAATTTCAAGGCTGCGAATTTCATTAAATTTGTATGGGTTGTTCAGGAAGTAACATTCTTTTTGGTTCGTAATTAGTTTTCCTTCCTCAATATCTATTTAAACGTTGAGAAATTTTAAGATGTCCATACCGATAATAAAATCATATTGCCTTCCTGTGAGTGGTGCTACTTTCCATTTCACTCGGGCGTTACTTGGTAGATTGAATTCTTGTTGTGCCACTGTGCAGATTTAGTATTTTATTTCACCTTGATTAGTTATTGTGTTGAACCGGATTGGTTTTTTGAATTCTGTTTTAGAAAAATCCTTTAAATCACTATTTATTAAACTCAAACTTGTCCCTGTATCTAATAACGCACTATAATTATTTATGCCTATTCTTAAGTTTATTCTGGGTAATCGTTCTGAGGCGGTTTTGTAAAAAAAAAACCTTCCTCCCCTTGATCTCTTGGATCATGATCTATAGATCCTGCTTGGCTTTGCCTGTCCCAAGATAAGCGATTTTTGCTAGACTGCTGATCTGGGTGACCTGCCGTTTGAGTTCTATCTCTTGCTTCTATGGTGTCTACTTCCATAGGTTGATCTCTAGGATCACTAGTACGATATTGTCCGGAGTTTTGCCTCGGATAACCTGTTTGTGGTTTCTAATAATAATTGTCTGCATTTGCAGCTCTATATGTGACAGAGCATAGAGAAAGGGACCTAAGGGTAAAAAAAAATCAATTTTCACTTTTTTTTTGATGTGGACAACATCTGAGCATCGAATGAGACCGATCCCATGCCCCAAAAGTGTTCCCTCCCAGAGATATGCGCGTTTTATGAAAGTGATGGAACACCAAAGATACACGTATTTAAGTCTTTAAAATGACTCTCCTGAACAAAACTGGTTTTTACCCTTAGTTCCCTTTCCATTTTGCTCGTCATATATTGGTTTGTTCTTTCGCTTTTATAATTATTGTTGTAATGTTTATACTGCCCTGAGTTATTCTGCCTTTTTTGTTCTTCTGGTAGTTCAGAAGTTTGATTTTTATAATTATTATTTGTCCTCGTTGATTCGTCTGTCTGTCCTTGAATTTTCTGTATTCCTTCCTAATGCAGCTGTCCTCAAATCTCCTACTTGTCAGTATTTTCAAAATTTTGTTTAAATCCGTTTCCTCATATATTTTGTCAAGTTAAAACACCCTGAAACACCCTTTTTCATAGTCGACGTGAAGGAAAATTAAAGGGGAGCGTATTTCAAAGAGATTGTTCAATTATGATGCTGAGAGTGTTGATTTGATCGACACAAAAGCGTCCACTGTAATCAATGCAATGCAATGTATCGTATATAAATCGTTAACCAAGTAGAGACCTTCATTGAGTTTTTTTGGTTTGTTGTGATCATTTGTAGTTATTACTTTTGAAAGAGGAATCACTCCACAAGCTAATAAGATTAGGTTGTTTGTCGTAGAGGGAAGGAAAAATCAGCGAAGTAAAGCAAACACATCATCTGGTAGACGTGGCGTTTCGTCGTTGGTGTGGGCGACTTTTCAATACTCGATCTACATATATATACGAAACATGAATTAATTTAGCATATGTGAAGTATTACTGTCGAAGAGAAAGACACAAGCGATTAACTGAAACAATTCCTACCATATTAACAGCCTTGTCCGACTGACGTTTTTTCAGTACGAGAACATTTTACTTTCGTTTATACACACACGTATGTAGATGAATTGAACGTTTCTATTTATAGAACAACGGTGTTGTTGTCACTACAATACACATAATAGTATTGAGAAGCCGCCCCTACCTCTAGCACAACTTCCTTTTAAGTTTTTGGCGAAATTATGCCTAAAGTTTTCACGTGTTCTTTATTAATGAATGGGGTACTCATCGGCGTTTAAGATTAAGTTTCTTTAATAGATAACCTGGAAATTGATTTTTGTTTTTAGATACAACGGAGAACCAACCCATCGTATCCTATCCTGCTTGGTGGGGCTGTAAACTTTTCCAACAGGCTTGCCATTCTATGACTTCGTTTTTTGCCAGGGTTATATCGCCCATAATCGGTCGTCAGTGTCTCTTCTGTTAGGTAGACTTACATCCAGGCGAGGTAGACTGTTGTGTAGAGGAGGTCATGTATTCGCATTGCTACTCCAATTCACTGAAAAGGGATCCACGTTAATTTCCCCCCAGATTTTTTTGCTTGATTTTAAAGTTTACATCCGCGTACAAGATCAGGTGGGGCCATTGCACCGTAGAGGATATTGTTTTTGACCTTCTATTTCTTCGGACAAATTAAATTTATTTTTACTTAATTATTCGAAAACGAAGAATCAACTATAGTTTTTGTTATATGGTCCGTTTTGCAGAGAATCCCAACCATAATGCACGATGTTAATTGTGAGGTAGGGCCATTGCACCGTAGAGGATATTGTTTTGAATTACTAAAGGGTGATCCATCTAGAGGTGTTTTTTCAGAACAAAAAAAAATTTAAAAACTCTAATCAAGTGTGGAGTCTTTATTAGTAAATTGAAAGGAATTTTATGACATTTATTTGTTGAATATAATTTCCTTCAAATGTTGGCCGCAACTACGCCTCAGGGTTTCCATTCTGAGGGTCCAATTTTGGATGACTCGTTCGAGCATTTCGACCGGTATGGCTTGAATGACACGCGTTATGTTGGCTTCCAAAACCTGAACCGTAGCTGGTTTGTCAGCATAGACTTTGGACTCTACGTAACACCAAAAGAAAAATGTCTAAAGGTGTGATATCACTCGATCTAGGCGGCCAACTTACCTGTCCAAAACGTGAAATTGTCGTCAAGATCACGGGCTTCAATTTCAGGTAGCATAAAAATCGATATCATGGCGCGATAGCGCGCACCATTCACGGTAACTTTCCGGCCATCCTCATTTTTGAAAAAATATGCACCGATGATTCCACCAGTTTATAAACCGCACTAAACCGTGGATTTCTCTGGGTATAACTACACCACATAAACCATTTTTTGTGGCTCTTCAGCCCAAATGCGGCATTTTGTTTATTGACTTTGCCGTTCAGCCAGAAATGGACCTCATCACTGAACAAAATTTTTGTCGAAAACAGCGAATCTTCTCGTTTCTCACCGAACGCTTATTTCCAAAATACAGTTGCCAACATTTGAAGGTAATTATATTCAAAAAATAAATACCATAAAATGTCCTTTCAAATTGCCAATAAAGATTACACACTTGATTTGAATTTTTATATTTTGTTTCTGAAAAAATACCTCTGAATGCATTACCCTATATTTTTCGGACACAGTAAACATATTTTTACTTAATTCTTCGAAAACTAAGAATCATCTAAAAAATTAACTCAACTATAGTTTTTGTTATATGATCCGTTTTGCACAGAATTCCAACCATAATGCACGATGTTAATTGTGAGTCACACCCTAACGTCAAGTTTTTGCCCAACTTTTTTTAGTGTTTGACAATTTCAAGCATCGAGAGGTACACAATTGAGCAGCGCATTAAGGTTTTTTAGAGCCTTTTCGTGATTTCTTTTGGTCAGCATAATCCCCCACATGTGTCCGCAATCGGGAGAATTGTGCGCAAATGTCAGCAAACCGGGTCTGTAGGAGATGCGAAAACACCTGTGCATGCTCGTCCAGTTCGTTCTGCGGAAAACATTGATGTTGTTTACTTTGTGCATTTTAGTTGGACCCCCTTTCTATATTTGGTTATCGTAAACTCCTTAGATGACCGAGGAAAAAAGTACAGATTTTTTAGTATTTGCTTATTTTTAAATGGACATAGTTGCCAGACATTTCTGCTCATGTGGCCCGTATGGTCAACACGAGCACTCAGTAGTAAAAATGAATTCATGGGTATTCAAATTAAAGCAAATTTTACAAGAAACTAAAATATGGATTTATTTCAACGTTTTGGCTAAGATTAGGGGCAGACTCATAGACCGAAGGGGCCCAAAAAATGGCCATTATGGTTAAAAGAAGAAAGATTTCTTGTCGTCTTTGTTAAAGAATTTTCATTATCTCAACACGAGAGGAATACTTACCTAGGTTCTAATATTCTTGATAAATCAGTATCATGTTTATCATGGACAATCTCGTCTAATCACGTACTTATTAATGTTCTATGAAAATTTATATCTAAGTCGGTATGTAATGCATTCACCTTAAAATCTGTTTTTAAAATATTTAAAATATTATAAGGGCACTTCAGATTAACAAGAACCCGTACGCACATCAGCAGCAGATGTTCGTAAAAAGTCAAAAAGAAGCACATAATTATTTTATAGTGGTTATTAATGAGACTATATCAAATCATAATTTTCTTTCATACTCGAGTAACAGCATATGAGAAATAGCACTATGACATAAATTATGTTTATTTATGTCGTTAGTAATGAAATCAGTTTTGAGTAAACACCCTACTTATGTTGTTTTTTGTAAAAATAGTCAGAAATTGTTCATTATTTTCAACAGAAGTTTAAGCAAATCCGCATAGAAAATAAAACAATTTGGTGCCAAAACCGACTAAAATTCACTTTGTCGGTTGCTTGTGAAAACCACAGATATGTTCACACGAATTCATGTCTTCAACTCAAGGAGCCTTATATAATATATAATCTTGATGAAATTTGGCACTGTTTATAACGATATTAAATTTGAATTTTTGTTTTTCTCTAATACAAATAGATCATATCAGTCCATCGGTGCAAAGGTCCCTTCCGATTTTACATACTAACGCTTTGGAACACCCATATTCCAGTATACATGCAGACGTTGGTATAAAATAACACAAACCAATTATACAATTTTCTTACTATGTATGTGGGTAAATTTGTGTTACGTGACCTTGGTTTGAAAATCCGTCCCATTTTAACGATGGCATATGGGTAGCAAAAAGCGAATGGAATCTCGGTTAAGTTAGAGCCCGTTCAAGGGCCCCAAAAATTTGTTTTAAATTAGCTTTTCTGTACAAGTGCAGGGTATTGTATAGTCGGCCATGCCCAATGTACTAGTTTAGATAGTTTATTTTGAAATTAGAAACAAACCTCTATTCGTAGAAATTGATTTTAAGACATTTAGGGGTCCATAAATGGAGTCAATCACTTCAGTTTTAAATGGAAAAATATTTTCCATTTTAAGACACAAGGCTTAAAGAGGTATATCAGTTAATGCCGATTTTTTCCTTCAACAAAAAAACGACAGTAGATTATTTTAGAACTCGGTTTTCCGAAACCCATGGTTTTTTTGACACTCTAATAGTATTTGTTTGTACACAAAAACAAAATTATTAATGTGGCTATTGATCGGGCCATTTAGGGTGTCGTCGAGTTAATAGAGTAAATTTTAATCCATTTTCCGATACAGAAGAATCGCCCTCCTGCTAACGTCTATTAGAACAAACTGCTTCAAGTATAGGAAGTAGTATATAAGCAGACTTACTCGTATAAACGGAGGAAAAAAAGTGTTAAAAATTTTTTGCATGTACTTATAAACATATTTTTTCCTCTGTGTATATGACTGCTTATATCTATACTAAAAGGTATAAGATAAACTTAAAAGTTAAATTTGCCTGCGACCGAAACACCCTTATGTACAGCGCGTCAGAAATTTTTAAGCGCAACTGAGAACATTTTTAATTTATCTCTTTTTCGTAAAATCCTTGAAATTTATAAAAAAAGTGTCATAAAATGTTTATACTACCACATATTCAGATAATATATTTTTTTGGAGGCCACTTCCGGTCGAACTTAATGGACCATCGAGATGGCCCTATATAGGTCAGGGAGATTAAATAACGACCTAAGTTACGATTCGTCCTTGTCCGATTTCAGATCGGAGATATACTAAATGCACTAAATGCCTGCAGTTAATATGGAATGCCATTATTATAGGCCCCTAAAGGAGCCCTTCTGGTCGACCATTGGCATGTCCCTGCATAGGTCTAAGGGACTATATTATGAGCTAATGTACCACTATATTATAAGCTAATCTTACACTGATTTCAGATCGGAGATATATGACATGCACTTAATGTCTGCCTCTTTTATGGATGCCATTTTTTGAGGCCCCTTTTGGAACACTTCCGTTCGAACCTAATCGACCATCGAGATGTTCCTAGATTCCCAGGAGACATCGCAAATTTCGTAAATGACACTATAAATATAAAATGTAAATTGGAAAGCAAAAGTTCTGCGATGTTCCGAGTTCAATTCGGTGTAGGTCCGTCCCGTCATTTCTTTAGAAATTTGATCTTTATTGCGAAATCACTGAGTAATTAGTTGGGGATGTTCTAAATAGACAAATACCTTTTTACAAGAAGATACCTCCAAGATTTGCATTCCTTATTAATGGCAGAGCTTTAGTGCATGCCACATATCTCTTATCTTTAATAGGTCTCGGCTATATGGTATCTTAGGTCGTAATCTACCTGCTCTATCATGGGCATCTCGATTATCGAAACTGCCTCTAAACGAGGTCTCAATAAGGGGCCTCCCAAAATGGCATATTTTCGAGAAAATTAACGAAGAAAAATTTTATCTCATGTGTTGTTTTTTTTTTGATATATTATTACTTTTATAAATTTATCTATAAATCTGTATACTTTTATTTATAGTTTCAATGATTTAACGAAAAAGATATGAATTTCAAAAATTCTCATTCGCGCTACACATTATTGTGTTTCGGTCGCGGACAAATTTAACTTTAGTTTATTTTCACACCTTTATGTTCTGAGCTCAATATAATCAAATATTGTTATTACTCGAAATAAAAAACCTACCAGAAAAAAGCCGCTGTAGTTAAAACAAGTCACTAGTTGAAAATAGGGACACTCAAATTAATGAAAATTGCTCTAAAAATTAACATATTCCAAAAGAACGGCCGATATAGTTTAAACAAATTGTAAACTTCGACATATATTTAAATTAAAGTTAGTTTCTTTCTCAGACTAGTGTCTGTCTAATGGAACCCTGGGTCAATATAAACCTTTAATAGAGGTCATAAATATGATAATTGTGAGTATTCAAATTTCAAAAGTAAACCCATCTGTGTTTGTTTATAATTTTTGATTAAATGAAAGAGAATGGATTTCATATTGATGAATGTTGATAATGTTATGTATGGAATACAATATTAGATAAATGTCCGCCTTTGTTAGCCTCACAAATGCGAGCATTTTTGAGCATATTTTTCATTACATTCTCACACATTTCACCAGGTATTTCATTACATTCATCACGAATATTTTGTTTGAGTTGCTCGAGCATTTCTGGTTTATTTGCATAAACCTTGCTTTTCAGATATCCTCACAAATATAAGTCCGGAGCAGTCAATCTGGCAACCGTGGAAGCCAATCAACATCACCATTTCTTGAAATAACTTGTTGTGTAAAGAGGTCTCGCAGTAATTTCATTGTAATCCTGGCTGAATGCGATGTGGCACCGTCTTGTTGATACCACATGTTAATCAAGCCCAAAGTATGCAGTTCTGGCGTTAAAAATCATTCATATCACGACATAGCTCCCTATTGCTAGTTACCGTTACGCCGTTTTTTAATTGCATAGAAGTAAGGTTCAATGATTCCTCCTGACCAAATTGCACAGCAGACTGCCACTTTTAATGGATACAAAGGTGACTGATGAGTAATTTGAGAGTTTTTCATTGCCCAGAACCGACTATTTTGTTTATTAACATATCCGTTCAAATTAAAATGTGCCTCGTCACTCGTTATGATTTTTTCATGAAAATCGGTGTTGTCATAGGCGAGCTGTAACATCCTATTGACATATGTACGGCGGCGTAAATGGTCTTATGAAAGAAGCTCTTGTGTCAGCAACTAAATCTTAAATGGAAAAAAAATGCAAATCCTTGTGCAAAATTGTGGCCAAAGTTGTTCTTTGAAGACCAAGCTCCTGAGCACAGCGTCGAATTGAGGTTGATGGATTGTTTTGAACACTTTCTTGAGCAGCAGTAATGTCTTCAGCCGATATTGCACTACGTTGAGGTCCATGCTTGGGCCTATCAGTTGCAGACTCTCTGTCTTCGAAATCAATTACTACACGATAAATAGTGCGTTTTGTTGACACGTTGTTTCGCCCAAAAAATTCATGCAACTTTCTCATCGTCACAGTAATCAATGATTGATATTGATTAAATGTTTTAACGATGAAACCACTTGGGTTTATCGAATATTTTTCCATCATAAATTTGCCACGTCTCTACTTCACGACTGCCAAATATTAACTGTCAAGACTAATGTTAACCAAAATGGCGTATACCTTCCCGGCGGACACCCTGTATAAGATTAGGCCTGTCCGAAGTTAATTCATTTCTTTCTTGTTGTTAAAAATATTAAAATTTGTATAATGTTGTTCTATCTTATAAAAAAAATTATATTTAGTAAAGAATTGTTTTTACAAGAATTTAGCATCTTGATGTAATTTCTAATTTTGGCCGGCACAATGGGTTTTGGTCTGAAAAAAATGTAACTAATGCTTGCTAGATACAAATTTAATGCTGAATATTAGGCTTAAGAACGAAATGGAGTTAGATGACGCTGTAGAATACTTTACAAACCTCATTTACGAAACTGTTGATATACCTACCCCTACACACCCACATACTCAAATAAGAAATGCTAAGGTTTTTACAGAAATTCAATGATTTATTACGCAGAAAAAAAGTATGGTTGGGGTGACAATATTGGAAGAGCATCATACTCTTGTTGGGTATATGGTTGCGGCACAACAATATTATGATCATCACAACAATACTATGGTTCACACACAACCATAATATGATCCCCACAACAATATTATGGTACTCACAACAATAGAATTATTCACACACAACCATACTATGATCCTCAAAACCATATTATTATTCACACTCAACCATACTATGATTCCCACAACCATTTTATGATCCTCATAACCATAGTATGTTTAACATACAACCATAGTATGATGCTCACAACCATAGTATGACTCACACACAACCATAATATGATCCCTAATTTTCTTTGTAAGGATTGTGTTAAGTTACTATTTAACAATAGAGATTGTTATTAAGTAATAATATTAGAAGTGACTTATGTAACAGTAGAAAAAAATTGCTTATTCAAAATATATCAGTTAAACTAATCCAAAGTAGTTTGTTTTGAAAAAAAATAAGTAATTCGCGATCCATTTCGAGGTTCCCTAATTTTTTAAAGAAAACACACAGAAAATTCATTCTGTTTTCATTCTTTGGGAATGTTTATTATCAATTGAAAGAACATTCTTTGGCATTTATTATTTGAAGATTATGTCTATCAAATTAGTCCATCCATTAAGTCCATTTTTCGATGACTCGTTCGAGCATTTCGTCTGGTAACAGGCGACTGACGCGCGTGATTCTTTGCTCCAAGGTCTGAATCGAAGCGTGTTTGTCCGCATAAACTTTAGACTTTACATATCCCCACAGAAAAAATTCTAACGGTGGGATATCACACGATCTTGGTGGCCAATCGACCGTATTGTAGCGATGTCGCTTGGGAACGTCGGGCGGCTTCAGTTCTTGCACAGGCTGTATTTTGTACGCTTTCAATTTAAGAACTCGGCGTAAAATGCACCAAGTCATTTCATACGTCAGTCCGAGTTGCTGCGAATGGCGCCGAATCGACTCACCACGGTCTTAGTCACTGCGTGCTGGACTTGGTCTATTCGGTCGAATATTATCTAATAATGAATGATCTGTCTTAGGACGGGTGACGGTGTTGCGAGTATTACGCTCAGTAGGCCGATTATGTTGACCATAAGTTAAACGAAGTGCACGAAACACATTCCTAACAGAACGTGAATTTTCGTAAAAAAAATTGAGCGATTTGTAAACGTTGTTCAGGCGTAGTTCTTTCCATGATGAAATGTCAAACAATACTAAACAAATAACATGACAGCATGACAAGAGTCACACGTGATCTGTCAAAAAAGGCTATTGAAGAAAGTATCTCTACTTGGATCACTCATCATAAGTACGATAAATATCTCTTGTGGAAATCAACCAAATACTTAAAGCGATCAGTAAAGAGAAAACCTAATGGTTCGCGGTGCAGAACTAATAGAAGTGTTCGAAAACATTTAGTTAAATTTTTTTTAACACATTAATTTATTTCATAAATAAAAAATTTACAATTTAAAGAATGCCCAAGCTCCACAAGGACAGGCAAGTTGGTATACTATGTGTATCAAAAATAAAGCAAAGTTTGATATTTACTTTCTAATTATATGATAAAAAGTACATTTTTGTGTTATAATATTATGAAATATTACAAGAGGTGCATTTCCAAATTCTGATTCAGATTAGATTTTAAAATAGAAATTCTAGGGATTTCTTTAGAAAGCTTGAAGCAAATGATTGAATTCTGAGCAACAGATTCATTGAAACCGTTGTTTTGTTGATTCCAGCCTGCACCGTTTCTCGCGCAAATTTTGGTTGCCCCTGGTATTGAAAATGAATTGATTTTTTAAAAATAGAGATTTTTTATTAAGTAAATTATGTAAAAATACATTAAACTCTTAATAATCGGAGTGACTTAGAAAATATGTACTTACTAAAAATTTATCAGTTATACTCTTACTAAAGCAAAATAGTTTGTTTTGAAAAAAAAAATTACATATAAAATATGCTATTATTACGTAAGACTCGTCACAATAATATTGTCAAATTAAAAAAAATACGATTTTGCTGGTATGATTGCCGTAATCATATTATTGTTAACATAAAACCAAAAAAAAACAATGTTTTTGTCGCACCAACCATATTTATATTGTTGCTACAACCATATTTTTATTTTTAAATTTGGCAACAATACTATTGTTACATTTCAACAATTTTAATATTGCTGCAATCATACTATTGTCAAAATAAAATTAAAAAAACAATACTATGGTTGCGACGATCGGAGAACATACTATTGTTGTCGTGACCATATAGTAACCATATTTTTTCTCTGCGTGTAGTTAACATCAGTTTATACAGTCCAAAGGGAGGTTGACAACGGTTTCAGGGCTCAATTTTGGAATGTTGAAGACTTTTCAACTCCGTGAATTTTTATAGCCATAAGCTATGGGCAACTAATTGAAGTAGCTATGTATGAGGCTGTCGTAAATTAAAAGTGTGTTTTTTTCATCCAATTTATATTTTAAATTTTTACAGAATTCCTATTGCCGGGGCTACTTTCCTCTTTAAATACTGTATGTAAGTATTTTACGACAAGTTGGATTGCAAATGAATACCTAAGTATTTCAGCGAATAATCTCCGCGTCGGGCTCTATTGGAGATTTTATTTTCACATATTGATTTCAACACAATACAGAACAAAAATTAAATAGCTTCATTTTCGGATACCCCATGCCCAATGGATTTACCACTCAAACATATAACACATAAAGAATTGTTCAAAGAAATCAAAAAACTAAATAAAAGCATATTTCCAGGTAGCGATCAAATTATCGCCTGTGTGGTAAAACAAATTTCAAGTAAAAGCGAAATATTTTAAACCTTTATTTATAATTCGATACCCAGACTAAATCATTTTCCAACACAGTGAAAATGTGCAGGAGTTGTTATGATTCCTTAGCAGAACAAACCGAAGAATTAGATGTTATATTTTTAGGCCAGTCTTTGACTGGCTGTGAACGCAGCAAGAACTCTTCTGTGCACACAGTCTTATTTTTGTTTGTTTCAACAAAATCCAACAACAACTGTTGCAAAAATTCATATTTTACAAAAGCAAACCGATAGGTGATTCTTACGGAATTAACAACAAGTACGCGAAACGTATGCTTGCACTGTTAGTTCGTACATTCACGTTTATACCCTACCCAAATAGTTGGTATGGCTGCTGATCGAAATGGGTGAAGAAAGCAACAATGAAAGTAATAATGACGATGTGAACTGGCATCAGGTACACTTAAAAAAGAAAAATACAGGGTCCCTGAATATATTTCAACAAAAACGTCTACTCTATTACAGACCATCGCCCTCCAATAAACAAAGTTATATCTAATACTGATTACCATTATAAGTCATTACGAAAAGGCCAGATTCGTTTAGTGGTTAACAAAGTAAAGCCATATAGAAAATTTATACATCACTTAAATAGTGCCAATAGTAATTATTATACTCTCCGATTGAAGTAAGAAAGTGCTTTAAGAGTAGGAATTAAGCGGCTTCACCACTCGACTTCTGTATCAGATATAAAAGCTATGCTGTTGATCTTAGGGCATGTAAGAAGTGTACGAATGTTCTTCGTTGACGTCGATCTAAAGGAAAACAAAAAGGAAACATACAACATACGCAGTAACAGTAATTACTGTTGAAACTCCTACAAGGTTTGACGATATTGTCCAATGTTATAGATGCCAAAACTTTGGATATACCAAATCATATTGTCAAAAAAAATTTCGATTCGTAAAATGTCGACTCGAACCTGCCACATCAGAATGGAAGAAAACAGCAAGTACTCCACCAAATTGTGAGTGCTCCAGCAAACACACTGCCAGTTACCGAGGATGCATAGCGTCTTAAAACTACTACATTCAAAATCAACCAGGAATCAAAACCTACAAGATTTAAATAATCAAAATTTTACTCCACTGGCCTTTCAAGATAATTACGCTCCAAATATGTAAGCTTCATATTTGTCACTCCTTACAGCTTGTGACCAACCAGTCACAAACAATATTTTGGAAAAGATAGAGACAATGCAAAACAGATTTAACTAACAAACACGATGGTGAATATGATGTACATATATGCATATGAATAAGCTATGCAAGTAGATTTTATATATGCAGAGTAGAATGCCAATGGCCTCCACAATCACATAAATGAAATAGAAATTTTTCTTATTAATAATTTTGTTGATATTTTATTAGTATCTGAAACTCATACTACAAACAAGTCGCAATTTGATTGAAAGGAAACGATGTAGTTATGGCAAACCACCCAGATAATCGTGCTCATGGTGAAGAAGCTGTCATAATAAAGTGCAGTATAAAATATGAAGTAGCCGAATCTACAACTGAACTATATCTACAAGCATCAGGGGATAGAATAACGTGTGAAAATGCGACAGCATCGACATATTCTGTATACTTTGCGCCATGATTAAGTGTTAAGTGCAAACAGTTTGAAGAGTTTTTCGATGGCCTTGGAATTAAATTTATAGTCGGCGGAAATTTTTAATCTAAACATCCTTGCTTACATAAATATGTTTCCAGGAAATATTATAATGTCTTGTCAACCCGAAATCCTTCTTTTTGGTCTAGTGATCCACAAAAAAACCCCAGATCTTCTATACTCTGCTTATATAATTGTTAAGGGAATACCACTTTCATCTTTAGCTGTTGTTGCCAACTACGATCTCAGCTCTGACCACAGCCCTAATATAGTCAACTTTAAGATTAAGTTTTACAAATGATGGAAAAATGCAAAAATGTTTTCATATAAAACAGATATTAAATCTTTTAAATATTACACCAAAAACAACATAAATTTAAATGTTTCCATAAAACACGAAAACGAGTAAGACGATGCCGTAGAATCTCTTATAAAGTTCATAATTGAATCCGCATGTACTTAGTAGGGACATAAATACTGTTGCAACATTGAACACACCCATTTCAATAGTAGAACTGAACATACCACGTTAATGTCATAAGGGTTTTGAAAGCTAACCTCAATAGCGTTAGTCTGTAACGGGATTTTAAAATTGTTTCAACTTTCATCATGGAGTGGTCAGATAATGAGAACCGTATCGCTGTAATAGCGTTTTTCAAGTGTGAAATAAAAAAAGGCTATATTTTTAAAACGCTCCGGCCACTAGGGATTAGCCGCATGTTCCTCTACCGATGCATAGAACTGTTTGAGGAGACTGGAGATGTAAAAGACCGCCACCGGTAGGGCCGCCTACGCTCTGTTCGAACACCGCATGTCATCAAAGCCGTAAAATCACAGAAATCCGCTCCGAAAACAGAAAATCATGGCCCGTGAGATGAATATCACGCAAAAGTCCACGAGTCTAATCATTAAAAAATACTTGGGACTTGGGGCTTTCAAACGACGTACCGGACATTTATTGTCTGCTGCTTTAAAAAAAATAGGATTGAAGCATGCAAACGTCTTTTGCTGAAACACGATGATAACTTACACAGAAAAATTTTGTTCACCGATGAAAAAAATTTTACCGTTCAGGAAAAGTTTGACAAGCAAAATGATAGAGTGTATGCGCGGTCATCTAAGAAGCATCTGAACTGCTCCCGAGGGTGGAAAAGGGTCATCACCCAGCTTCAGTCATGGTTTGGGTGTCTCTTACGATGGTGTCACTGACCTGCAATGGTCAGCTTTCAGTCATTTAAGAAATCAACAAGGGTGAGCAAGGTGTAAACAAAAAAATATATAAATATATTCTTCTTAAATATGTTTAACTGAGAAAAAAAATGGAAATTGATGAAGTAAATAATTATTAAGAAGAAATAATTAATATTATTATTAATATTTAAAAATATTTTAGCTTTCAAATCAATCGATCGCTGTAAATGCAGACAACAGTATTTAAACTAAAATTTCAACGGGTGAACTTGTTTTACTATATAAGTATATCCACCCCTATAGATGTTATAAATAATAATTCGAGTTTTCGAATATTCTACGAAACTATACAACTCATAAGAATGATACGCCGGTTGCTAAAAATTTGGCTAGGAACGGCAAAGAAGTCGACCGGATGAAAAAACTAATTTCAACAGAGCTGCCAACTTTCTTATAATGCGATTACAGAAAAGCAAATGTGATACTGTTAATTTGTATCTAAGTTATTTCAGAACATAGCAATTTTACCCCAGTACCCTACGACCACCAATCTAAAAATTTTCAAACCGCAGTTTAGGACATGGGCGTAGATGGACATATTTTCATGAAATGAGTAAAGGAATACGTTGGTGAAATTTTTCCAGTCGTCAATAAATTACCCTGTATATCTTATTTTATTATATAATTCAATCCAAAGATTGTCTTATTTCAATATTCAATGGAAATTCGATAAAAATATAATGATACTTAAGCAGATTTTATTATCTATTATCTCCAAAGTGTTTGAGAGATTGCTGCAGAAAAGGCTTTTTCAGTCCTTGAAGCTTAAAATATATTGACTGACCACAAATGTGGTTTTAGACAAGTCGACGCAACCTCCGAACAATACGTACCACAGAGTGGTTAAAACCATTAAGGAGTGTTTAGAAAACAACAATATTGCTCGTCGGTGTTTCTGGATGTGAATCAAGCTTTTGACAAGGTGTGGCTTGAGGGCCATATTTATATAAGTTAAAAACTCTATTACGAGTACCTACCCCCTTCTATTTACTTACGAGATCTTATTTAAGTGATAGATGATTTTATGTGAACATAAATGTTTTTAATTTATGTGTGTGTTTGTAAGCAATATATACTTATACATCTGACTTTCCTACCAACGACGATCTCACAATAGCGACATATGCATATGCCACTGCTATATTGGCTACTAAGCAGTCACCTGCAGAGCTTCCTCCCTGCCAACATTTTCTATCGCGGAAGTGGAAGTTAGGAAGTTAAAATTCATCGTCTGCGATACCATTTTCTTATCGCGAAAGTGTCTTCCGTATAAAGAAGTTGTACCCCCCGGAAGTAACTTCCAGAAGCCACTTCTGCGTAACTATAAAGAGTCACTTCTTAGTGCCTCCTTGGGAGTGACTTCTGAGTGCCTTCGTGGAAGTCACTTCTTAGTGTCTTCTAAGAAGTTACTTCCGAGTGCCTTTTAGAAGTCACTTCTTAGTAACTTCTAGGAAGTTACTTCTTAGTGCCTTTCAGAAGTCACTTCATAGTGCATTTTAGTCACTTTTAAGTGGCCTTATGATACAAAACATTTTTCCTCAAATTGACTGTTTCTATCAACATAATCTTCAGAGTCACTTGAACTATTACTTGACGAAACATCATAACATGAAAACATTTGAACGGAAACACTGGGTTCGCAACTTTCTTCAATATGACCTGCATCAATTATTTTTTTTTTATTACATTTTTACCACTGGTTGTACTCCCATATATATTTGTTATTATTTTATTTGCCTTTTTTTTGCTTTTTATTTTTTTTTCTGCCTTTACAGAAAATTCACTCATATTGTGGGATAAAAAATATGTAAAAACAATAACAATTACAAAACTACACTTTATCACTGACCGATCACAGCAAAAGACAAAATAC
Source organism: Hydrotaea diabolus (assembly GCA_963513945.1). Taxonomy (NCBI): domain Eukaryota; kingdom Metazoa; phylum Arthropoda; class Insecta; order Diptera; family Muscidae; genus Hydrotaea; species Hydrotaea diabolus. Next base: position 105,619,691 of record OY740716.1, on the reverse strand, counting down.
CAAAAATCTCGATGATGTCTAAAAACTTATTTTTTGCATCGTTCTCATTTCTTCTAATTGTTTTCGCGGTCTCTGCGACTGCAGAAGTGAATAATTTTGTTTTTGTTTAATATGTCCATAACGGCACATGTGATTTTCGGCTGGTGTTGTAAACAACAAACAATCTTCCAATTATATGTAAATTGTTATTGTAAAATTCAAACTATCTTCGAACTATCGTCTGGAAGTGACTAAAGCGAAACGCATTAGACGATGGACGATGAAAGAAACTTCCAAATGTTGGGAGGGCTGCTTCATTTAAGCCCATTTCGGTCTCACACAATCTTGGTTAAAGAAGTGGAATAAAAAATTCAATGCCGACAAGTCAAAACATGTTATATTTACACTTATGGAAGACGACTGTCCACCGGCTACATTAAATGGAATCACTATTCCATCATCAAATTGTCTAAAATACTTGGAACTAAACATATACAGGCGTTTAACATGGAAGCAACACATACAATCCGAAAGGCAACAGCTAGAAATGAAGACAAAGCGTATGTATTGGCTTTTACGTCCAAAATCGCAATTAAGCTTGGTTTTGCTGTACAAAACTACTTTGAAGCCAGTTTAGACGTATGGAATCAATCTTTGGCGAACGGAAAGAAGTTTTAACGTAGAAATTCTGCAAAGGTACCAAACAAAGGCTCTCAGTCTAATCACTAATTCTCCTTGGTTTGTTAACAATAACAATATACATAATGATCTTGGTATACCTTAACAGAATAAGTCTACATTCGAATAAACCTTCTTTAATGCTATTAGATGACAGTTACGAAATTAGCAGACTGCAAGTCCTTGATTTCCCTCTAGAAAATAAATGGCATTCTCAAATTATTTTAGTGTTCTACATATTTTTTGTTTTTATCATAAATGCAACAATGTAATTAACTGCTAGGTTCGCTGGACCTTAGCAAAACTGTTATATATAAGTTTATATACAATTTGCTTAAAATAGGGTGATCCATCTAGAGGTATTTTTTCAGAACAAAAAAAATATAAAAATTCAAATCAAGTGTGGAATCTTTATTGTTAATTTGAAAGGACATTTTGTGGCATTTATTTTTTGAATATAATTTCCTTCAAATGTTGGCCGCAACTACGCCTCATGGATCCATTCTGAGGGTCCAATTTTGGATGACTCGTTCGAGCATTTCGACCGGTATGGCTTTAATGACACGCGTAATGTTGGCTTCCAAAACCTGAATCGTTGCTGGTTTGTCAGCATAGACTTTTGACTTTACGTAACCCCAATGAGACATTGTGATATCACTCGATCTAGGCGGCCAATTCACCTGTCCAAAACATGAAAATAGCTGCTTTTTGAAATGACCTCTCAATAGATCGATTGTTTGAGCAGCTGTATGACAAGTGGCACCATCCTGTTGAAACCAAGTGTCATCAAGATAACGAGCTTCAATTTTAGGTAGCATAAAAATCGATATCGATCGATAGCGAGCACAATTCACGGTTACATTCCGGCCCTCATCATTTTTGAAAAAATATGCACCGATGATTCCACTAGCTTATAAACCGCACCAAGCCGTGGTTTTCTCTGGGTATAATGGCACCTATTGAACCTTGTTGCTCTTTGTTGCTGACGCCTTAGACCCCAAATGCTGCAAAAAGTGGTCGAAAATTGTTCCTTTCGTCTGAAATTTATTCGAGCCAGCCAGCCGCGGCGGCCAATTGCCCGACATAATTTTTAAAACATAATGACAAACCCTTATCTTTATAATAAAACTATTTGCTTGACCACAACATTAAATTATACAACGCGTCTAAAAAAACACCGTTAGTCAAAAACCAAAGCCGGGCTTGGCCAACTATATTATACCCTGCACTTCTTGATGTTCAGAAAATTCAAATTTTATAACTAATGCCATATTTGAATTTGTGAGAAAATTTTATTGTTTTTGGCAAAATCGGTTAAAGATACATGTGTGATCTATATATAAATCTGAACCGACTTTTTCCAATTTCTACTTCCTTCCTTGGCACGAGGAACTTACTTGCGCTGAATTTCATCACCATTATATTTAATATGTAGTTTCTAGAGCTAAAAGCATAAAGTCGGATTTACATGTGCGAGCTATTAACAAATCAAAACCGATTTTCTTAAATTATAGTTATAATAGCCCTTTGTGCAAAATTTTATTAAGATAGCAATATGTGGCTTCTAGAACTAAACACTTAATTAGGTTGAAGAAATGTGTGGGACCTATATGGCGTCCGTCCTTGCGAAATTTCATGAAAATCGGACAATAATTGCGACCTGTAGTTTGATCACAAGCTTAAGATGGACAAGCAGACAGACAGATAGACATTGTAAAATGGAATCAAAAGACAATTATACGTAGATCGGTATACTTATAGGTTACACAGAGTGGTAGATAGTATTAGTACGTGTTTGTGTTAAACATACCCTATGAAGTACATGTACATATATTGTTGTTCGTCGTAAAGTTCTAAGACGATCTAGCCATGTCCGTTGCAGCGACGCTTGTAGCCTCTGTAAACTTGGTATTTCTCTGTTACATAAAAAATAGGCCTTAGCAAAATATATATTTTATAAAATATTTCTTCTAGAAGGTTTCTAAGTTTTGTACTCAAGGTCTGTAGTTTAAACGCTATTTATCGAGCCACGGACATGAAACGTACCGGAGCACGTATATTGGATTTATTGTTCAGTGTTTCGCTTCGGTCGATAATGCAGTACTATGAGTAGTTAACAGTATTTTTGGGTGGTTTTTACCTAATTGTGTGGGTGGAAATATGTGATGGTGTGAGAATAACTTGAGCTTTTTCAAAATTAGATCGAAACTTAGTCAAATTAACGTAACCATTTCATGTAAACTTATGTTATAAATAGCCCTGATTTCGTAAGGAAAAGCTTTCGTTTTCAGTGGTTGGCTTGGCGCTGCAAATTAATAGTTACCACATTCCCAACCACATCGAGGCTTTTTGTATATTGGCATTCCAAGTTAGTGACATAAAGTAATTTTCTTATTATTATTTCTTTAATTAATAATTTGTTTGCCAATCAATTTAATAGATCGGAAAAAATATTTTTATTAGTACCTAACTTGATTGTTTTCTATAAACTTTGGCGAAATAAAAATGTAGCTATGTAATTGAATCAGAAACCTACCAAACAGAAAGAGCAATCATTTATTTTTGTGTATGCAGCACTTTACTATCCTTATCAAGAACCGGCAGTATTGACTCCGCTGGCATTCTACTTGGGAACGAGCAAGCCTCATCGACTTACAACATTACAACATTTTCTCTGTCCAGAATATTAGATATATCCTGAAACTATCGACAAGCTACTCAGCCTTCATCAAAGCGATACAAAATGTTATTTAAATAGCAATTTAATTTACCCTTATTTAAGCTTGTTTCAAAGCAAAATTTTGGACTTTAGAAATGAAAGAACGAAGCATTTAAATTTTAAATAGACTCAGAAAACAATGTTTTTCCTAATTAAAAGGGACAACAAACGTTTATTTAAACATGACGTAGATGAATTTCGCGAAGTCAAAAGTTCTTTTTTTAAACTAATTGTTTTCTAAATTGAAAAGAACATTAAAATCAAAATTCGTTTAAATTGGGGACAAAATCAGTTGACGTGTACTCGAAGTTAATGTTTTACATTATCCTATTTGTTCTATCCCTTTATTTAAATTGTCATCGACGACTTACGCCGAGGAACAATAAGAAAATGAGTCATAAGAGATGAAATCCCTTGAAAGGCCTTTCATCGTTTAAGCCGTAACATTTAACTGAGTTTTTATTTTTTAATTTAGTGTATTTCAGCTTCATCACCACCCATCAATTTTGTTTGTACAAACTATCTAACCATTTATTAATAGGAGTTAGAAAATTGAAGTTAAATATTGAATGCATATATATTTGAAATATTTTTATTCGAGTTAAATTTTTTTGAAAATCAACAATTAAGTATATGTATAAGTATATAAGAAAATATTGAGTTCCAATAACTAACAGAAACAAATTCAACCTTAATACGATTAAATTTTTAGAAATTGTTTTGGACACCCAGTTATAACCCCTGAATCCTTCATTTGGTTTTTTCCGCTTTTGTTATAGTTTTTTTTTTGTAAATAATAATGATGATTTTTTTTGAACTTGCAGTTTAGTTATTTCTTTTAAAATTCTAAAAATAAAGGGCGTTTTTTTAGACGTGTGTTTTTCAATCTGGCCACTCTTTTGCCAAAGTTAGTCATTTTGACAGCTGTCACTTGATTTATACTCAGTGTGGTTTGCCATTTTATACTGAATAGACTTACTACGGAACAACGTTTAGAATTCGCGGTGAATGGGCCCAAAAAACGGTAATCTTACAGTCACGAGAAAAGCCGTGATTAATGATTTTTTCGTGCCTGATTTGGACGATGTTGCTTTGGAAGACCGTTGGTTCCAACAAGACAGCGCTACATGTCATGCAGCCAACGAAACAATCAATTTTTTGAAGGAAAATTTTGGTGAGCGCTTTATCTCCCGTCGTGGGCCGGTAGAGTGGCCTCTAAGATCATGGGATTTAACACCAATGACATTTTTTTGTGGGGCTATGTGAAGTCACTTGTCTACGCAGATAAGCCCAACGCGATTGACGCCTTAGAAGAGAATATTCGGTGCGTTTTGCTGACATACGGCCCCAAATGCTGCAAACAGTGGTCGATAATTGGGCCTTTCTGCTGGAATTTATTCAAGCTAGCCCGAGGCGGCCATTTGCCCAAAATCATATTTAAAACATAATGGCAAACCCCTATCTTTATAATAATGGTAAATTCTTGGCCAAAACAAAAAAAAAAACACCCTTTATGTTTAGCTCGTCTGTTTATTACGGTTATATGCTTTAACACATTGAACAGTGATTTACCGGCTCGAGATCTCTTGCATCTACATTTAAATAGAGTTATTGACAAAATGGAGATGTGACATTGATTTTCGTTGCTGCAAACTGTTTTTTTGCGATTTCGGGTCCGTGACGAATTGCAGGCTTCGCAGCAATTGTTGAAAGGAAAACTTAACTCGAGCCGGTAAATCCCTATTCAATGTGCAAAAGACGGAAATAAACAAACGACCTAAATAGCCTAGGCAGACGACAGCGACCTGGCAAGTGGTGCAATTTATCACAAATCAAATCAGGTGGTATCGAATCTTATATTGTCAGCTCTTTATAGTCGGTAGCAGGGATGATAAATGTGGTTTGCAAAAAGGAATAAAAACGTACTTTTTGAGCCGGAAAGGTACCACATTTGTATACCCTACACCATTCTGTTATAAAGGGTATTATGAACGCTCTTGTTGTTGGTGTGTTTGTTCGTCATAATCTTGCATTTTCTAATGTAGCAGGCCCAATTTCTTCAAATGCTCCGTTGTTGTAGTATTTGTTGTCATTATTTAAAATAAGGAAATTGTGTAATATAAGGATGGCCAAAACTATTTTATCTGCGTTTTCCGCACAGCCATTTATCGTCGTGTGCAAGACTCTCCAACGGTTTGCCAATATTCCAAATGATATTTCCACACCACATCTTGCTTTTGATATACACTTATTAAAATATATTTTTTCCTCTGATAACGAGATACCAGGATAAGGTCGTATCAAGTTTGGAAGCAGTGGAAATGCACTATCACCTACGAAATAGTACGTAAATACCATGTTGGAATTTGGCAAATGGCTAGGTGCCGGAACATCTAACTCCTAATTAACAATATTTTTCCCGAATGATCTTTTTCTGAAAATACCGCCATCGCTTTGGCTTCCATAAGCTCCTACATCCACAAATGTAAAGGCGTAATTACTATCACAAGCCGCCATCAATACAATACTTAAATGTTTCTTATAATTGTAGTATAATGATCCACTATTTTTCGGACATTTTATTTTAATATGTTTGCCATCTATGGCACCAAGGCAATGTGGAAGTCCAGTTTTTTTCTATTTGGGACAGGAATATACATTTCGTGAAGTGTCTCCCATAATACTTCACAGGTTTCATATATTATTTGCCGTACTGTAGATATACCTAACTTGTACGCCCATGACAAAACGTGAATACTGCAGCCGTGTGCAAGATACCTTTAAAAAAAGTACATCTTTTTATAACGCAACATAGACAATTTTTACAAGAGTAACTTACAATAAGGTAATTGACAAACGACATTCTGGTTGTATTGGTTTTCTTGCGGAATGCTTCTCAAGGTTTGGCCTTATGAGTGTAAGCAATAATTTATATTGATCAACACACGTCCTTGTCGCTAAATGGAAATGTTCCTCATCCTGTTCCTCCATTTGCTTCATGCAAAGTTTGAAAAATCCTTCTTCGTCCCCACCATCTTCTCTGTTGTTTACACTCATATTCCATCGCCATATACAAGTTGAATGTTGTGTCTATTACATCAACAATTTTTTGAATCACTTCCTTCTTTTTGTAAGGCATTTAGAATTATTTAGTTTTCAAATATATTTATTGTCTTTCACACAAGACCAAATAATAAATAAGCACAGCTGTGAAATGACAGCAAAATCCGTCGACGCAACCGTTGTCATTTAATTCGCATTCTCTTGCCGCACCGGTTTCCGTCGCCGCAGCCGCAGTGTTCTGTTTCTAATCTTACGATGAAATGTCAATGTACGAGAGGCAAAACCGCACTGAATTAAATCTATTTCTATTTTCTCTGCGGATTTTTTTGCGCTCTCAATTTTCGCTACTGTCTCTCTTTATGTGTTGCCATATTTTCATGTTTTTTGTTAAAAAAAAACGTATGGGCTAATAGTTTTTGTGCATATTTGCAGTAATCATAAATTTTAAAAGTATTTGCGGAAAATCAATATTAATACACAATGGACCAAAATAAGAAAATTATAATAAAAGTAAAACAATTTGATTGTTCATGCAATTTACAATTGAACATTTCAAAATAATTCTTGTTTAGTTTGCAAATCAATTTATTGTATATTTTTCAAAATCACTCAAGCCCAAATAATAAATAAAAACAGCTGAGAAATGACAACAAAAACCGTCGCCCCACCCGTCTTCATTTAATTTACATTTTCTAGCCGCACCGGTTTCCTTCGCCGCAGCCGCAGTGTTCAGTTTCTCATGCGGTGCGTTGACGTTATTGTCAATAAATTAGCTATGTTCTTAAAAATGTCCGAGCAAAATTTTTTAAATATTACTAATATTAGCATCTGGCAATACCGTACAAAGCGTTGGCGTGGCAAAGTTGAAATTTGTTTTATATTTTGTGGCGTCGCTTGTGTTGGATTTGATATTTGTTTTTTTAGTATTTAACAAAGAGGATAAAGCACAATAATAAGAAAAAATAGAAGATGAACAATTAATTGCTTAAATTAGCAAATATTAAAGTATATACATATGTTAAAAATGCAAGTGCCTGGGCTGATATAAGCCTTTTAATGAAAATGAGTGATAAGTATTTACGGTGCATTTATAACTATATGGAGGAAACGTAAAACTTTTTGAATTGTATTGCTCTACGTCTTTGTATTTTCAATGGTTTAAAGTGACCGCAAAAAAAAAGATGTATTCCATTGGAAGTAAAGATATAATTGTCATGTCCGTGCAAATAAGAATAAAAACTTTTAAAAATCTTCATCCATTTTTACTTTTTTTCTTCATAAGATGTTTCGCAAATTTTTATTTTTTGATGTAGACAAATCACTTTTAATTTAATTCAGACTTGCCGCTATAATAATGCCGCGTTCGTTGGCCTTCCACCACCTTCCAGTCTGAATTCTAGTGTTAGTATGCGTGTGGGTTTACCCATTTTAATTAAGTATGATATGTAATGGCAACCAAGATCGCATAAGTTTGGTTGCTAATGGCAAAACAAAAAGAATTCAATTACTAAACTTAATCCAAATAAATTACAACGATGTTGTCATTCTACATGGCGATCGTGACAAGGTTGGAAATTAAAAGAAAAATTTAATATTGTAATAACTATAATTAATTAATTACAAATTGAAAACATATTAAGTAATGAGAAAAAAGGAAAAATGTGTGAAAAACTCAACCACCATAACTATAAAGTTTTACAAACTTGTAAAATGTTTTTAAAATTATAAAAATGTTAACTGCGGTAACACCATTTTCAACAAAAATAGAAAAAAACTTTTTCAACCTGGAACAGCAAGGTGTGCGCGTAATGCATATGAAATGAATAACCACCAATTGTAAGAGTAATTTTTTTATTTTTATATTGTAAAAAAAAAAAATTATATAATAAAAATAAAATATCAAATAAAAAAAGCAACCAAAGGGACAACCCCCACTGGTTAAGTAGATAATGGAATAACTACAATATCACCTCATCCAGATGGAAGAATCTACGTATTGTTACTAATAATAACAGTATTAAAATAATTCAGTTAGCATGGCGGTCACACTCCTCGTATAGGAGATGTTTAAACCAGAAATATAAATCTTCTACCACATTAGCAGACAATTGGACCATTCTGATTGATGTCTTGTCCTATATACTATATGTATATAAGTATATACAAAGAATTTTGCACAAAAACACATATGTATATACTGGTCATTTCATGTTAAGTGACCGAACTTTTGGAAGCGATGACTTCCGATCGGGATGAAACCTCCACCTAGGTTAGTCCAATAGGATAGTAGTTTAGACACAAACTTTGAAAGTACTCTATGAGATAGAGGGGGTCGAATATTGACATTTTGGCCTAACAGGTGTTTTTTCGCAGCCATGTAACTTAGTTACAGTCAGCTGTAGCCTTCAAGGGAACGGTCGTGCTTTTAAAATCCGCGCACATAGAAAAAAAATTGTATTTATTTTCTTTGCTGGTATTAGTGAGTGAAAAAAAACTAGGAATGTCATTGTTACAAGTACCCGACTGCATCTGTAGTAACTGCAAGGGAGCAATAACAACTTCTAACTACATACTGTGTCAAAATTGCAACCGAAAATATCATTTCAGCCCATGTACTGTGCTCTCAGAGAGCACCTGCAATGGAATGGGAAGTATAAAGAAAGCAGAGGGGAAGTGTCATCAATGCAAACCGCGAAACAAATATCCAAATAATACGTACCAAGCCTTCGTGTTCGATTAAAAGGCACAAAAACACAACAAAAACTGCATAGAGAAGACGGTGACGTAGGAAACGACAGCGGTAAAAGTGTCAGAGATGCATCGGCACCCATCACAACAAACAACAACACCGTGATTGCCAACCTCAATTTACAACAGTCCGACACAATTGAGCTAAAGTCCGGCATGAACGAACTAAAGCAACTATGCAGCAAATAGCTCTAAATATGGTCGCATTAACCACCTCCAACAAGGATATTAAGAAACAACTAACTAATGCCCTTAGCAAAATAGACGAGACGATGGCAAATTTCGCTTTGCAAGCACTAACTTGCAAGAAAGGGATAAAAATAAAGCTGAGCAAATCAGTGAGATGGACAAACGCATACAAAGACTAGAACAAAAATCCATAAACAAAAACATCGAAATTATTAAAGTGTCTAATGTACAAATCGGAGCAGCAACGGTTGTTAAAAATATCAGCGTCGGTAGGCATTGAACTAAGTGAGGCCGACATTGACAGTACGCACAGATTTAAAAAGAACAACAAGATTATTGTTGAGTTTACTTTTGTGTCAAAAAAGAGCGAGTTAATGAGTATACTAAGGAGACGCAGAATCGATGCAAATATACTGAGTGGAGAGACACAATCCCACACACAAATACTTACGCCGCACAATAGATGACTTTTGTGGATGGTAAAGACAAAAGCCAAAGAATGTAACTGGAAATTTGTATGGGTGCGTAATGGGCATATTTATGCTCGAAAGCATGAAAACTCTTCTCACATAATTATTACCAACGCTGCAGATATCGAGACAATAAGTCAAGCAAACTTAATTCTTTTACAACAAATAAACAAAAATTCTAAAATATTCTACAAAACAAATTATTAAAAACAGCATTATTTTAAATCTTTTAGTCGTTTTTATAAAAAAAACCGACCTAAGTCATCTCTTGAACTTCCGAGAAAAATCAGAAAGTTTTAAAGCCCAATACAAACAATTTAAAACCAGCTTATTCATAATCTCTTCTCTTTTTTTGTTTAAAAATGAATTACTACACTAAAATAATTAATAATTTCGATGAAAACTTAATGAACTATCCCATATCACTTATCCATATGAACATTCGATCTCTAAGAAAAAATTTCATTCCTTTATTAACACACATAAACAACATTACGAACAAAATACAGCTAGTAATCTTAACAGAAACAAGTATTGCAGACGACGAACAACAATTATACAGCATAAATGGATATAATGCAATTTTCTTCAACAGGGAAGGCAGAGGAGGAGGAATCGCGATGTACATTAGCGAGAGCATAACTTTCGAAACAATAACCATAAATGCAGACTTTTTCGAAACCATCCCAATAGAAATAAAAACAACAAAAAATAAAGTGATCGCCTAATCAAAACACCAAAACGTTCATATGTAGAAGACCTAGAGCAATGCATCAACACTGTCAATAAGAAACGAGAACTAATATTAGTGGGCGATATGAATATCGATAGACACAAAAATAATGCAACAACAATAAAGTACTTGGACATGCTTTCGTCAAAAGGTCTACATGGTGGCTGAGACGACAAGAGAATACAATACAAACAACACGGGTACCTGCATTGTCCACTTGTTTATGCGTTGTAACAAAGCGAGATCGAACGCACATGCTGCTGTTGTTACAACAACAATATCTGACCATTTTGCTGTCTTTGGTTGCGTCGACGAAGAAGACAAACAAAAGAAAAATACACACAGTATCCACCACACTGATTATGGACGTGAAAACGTGAATGTTAATCGGCTAATAAATAAAATTAATTGGCATGCAATAATTTTACAATCGAATAATACGAATGATATTTTTAATTTTAATGTTTACTGAAAAGTCGCACGAAATTAATAAGAAATCAAAAGACCTAAACCATATCCATGGCTAAGCGAAGAACTGCCAAAGAACTGTGAAATACGAAAAAAAACTGCATAAAAATGGCATAATAATAAAACGAATGAAAAAATATATAAAACATTAAATAATAAGTTAAATAAAAAACTAATATCTTCAAAGAACGCGTTCAACTTAAATCAATTTGAAAGAAATAGCAATAATTTGCGAGGAACTTGCCAAGTAGTTTACGAAATAATTGGCAAAAAGATAAGTAATTTTGATGAGACAATAAAAAGAAGTTTTCCAAATAAAAATATAAAAGAAGTAACCAAGGAATTTGAAAACATTCAAAATATAATACATAATTTGATCTAAAAACAATTGCAAATATACAAAATACAATATATCTAAGTTTTACCAATTAAGAAGAGATATACAACATCCTTAAAGGTCTAAATGCTAGAAAAAGTGCGGGAGCAGATGGAATAATGGCAATCGATCTGAAAACAAACCGTCTGACTCAAATAATTAACAGCAGCACGTGTGAATCAAGCATTCCAGAGTTGCTGAAAACATCTCTAATTCGGCCGATACAAAAAGGTGGTAACAAATCTGACTATAATAACTATAGGTCTATTTCTATATTACCAGTCGTGGACGTATTGGAAGAAATATATAGGATAATAATATAATTAACAAAAGTCAATATGGGTTTCAAAAAGGGAAAAACATAAACCAACTTTAGGGCAATTCTCAAACTACGTAAACCAAAATCTTGCTAAGAATGTGCACTGCCTGGCCCTTTTTATTGACTTCGGTAAGGCATTCGATACACTCTCACGTGAGAAATTAATAGATATTTTAGAGAGGAATGGAATAAGAGGTCACTGCATAGATTGGTTTAGAAACTACCTTCAATGTAGGACATACAGGGTACAAATAGCGAATAATCTAAGCAAAAATACCGCAATAACCCAGGGAGTACCACAAGGCTAAAATCGTGGACCAATATTATATATAAACTACGCAAATGAAATGATTAACATGCTAAATGATAGTATGACATATGCCGATGACACGGCGATTGTCGTATCGCACAAATGCATATACACAGCTGTCCGCACAATGCAACAGGACTTAGATATTGTAAAGAGGCGGTGTCACGATAGCGGATTGGTAGTAAATGCCGCAAAGACAAAACAGAATAGACTTATAAAACTGTAAAAAATCAATAAAACTGTTGTAAAATCAACGATATTCAACACAAATCCCTATTCAAACTATTTGACCACAAACAATATGGCTTCCATCCAAAACAACGATAGAAACTTAAACGATCAACTACCACAATTCAAGCAAATAAGTTATACCTCGAACTAAAAATACTGAACATTAATGGTATATACAAAACTACAATAACAAATGAATTTTACGATAAACCAAATTTCCTTAAAAAAATCAACCACGAACTGAAGACTAGAAGGAGGGCGCAAGGCCGATACCAAGTACCAAGCTTCAAAAACGATTAAATGCCAATACATTTAATTAGTTTTGATGTGTACAACATCTGAGCATCGAATGAGACCGATCGCATGCCCCAAAAGTGTTCCCTCCCAGAGATATGCGCGTTTTATGATAGTGATGGTACACCAAAGATACACGAATTTAAATCTTTAAAATGGCTCTCCTGAACAAAACTTGATTTTACCCTTAGGTCCCTTTCTATTTTGCGCGTCACATATATATAAATTTATGTTCAATAAAGAATTAATGAAGATTAATGGAAAGAAATAGCTTATTGTTTCTAGCAAAATTTGTCTAGAATGTTTTAGATAGCTATTTTTTCTATCTTTTTAGAAGAATTAATATAATGTTTTCAATTTTTTTAAAATCAAATTTTTGTTTTCTTTTTTCCAAAAGCGGTCCATTTTTTTGTGCTCAAAAGAAAGGGATGCAACCTGTTCCTCTATAAAAAATGTTTTGTAACTCACAACAACGTTTTTTAAATTTTTAGCATATGCACTATTTTTTTTTTAAAAATAAATCTTATACTGAGAAACTAGACAAAATCCTTTCCAAAAACCTCTCCAACTTTATGTAGCATGCATAACTTAAATTTCTTATCCTCGATAACCTCCAGAACAACAAGAGTATTTTTTTTTATTATAAAAAAAAAATTATTTATCTGTAATAATAATTAAAGTAATAAATAATTAAATTAATAAATAATAATAACATATAATCTTAATCACACTAGAGCTATTTTACACTTAATTTATTGTTGACCATAAAGTTTTGCAAATTTTCAAATACCTTGTCTTTCGGAACCCTTTATTTGTCAATGCATTCGTGGCGTACTTGACATCGATGCGTATATAAGTAGATACCCAGTCGTTCATCCCTGATATCAGGCTACATATGTATATCATATCGCTAATAAAACTGCGTTTCTATAGCTTCAGTGTTGCACTCTAAAGTTTTTTCTTTCCTTATTATGACTTGAGCAGTTTTTTATTCTGGTTCGAGACCTTTATGTTGTTTCTTTTTCAGAATCAACTTAAAAAGAAGAAATTGGTGAAATATATTTGCTACGGTTGCCAGGCAGACTGTACAGCTGTTTCTAAACCCGCCAAGGTTTTTCTTCAGCAGTCTTTGGCAACGATTACTTCGGCCACAAATCAAATGACTTATACGGGAGACTCATTTTTATTAATGAGAATTACCCTTTGTGTATAGTCTTCGAACTGTGCGTAGAGCAATCTTCAACGCGCAATATCATTTCCACCAATTCCGTTTCGCATGGGTCTTCGTTGAAAACCACAAATGCAAAAAGCACAATCAAAGTGTGCATGTTTTTTGTGCGTACATATACTCATACATGCGTTGCACATTAGGGCGTACCAATCCTTTTTAATAGTTTTTTTCGTTTTTTTGTTATTTATTCGGTCTTTTATCATTATTATGACTTGAGCAGTTTTTTATTCTGGTTCGAGACCTTTATGTTGTTTCTTTTTCAGAATCAACTTAAAAAGAAGAAATTGGTGAAATGTATTTGCTACGGTTGCCAGGCAGACTGTACAGCTGTTTCTAAACCCGCCAAAGTTTTTCTTCAGCAGTCTTTGGCAACGATTACTTCGGCCACAAATCAAATGACTTATACGGGAGACTCATTTTTATTAATGAGAATTACCCTTTGTGTATAGTCTTCGAACTGTGCGTAGAGCAATTTTCAACGCGCAATATCATTTCCACCAATTCCGTTTCGCATGGGTCTTCGTTGAAAACCACAAATGCAAAAAGCACAATCAAAGTGTGCATGTTTTTTGTGCGTACATATACTCATACATGCGTTGCACATTAGGGCGTACCAATCCTTTTTAATAGTTTTTTTTCGTTTTTTTGTTATTTATTCGGTCTTTTATCATTATTATGACTTGAGCAGTTTTTTATTCTGGTTCGAGACCTTTATGTTGTTTCTTTTTCAGAATCAACTTAAAAAGAAGAAATTGGTGAAATGTATTTGCTACGGTTGCCAGGCAGACTGTACAGCTGTTTCTAAACCCGCCAAGGTTTTTCTTCAGCAGTCTTTGGCAACGATTACTTCGGCCACAAATCAAATGACTTATACGGGAGACTCATTTTTATTAATGAGAATTACCCTTTGTGTATAGTCTTCGAACTGTGCGTAGAGCAATCTTCAACGCGCAATATCATTTCCACCAATTCCGTTTCGCATGGGTCTTCGTTGAAAACCACAAATGCAAAAAGCACAATCAAAGTGTGCATGTTTTTTGTGCGTACATATACTCATACATGCGTTGCACATTAGGGCGTACCAATCCTTTTTAATAGTTTTTTTCGTTTTTTTGTTATTTATTCGGTCTTTTATCATTATTATGACTTGAGCAGTTTTTTATTCTGGTTCGAGACCTTTATGTTGTTTCTTTTTCAGAATCAACTTAAAAAGAAGAAATTGGTGAAATGTATTTGCTACGGTTGCCAGGCAGACTGTACAGCTGTTTCTAAACCCGCCAAGGTTTTTCTTCAGCAGTCTTTGGCAACGATTAATTCGGCCACAAATCAAATGACTTATACGGGAGACTCATTTTTATTAATGAGAATTACCCTTTGTGTATAGTCTTCGAACTGTGCGTAGAGCAATCTTCAACGCGCAATATCATTTCCACCAATTCCGTTTCGCATGGGTCTTCGTTGAAAACCACAAATGCAAAAAGCACAATCAAAGTGTGCATGTTTTTTGTGCGTACATATACTCATACATTCGTTGCACATTAGGGCGTACCAATCCTTTTTAATAGTTTTTTTCGTTTTTTTGTTATTTATTCGGTCTTTTATCATTATTATGACTTGAGCAGTTTTTTATTCTGGTTCGAGACCTTTATGTTGTTTCTTTTTCAGAATCAACTTAAAAAGAAGAAATTGGTGAAATGTATTTGCTACGGTTGCCAGGCAGACTGTACAGCTGTTTCTAAACCCGCCAAGGTTTTTCTTCAGCAGTCTTTGGCAACGATTACTTCGGCCACAAATCAAATGACTTATACGGGAGACTTATTTTTATTAATGAGAATTACCCTTTGTGTATAGTCTTCGAACTGTGCGTAGAGCAATCTTCAACGCGCAATATCATTTCCACCAATTCCGTTTCGCATGGGTCTTCGTTGAAAACCACAAATGCAAAAAGCACAATCAAAGTGTGCATGTTTTTTGTGCGTACATATACTCATACATGCGTTGCACATTAGGGCGTACCAATCCTTTTTAATAGTTTTTTTCGTTTTTTTGTTATTTATTCGGTCTTTTATTATTATTATGACTTGAGCAGTTTTTTATTCTGGTTCGAGACCTTTATGTTGTTTCTTTTTCAGAATCAACTTAAAAAGAAGAAATTGGTGAAATGTATTTGCTACGGTTGCCAGGCAGACTGTACAGCTGTTTCTAAACCCGCCAAGGTTTTTCTTCAGCAGTCTTTGGCAACGATTACTTCGGCCACAAATCAAATGACTTATACGGGAGACTCATTTTTATTAATGAGAATTACCCTTTGTGTATAGTCTTCGAACTGTGCGTAGAGCAATCTTCAACGCGCAATATCATTTCCACCAATTCCGTTTCGCATGGGTCTTCGTTGAAAACCACAAATGCAAAAAGCACAATCAAAGTGTGCATGTTTTTTGTGCGTACATATACTCATACATGCGTTGCACATTAGGGCGTACCAATCCTTTTTAATAGTTTTTTTCGTTTTTTTGTTATTTATTCGGTCTTTTATCATTATTATGACTTGAGCAGTTTTTTATTCTGGTTCGAGACCTTTATGTTGTTTCTTTTTCAGAATCAACTTAAAAAGAAGAAATTGGTGAAATGTATTTGCTACGGTTGCCAGGCAGACTGTACAGCTGTTTCTAAACCCGCCAAGGTTTTTCTTCAGCAGTCTTTGGCAACGATTACTTCGGCCACAAATCAAATGACTTATACGGGAGACTCATTTTTATTAATGAGAATTACCCTTTGTGTATAGTCTTCGAACTGTGCGTAGAGCAATCTTCAACGCGCAATATCATTTCCACCAATTCCGTTTCGCATGGGTCTTCGTTGAAAACCACAAATGCAAAAAGCACAATCAAAGTGTGCATGTTTTTTGTGCGTACATATACTCATACATGCGTTGCACATTAGGGCGTACCAATCCTTTTTAATAGTTTTTTTCGTTTTTTTGTTATTTATTCGGTCTTTTATCATTATTATGACTTGAGCAGTTTTTTATTCTGGTTCGAGACCTTTATGTTGTTTCTTTTTCAGAATCAACTTAAAAAGAAGAAATTGGTGAAATGTATTTGCTACGGTTGCCAGGCAGACTGTACAGCTGTTTCTAAACCCGCCAAGGTTTTTCTTCAGCAGTCTTTGGCAACGATTACTTCGGCCACAAATCAAATGACTTATACGGGAGACTCATTTTTATTAATGAGAATTACCCTTTGTGTATAGTCTTCGAACTGTGCGTAGAGCAATCTTCAACGCGCAATATCATTTCCACCAATTCCGTTTCGCATGGGTCTTCGTTGAAAACCACAAATGCAAAAAGCACAATCAAAGTGTGCATGTTTTTTGTGCGTACATATACTCATACATGCGTTGCACATTAGGGCGTACCAATCCTTTTTAATAGTTTTTTTCGTTTTTTTGTTATTTATTCGGTCTTTTATCATTATTATGACTTGAGCAGTTTTTTATTCTGGTTCGAGACCTTTATGTTGTTTCTTTTTCAGAATCAACTTAAAAAGAAGAAATTGGTGAAATGTATTTGCTACGGTTGCCAGGCAGACTGTACAGCTGTTTCTAAACCCGCCAAGGTTTTTCTTCAGCAGTCTTTGGCAACGATTACTTCGGCCACAAATCAAATGACTTATACGGGAGACTCATTTTTATTAATGAGAATTACCCTTTGTGTATAGTCTTCGAACTGTGCGTAGAGCAATCTTCAACGCGCAATATCATTTCCACCAATTCCGTTTCGCATGGGTCTTCGTTGAAAACCACAAATGCAAAAAGCACAATCAAAGTGTGCATGTTTTTTGTGCGTACATATACTCATACATGCGTTGCACATTAGGGCGTACCAATCCTTTTTAATAGTTTTTTTCGTTTTTTTGTTATTTATTCGGTCTTTTATCATTATTATGACTTGAGCAGTTTTTTATTCTGGTTCGAGACCTTTATGTTGTTTCTTTTTCAGAATCAACTTAAAAAGAAGAAATTGGTGAAATGTATTTGCTACGGTTGCCAGGCAGACTGTACAGCTGTTTCTAAACCCGCCAAGGTTTTTCTTCAGCAGTCTTTGGCAACGATTACTTCGGCCACAAATCAAATGACTTATACGGGAGACTCATTTTTATTAATGAGAATTACCCTTTGTGTATAGTCTTCGAACTGTGCGTAGAGCAATCTTCAACGCGCAATATCATTTCCACCAATTCCGTTTCGCATGGGTCTTCGTTGAAAACCACAAATGCAAAAAGCACAATCAAAGTGTGCATGTTTTTTGTGCGTACATATACTCATACATGCGTTGCACATTAGGGCGTACCAATCCTTTTTAATAGTTTTTTTCGTTTTTTTGTTATTTATTCGGTCTTTTATCATTATTATGACTTGAGCAGTTTTTTATTCTGGTTCGAGACCTTTATGTTGTTTCTTTTTCAGAATCAACTTAAAAAGAAGAAATTGGTGAAATGTATTTGCTACGGTTGCCAGGCAGACTGTACAGCTGTTTCTAAACCCGCCAAGGTTTTTCTTCAGCAGTCTTTGGCAACGATTACTTCGGCCACAAATCAAATGACTTATACGGGAGACTCATTTTTATTAATGAGAATTACCCTTTGTGTATAGTCTTCGAACTGTGCGTAGAGCAATCTTCAACGCGCAATATCATTTCCACCAATTCCGTTTCGCATGGGTCTTCGTTGAAAACCACAAATGCAAAAAGCACAATCAAAGTGTGCATGTTTTTTGTGCGTACATATACTCATACATGCGTTGCACATTAGGGCGTACCAATCCTTTTTAATAGTTTTTTTCGTTTTTTTGTTATTTATTCGGTCTTTTATCATTATTATGACTTGAGCAGTTTTTTATTCTGGTTCGAGACCTTTATGTTGTTTCTTTTTCAGAATCAACTTAAAAAGAAGAAATTGGTGAAATGTATTTGCTACGGTTGCCAGGCAGACTGTACAGCTGTTTCTAAACCCGCCAAGGTTTTTCTTCAGCAGTCTTTGGCAACGATTACTTCGGCCACAAATAAAGGGTCATTATTTCTTTTTTCTTTCCTTTAGTTGGCCATGCCATGCTCGGCTAGCAATATTTAAGCAATTCTTGATTTTCGTAGAGACGTTCCAAACTACGTCATTATTTCTGCACAACTGCATATTTATGGAGCATGTGTGAGAAGTTGAATTATTTCAGCTCTATTCTGTGACGTTTTGTATTTCACTTTTATTTGTTTAAGATCTTCTACTGCATTCTTATGGTATCGGTTTTGACACCCATTCTTTGAACTTAGGACTTCTTCTGAAACGTTAGAATTGCCTTCATCATCATTCTCAGAATTATTTATGTCATCATTCTCAGAATTACTTATGTCTCCATTTGAAATAACTTTTCATTACTATTCAAAGACCGCAATTCTTTCAACTTCCGTGCTCTTTCCGTGGGGAATTTTTTACTAAGGCTTCGAAAATATATCGCATATCTGATGTTCTGTGCCTTATTTGTTAAAGGGATTAAAACAAAGCAAAGACAAAAGGCCAATTCACCTGTCCAAAACATGAAAATAGCTGCTTTTTGAAATGACCTCTCAATAGATCGATTGTTTGAGCAGCTGTATGACAAGTGGCACCATCCTGTTGAAACCAAGTGTCATCAAGATAACCAGCTTCAATTTTAGGTAGCATAAAGATCGATATCGATTGATAGCGAGCACAATTCACGGTTACATTCCGGCCATCATCATTTTTGAAAACATATGCACCGATGATTCCACCAGCATATAAACCGCACCAAGCCGTGGTTTTCTCTGGGTATAATGGCACCTATTGAACCTTGTTGCTCTTTGTTGCTGACGCCTTAGACGAGAAAAATCGCCGCGTTATTGCTGACATACGGCCCCAAATGCTGCAAAAAGTGGTCGAAAATTGTTCCTTTCGTCTGAAATTTATTCGAGCCAGCCAGCCAATTGCCCGACATAATTTTTTAAACATAATGACAAACCCTTATCTTTATAATAAAACTATTTGCTTGGCCACAACATTAAATTATATGCGTTTTATTTCTTCTTGAAAACCACGCGTCTAAAAAAACACCGTTAGTCAAAAACCAAAGTCGGGGTTGGCCAACTATATTATACCCTGCACTTCTTGATGTTCAGAAAATTCAAATTTTATAACTAATGCCATATTTGAATTTGTGAGAAAATTGTATTGCTTTTGGCAAAATCGGTTAAAGATACATGTGGGATCTATATATAAATCTGAACCGACTTTTTCCAATTTCTACTTCCTTCCTTGGCACGAGGAACTTACTCGCGCTGAATATCATCTGCATTATATTTAATATGTAGTTTCTAGAGCTAAAAACATAAAGTCGGATTTACATGTTCGAGCTATTAACAAATCAAAACCGATTTTCTTAAATTATAGTTATAATAGCCCTTTGTCGAAAAAACTTACATGTGCCAAATTTTATTAAGATAGCAATATGTGGCTTCTAGAACTAAACACTTAAGATAGGTTGAAGAAATGTGTGGGACCTATATGGCGTCCGTCCTTGCGAAATTTCATGAAAATCGGACAATAATTGCGACCTGTAGTTTGATCACAAGCTTAAGATTGTATACATTGTAAAATGGAATCAAAAGACAATTATACGTAGATCGGTATACTTATAGGTTACACAGAGTGGTGGATAGTATTAGTACGTGTTTGTGTTGAACATACCCTATGAAGTACATGTACATATATTGT
This sequence comes from Hydrotaea diabolus, assembly GCA_963513945.1. Classification (NCBI taxonomy): domain Eukaryota; kingdom Metazoa; phylum Arthropoda; class Insecta; order Diptera; family Muscidae; genus Hydrotaea; species Hydrotaea diabolus. Next base: position 105,599,101 of record OY740716.1, on the reverse strand, counting down.
TGTTCGTCGTAAAGTTCTAAGACGATCTAGCCATGTCCGTTGCAGCGACGCTTGTAGCCTCTGTAAACTTGGTATTTCTCTGTTACATAAAAAATAGGCCTTAGCAAAATATATATTTTATAAAATATTTCTTCTAGAAGGTTTCTAAGTTTTGTACTCAAGGTCTGTAGTTTAAACGCTATTTATCGAGCCACGGACATGAAACGTACCGGAGCACGTATATTGGATTTATTGTTCAGTGTTTCGCTTCGGTCGATAATGCAGTACTATGAGTAGTTAACAGTATTTTTGGGTGGTTTTTACCTAATTGTGTGGGTGGAAATATGTGATGGTGTGAGAATAACTTGAGCTTTTTCAAAATTAGATCGAAACTTAGTCAAATTAACGTAACCATTTCATGTAAACTTATGTTATAAATAGCCCTGATTTCGTAAGGAAAAGCTTTCGTTTTCAGTGGTTGGCTTGGCGCTGCAAATTAATAGTTACCACATTCCCAACCACATCGAGGCTTTTTGTATATTGGCATTCCAAGTTAGTGACATAAAGTAATTTTCTTATTATTATTTCTTTAATTAATAATTTGTTTGCCAATCAATTTAATAGATCGGAAAAAATATTTTTATTAGTACCTAACTTGATTGTTTTCTATAAACTTTGGCGAAATAAAAATGTAGCTATGTAATTGAATCAGAAACCTACCAAACAGAAAGAGCAATCATTTATTTTTGTGTATGCAGCACTTTACTATCCTTATCAAGAACCGGCAGTATTGACTCCGCTGGCATTCTACTTGGGAACGAGCAAGCCTCATCGACTTACAACATTTTCTATGTCCAGAATATTAGATATATCCTGAAACTATCGACAAGCTACTCAGCCTTCATCAAAGCGATACAAAAAGTTATTTAAATAGCAATTTAATTTACCCTTATTTAAGCTTGTTCCAAAGCAAAATTTTGGACTTTAGAAATGAAAGAACGAAGCATTTAAATTTTAAATAGACACAGAAAACAATGTTTTTCCTAATTAAAAGGGACAACAAACGTTTATTTAAACATGACGTAGATGAATTTCGCGAAGTCAAAAGTTCTTTTTTTAAACTAATTGTTTTCTAAATTGAAAAGAACATTAAAATTAAAATTCGTTTAAATTGGGGACAAAATCAGTTGACTTGTACTCGAAGTTAATGTTTTACATTATCCTATTTGTTCTATCCCTTTATTTAAATTGTCATCGACGACTTACGCCGAGGAACAATAAGAAAATGAGTCATAAGAGATGAAATCCCTTGAAAGGCCTTTCATCGTTTAAGCCGTAACATTTAACTGAGTTTTTATTTTTTAATTTAGTGTATTTCAGCTTCATCACCACCCATCAATTTTGTTTGTACAAACTATCTAACCATTTATTAATAGGAGTTAGAAAATCGAAGTTAAATATTGAATGCATATATATTTGAAATATTTTTATTCGAGTTAATTTTTTTTGAAAATCAACAATTAAGTATATGTATAAGTATATAAGAAAATATTGAGTTCCAATAACTAACAGAAACAAATTCAACCTTAATACGATTAAATTTTTAGAAATTGTTTTGGACACCCAGTTATAACTCCTGAATCCTTCATTTGGTTTTTTCCGCTTTTGTTATAGTTTTTTTTTTGTAAATAATAATAATGATTTTTTTTTAACTTGCAGTTTAGTTATTTCTTTTAAAATTCTAAGAATAAAGGGCGTTTTTTTAGACGTGTGTTTTTCAATCTGGCCACTCTTTTGCCAAAGTTAGTCATTTTGACAGCTGTCACTTGATTTATACTCAGTTTGGTTTGCCATTTTATAATGAATAGACTTACTACGGAACAACGTTTAGAATTCGCGGTGAATGGGCCCAAAAAACGGTAATCTTACAGTCACGAGAAAAGCCGTGATTAATGATTTTTTCGTGCCTGATTTGGACGATGTTGCTTTGGAAGACCGTTGGTTCCAACAAGACAGCGCTACATGTCATGCAGCCAACGAAACAATCAATTTTTTGAAGGAAAATTTTGGTGAGCGTTTTATCTCCCGTCGTGGGCCGGTAGAGTGGCCTCTAAGATCATGGGATTTAACACCACTGACATTTTTTTGTAGGGCTATGTGAAGTCACTTGTCTACGCAGATAAGCCCAACGCGATTGACGCCTTAGAAGAGAATATTCGGTGCGTTTTGCTGACATACGGCCCCAAATGCTGCAAACAGTGGTCGATAATTGGGCCTTTCTGCTGGAATTTATTCAAGCTAGCCCGAGGCGGCCATTTGCCCAAAATCATATTTAAAACATAATGGCAAACCCCTATCTTTATAATAATGGTAAATTCTTGGCCAAAACAAAAAAAAAAGCACCCTTTATGTTTAGCTCGTCTGTTTATTACGGTTATATGCTTTAACACATTGAACAGTGATTTACCGGCTCGAGATCTCTTGCATCTACATTTAAATAGAGTTATTGACAAAATGGAGATGTGACATTGATTTTCGTTGCTGCAAACTGTTTTTTGCGATTTCGGGTCCGTGACGAACTGCAGGCTTCGCAGCAATTGTTGAAAGGAAAACTTAACTCGAGCCGGTAAATCCCTATTCAATGTGCAAAAGACGGAAATAAACAAACGACCTAAATAGCCTAGGCAGACGACAGCGATCTGGCAAGTGGTGCAATTTATCACAAATCAAATCAGGTGGTATCGAATCTTATATTGTCAGCTGTTTATAGTCGGTAGCAGGGATGATAAATGTGGTTTGCAAATTGGAAAAAAGGAATAAAAACGTACTTTTTGAGCCGGAAAGGTACCACATTTGTATACCCTACACCATTCTGTTATAAAGGGTATTATGATATAGTGCTGATATTTCTAACCATAAAATACAAGGAAATAAACCCGAAATACTGATTACCCTATTGAAATTGGTCAATGTAGAGCCATGTTATGATAGCTTACTAAGGCCTCAATATCAACTAAAAAATCCACATATTCCATGTTTTTTGATAGCCCTGCGCAAGGGCTTATACCGATTCGCGTCCTGTCGGTAAAACCATTGCACGGTACGTTAGATCATATCGCCCTATGTACTGTGCACCTATGTACCCAGATTTAAGGTCCTGCCATTCCACTAGCCACATTTAACATTCGATCTTCGTTAAATTTAGTAAAGTGCAATATGGAAGATCTATTATCAATTTAAGTAACATCGGAAAATATTGGTTCTTGTCTTCATATAGCCTCCATATAAAAGCAAATGCCGATCTACAAGACCTGTTTATATACGATTTGACTCAAATTTAGAATAGGTCTTTGTGAGCGACATAAACCAAACCTACTGAAGCTTGAACATACTGGTCCATCTTTTAAAATAGCAGCAGACGTCTTTTATTTACGTGCAATTCTATTCAATGAATTTTTTTTGTTGGTTTAAGCATTTATTCACGAAATACTTAGTACGTAATATATAAACTATCCAATTGTGCAAAATTTTCTTTTTTCGGCATACTGCAAAAGGTATCAAATGAGTTGCTGTGGTCCTACAGTTCTTTTCTAAGTCAAAAAGTACCAAGTTATCGACTTTATATCCCTGGTTGGTAGAGCATGCAGAATTTTTACATAGTAGGTCAATTTCAGCAAAAGAAATTTCAGCTTTTAAATAAATTGTGATTTTTTGCCAACTAATCGTAATTTCTTTCTTTAATCCATTTTATAAGTATATCGAAGTAAATTGCAAAAAAATAGTTGACTAAGAGTTATTTACAATCATTCGTTTGGTGAGAACCTGTTCTTAAAGAATTCAGTTGTCCTTTCAACAATTGCTGCGAAGCTTTCTAATTAAGGTCGTCACGGACTCGAAATCGCGATAAAAGCGCTGCTGCCACAAATATCAATGTCACTTTGTCATGTGGTTGTGTAGCAATATTATTTTGTTGCATAGGACTACAACTTTTTACATTAATTATATTGAAATATGATTATGCCACATTCCCTTGGATACAGACTCTAGCTTTACTTTGAGACTGCAAAGTCCGCGGCCTCCACGCTTAGAGTAGAAACACAACGGCGATTGAAAAATTTATATAGAAAATTAAGAGGCAAAACCGCACTGAAAAACCGCACTGAGAGTAGAAACAGAACACTGCGGCTGCGGCGACGGAAACCGGTGCGGCAAAAGAATGCGAATTAAATGACGACGGTTGCGGCGACGGATTTTGCTGTCATTTCACAGCTGTGCTTATTGAAAACTAAATAATTCTAAATGTCTTACAAAAAGAAGGAAGTGATTCAAAAAATTATTGATGTAGTAGACACAACATTCAACTTGTATATGGCGATGGAATATGAGTGTAAACAACAGAGAAGATGGTGGGTGCGACCCATAAATATTTCCAGGAACGAAGAAGGATTTTTCAAACTTTGCATGAAGCAAATGGAGGAACAGGATGAGGTACATTTCCATTTAGCGACAAGGATGTGTGTTGTTATTGCTCACACTCATAAGGCCAAACCTTGAAAAGCATTCCGCAAGAAAACCAATACAACCAGAATGTCGTTTGTCGATTACCTTATTGTAAGTTTTTCTTGTAAAAATTGTCTATGTTGCGTTATAAAAAGATGTACTTTTATTTAAAGGTATCTTGCACACGGCTGCAGTATTCACGTTTTGGCATGGGTATATACAAGTTATGTATATCTACAGTACGGCAAATAATATACGAAACCTGTGAAGTATTATAAGAGACACTTCACGAAATGTATATTCCTGTCCCAAATAGAACAGATTGGAATCAAATTTTAAATGCGTTCTATGAAAAAACTGGACTTCCACATTGCCTTGGTGCCATAGATGGCAAACATATTAAAATAAAATGTCCGAAAAATAGTGGATCATTATACTACAATTATAAGAAACATTTTAGTATTGTATTGATGGCGGCTTGTGATAGTAATTACGCCTTTACATTTGTGGATGTTGGAGCTTATGGAAGCCAAAGCGATGGCGGTATTTGCAGAAGAAGTTCATTCGGGAAAAATATTGTTAATCAGGAGTTAGATGTTCCGGCACCAAGCCATTTGCCAAATTCCAACATGGTATTTCCGTACTATTTCGTGGGTGATAGTGCATTTCCACTGCTTCCAAACTTGATACGACCTTATCCTGGTATCTCGTTATCAGAGGAAAAAAGATATTTTAATAAGTGCATATCAAAAGAAAGATGCGGTGTGGAAATATCATTTGGAATATTGGCAAACCGTTGGAGAGTCTTGCACACGACGATAAATGGCTGTCCGGAAAACGCAGATAAAATAGTTTTGGCCACCCTTATATTACACAATTTCCTTATTTTAAATAATGACAAAAAATACTACAACAACGAAGCATTTAAAGAAATTAGGCCTGCAACATTAGAAAATGCAAGATTATGGCGAACAAACAGACCAACAACAAGAGCGTTCAATTTATGCGAAGATACTTGTTTTCCCGTCAGTAATTTGTATTTTTCTGAAATAAAAAGTTATTGAAAATAAATAGTAGTTATTAATGTAGAAAAACTTAAACATTTTTATAATTCTATTTAAGGAACAAAAGGTGAGGTATTGTATGTATTCATTATTCTATTTAGGAACCAAAGGTCATAGATTGCGTATTAAAAAATATGTAATAGTACAAGTGCACTATTAAGATCAATCTGTTGATGAACTACAGTTCTAATTGTTATTACAACGTCCATATTCAACCAACTTGGAATACACCAAAGAACAAATTGCGCTTTCAAGTTCATACAGAAGTGTTAAGCTAAGTTTGCTTCACTCACTTTGTTTGCCAATGATTCAAACAGTTGCGACGAGTAATTTGGGTTTGTTTCAATTACTTATTGATGCAGATGCTTTTTCTAAAAAGCTATTCATCTTTTCTTGTATAAAATTAAGGTTGTGTTTCTTCCGTTTTGGTGGTTGTTGAAACGATTCGTCTGCAGTGCTTGATAACTCGATAATATCCAATGAATCACCGTCAACATTACCAGTAGTTCTAAATACAAAAAACAACAATTAATAAATTAAAAATGCAAGTTAGGGCATTTCTTACATTCTTGTTTGTGGCACACCGTCTAAGAACCTCATACTCTCTGCATATTAATACGGCTTATGGAAGGCAGCCTCACTGCCGGACGGAAGATTTTCCTTTCGTTTATATTTTTATATTTTAACTCAAAGATAGAGGCAGTAGCAAAAATTGAGAGCGCAAGAAAAACCGCAGAGAACATAGAAATAGATTTAATTCAGAGTAGAAACACAACAGTGCGGCTGCGGTAGCGGTTGCCGCTGAATTAAATCTATTTCTATTTTCTCTGCGGTTTTTCTTGCGCTCTCAATTTTTGCTACTGCCTCTCTCTTTGAGTTGCCATACTTTCATGTATTTTGTAAACAAAAAAACAGATGGGCTAATAGTTTTTGCCCATATTTTCAATAAGAAGAAGAAATTAACAATATTAAAGTATTTGTGGGAAACTGATACAATGGACCAAAACGAAAAAATAATAGTAAAAGTAAAAGAATTTGATTTTTATACAATTTAAAATCTAACAGTTATAAAAACTGTGAATTGAAACAAGATCTTTGGAACAAAATTGGCGAAGAAATCGGTATTAATTGTAAGTACATCTTGATTTCTGCATTTAAAAATTTAACATTTTTGTTCCGTATCGTAGCTAAAGATGTAAAGAAAAAGTGGAGAAACATAAGAGATGCTTATAGAAAATATAAACGAAAGGAAAATCTTCCGTCCGCACTTGCATTTTTAATTTATTAATTGTTGTTTTTTGTATTTAGAACTACTGGTAATGTTGACGATGATTCATTGGATATTATCGAGTTATCAAGCAGTGCAGACGAATCGTTTCAACAACCACCAAAACGGAAGAAACACAACCTTAATTTTATACAAGAAAAGATGAATAGCTTTTTGGATCAATAAGTAGATTAAGTGAAACAAACCAAATTACTCGTCGCAACTGTTAGAATCATTGGCAAACAGAGTGAGTGAAGTAAACTTAACTTAACACTTCTGTATGAACTTGAAAGCGCAATTTGTTCTTTGGTGTATTCCAAGTTGGCTGAATATGGACGTTGCAATAACAATTAGAACTGTAGTTCATCAACAGGTTGATCTCAATAGTGCACTTATACTATTACATATTTTTTAATATGCAATCTATGACCTTTGGTTCCTAAATAGAATAATGAATACATACAATACCTCACCTTTTGTTCCTTAATAGAATTATAAAAATGTTTAAGTTTTTCTACATTAATAAAAACTACTTGTTTTCAATAACTTTTTATTTCAGAAAAATACAAATTACTGATGGGAAAACAAGCAGTCCTTTAAATCTTCGCATAAATTGAACGCTCTTGTTGTTGGTGTGTTTGTTCGTCATAATCTTGCATTTTCTAATGTAGCAGGCCCAATTTCTTCAAATGCTCCGTTGTTGTAGTATTTGTTGTCATTATTTAAAATAAGGAAATTGTGTAATATAAGGATGGCCAAAACTATTTTATCTGCGTTTTCCGCACAGCCATTTATCGTCGTGTGCAAGACTCTCCAACGGTTTGCCAATATTCCAAATGATATTTCCACACCACATCTTGCTTTTGATATACACTTATTAAAATATCTTTTTTCCTCTGATAACGAGATACCAGGATAAGGTCGTATCAAGTTTGGAAGCAGTGGAAATGCACTATCACCTACGAAATAGTACGTAAATACCATGTTGGAATTTGGCAAATGGCTAGGTGCCGGAACATCTAACTCCTAATTAACAATATTTTTCCCGAATGATCTTTTTCTGAAAATACCGCCATCGCTTTGGCTTCCATAAGCTCCTACATCCACAAATGTAAAGGCGTAATTACTATCACAAGCCGCCATCAATACAATACTTAAATGTTTCTTATAATTGTAGTATAATGATCCACTATTTTTCGGACATTTTATTTTAATATGTTTGCCATCTATGGCACCAAGGCAATGTGGAAGTCCAGTTTTTTTCTATTTGGGACAGGAATATACATTTCGTGAAGTGTCTCCCATAATACTTCACAGGTTTCATATATTATTTGCCGTACTGTAGATATACCTAACTTGTACGCCCATGACAAAACGTGAATACTGCAGCCGTGTGCAAGATACCTTTAAAAAAAGTACATCTTTTTATAACGCAACATAGACAATTTTTACAAGAGTAACTTACAATAAGGTAATTGACAATCGACATTCTGGTTGTATTGGTTTTCTTGCGGAATGCTTCTCAAGGTTTGGCCTTATGAGTGTAAGCAATAATTTATATTGATCAACACACGTCCTTGTCGCTAAATGGAAATGTTCCTCATCCTGTTCCTCCATTTGCTTCATGCAAAGTTTGAAAAATCCTTCTTCGTCCCCACCATCTTCTCTGTTGTTTACACTCATATTTTATCGCCATATACAAGTTGAATGTTGTGTCTATTACATCAACAATTTTTTGAATCACTTCCTTCTTTTTGTAAGGCATTTAGAATTATTTAGTTTTCAAATATATTTATTGTCTTTCACACAAGACCAAATAATAAATAAGCACAGCTGTGAAATGACAGCAAAATCCGTCGACGCAACCGTCGTCATTTAATTCGCATTCTCTTGCCGCACCGGTTTCCGTCGCCGCAGCCGCAGTGTTCTGTTTCTAATCTTACGATGAAATGTCAATGTACGAGAGGCAAAACCGCACTGAATTAAATCTATTTCTATTTTCTCTGCGGATTTTTTTGCGCTCTCAATTTTCGCTACTGTCTCTCTTTATGTGTTGCCATACTTTCATGTTTTTTGTTAAAAAAAACGTATGGGCTAATAGTTTTTGTGCATATTTGCAGTAATCATAAATTTTAAAAGTATTTGCGGAAAATCAATATTAATACACAATGGACCAAAATAAGAAAATTATAATAAAAGTAAAACAATTTGATTGTTCATGCAATTTACAATTGAACATTTCAAAATAATTCTTGTTTAGTTTGCAAATCAATTTATTGTATATTTTTCAAAATCACTCAAGCCCAAATAATAAATAAAAACAGCTGAGAAATGACAACAAAAACCGTCGCCCCACCCGTCTTCATTTAATTTACATTTTCTAGCCGCACCGGATTCCTTCGCCGCAGCCGCAGTGTTCAGTTTCTCATGCGGTGCGTTGACGTTATTGTCAATAAATTAGCTATGTTCTTAAAAATGTCCGAGCAAAATTTTTTAAATATTACTAATATTAGCATCTGGCAATACCGTACAAAGCGTTGGCGTGGCAAAGTTGAAATTTGTTTTATATTTTGTGGCGTCGCTTGTGTTGGATTTGATATTTGTTTTTTTAGTATTTAACAAAGAGGATAAAGCACAATAATAAGAAAAAATAGAAGATGAACAATTAATTGCTTAAATTAGCAAATATTAAAGTATATACATATGTTAAAAATGCAAGTGCCTGGGCTGATATAAGCCTTTTAATGAAAATGAGTGATAAGTATTTACGGTGCATTTATAACTATATGGAGGAAACGTAAAACTTTTTGAATTGTATTGCTCTACGTCTTTGTATTTTCAATGGTTTAAAGTGACCGCAAAAAAAAAAGATGTATTCCATTGGAAGTAAAGATATAATTGTCATGTCCGTGCAAATAAGAATAAAAACTTTTAAAAATCTTCATCCATTTTTACTTTTTTTCTTCATAAGATGTTTCGCAAATTTTTATTTTTTGATGTAGACAAATCACTTTTAATTTAATTCAGACTTGCCGCTATAATAATGCCGCGTTCGTTGGCCTTCCACCACCTTCCAGTCTGTATTCTAGTGTTAGTATGCGTGTGGGTTTACCCATTTTAATTAAGTATGATATGTAATGGCAACCAAGATCGCATAAGTTTGGTTGCTAATGACAAAACAAAAAGAATTCAATTACTAAACTTAATCCAAATAAATTACAACGATGTTGTCATTCTACATGGCGATCGTGACAAGGTTGGAAATTAAAAGAAAAATTTAATATTGTAATAACTATAATTAATTAATTACAAATTGAAAACATATTAAGTAATGAGAAAAAAGGAAAAATGTGTGAAAAACTCAACCACCATAACTATAAAGATTTACAAACTTGTAAAATGTTTTTAAAATTATAAAAATGTTAACTGCGGTAACACCATTTTCAACAAAAATAGAAAAAAACGTTTTCAACCTGGAACAGCAAGGTGTGCGAGTAATGTATATGAAATGAATAACCACCAACTGTAAGAGTAATTTTTTTATTTTTATATTGTAAAAAAAAAATTATATAATAATAATAAAATATCAAATAAAAAAGCAACCAAAGGGGGTTGTCAACACTGGTTAAGTAGATAATGGAATAACTACAATATCACCTCATCCAGATGGAAGAATCTACGTATTGTTATTAATAATAACAGTATTAAAATAATTCAGTTAGCATGGCGGTCACACTCCTCGTATAGGAGAAGTTTAAACCAGAAATATAAATCTTCTACCACATTAGCAGACAATTGGACCATTCTGATTGATGTCTTGTCCTATATATATGTATATAAGTATATACAAAGAATATTGCACAAAAACACATATGTATATACTGGTCATTTCATGTTAAGTGACCGAACTTTTGGAAGCGATGTCTTCCGATCGGGATGAAACCTCCACCTAGGTTAGTCCAATAGGATAGTAGTTTAGACACAAACTTTGAAAGTACTCTATGAGATAGAGGGGGTCGAATATTGACATTTTGGCCTAACAGGTGTTTTTTCGCAGCCATGTAACTTAGTTACAGTCAGCTGTAGCCTTCAAGGGAACGGTCGTGCTTTTAAAATCCGCGCACATAGAAAAAATTTGTATTTATTTTCTTTGCTGGTATTAGTGAGTGAAAAAAACTAGGAATGTCATTGTTACAAGTACCCGACTGCATCTATAGTAACTGCAAGGGAGCAATAACAACTTCTAACTACATACTGTGTCAAAATTGAAACCGAAAATATCATTTCAGCCCATGTACTGTGCTCTCAGAGAGCACCTGCAATGGAATGGGAAGTATAAAGAAAGCAGAGTTGAAGTGTCATCAATGCAAACCGCGAAACAAATATCCAAATAATACGTACCAAGCCTTCGTGTTCGATTAAAAGGCACAAAAACTGCATAGAGAAGACGGTGACGTAGGAAACGACAACGGTAAAAGTGTCAGAGATGCATCGGCACCCATCACAACAAACAACAACACCGTGATTGCCAACCTCAATTTACAATAGTCCGACACAATTGAGCTAAAGTCCGGCATGAACGAACTAAAGCAATTATGCAGCAAATAGCTCTAAATATGGTCGCATTAACCACCTCCAACAAGGATATTAAGAAACAACTAACTAATGCCCTTAGCAAAATAGACGAGACGATGGCAAATTCCGCTTTGCAAGCACTAACTTGCAAGAAAGGGATAAAAATAAAGCTGAGCAAATCAGTGAGATGGACAAACGCATACAAAGACTAGAACAAAAATCCATAAACAAAAACATCGAAATTATTAAAGTGTCTAATGTACAAATCGGAGCAGCAACGGTTGTTAAAAATATCAGCGTCGGTAGGCATTGACAGTACGCACAGATTTAAAAAGAACAACAAGATTATTGTTGAGTTTACTTTTGTGTCAAAAAAGAGCGAGTTAATGAGTATAAGTTATGTCAACATATTATTGCAAACCGAACAACTACACGTGCCGAGCAACTAAAGCGTCTCACATTGCATCACGCCACTGCAAACGCCAAAAAGAACATATTGCCTCATATTACCGAGAATGTTGGGAACAACTTATTGCTGACGCTATGTCTGGAGACAAGTGTGGGAACCATGCAGTGTCAGCAAGAACGGGAGAACATCATGCAAAGTTTGAAAAATCCTTCTTCGTCCCCACCATCTTCTCTGTTGTTTACACTCATATTCCATCGCCATATACAAGTTGAATGTTGTGTCTATTACATCAACAATTTTTTGAATCACTTCCTTCTTTTTGTAAGGCATTTAGAATTATTTAGTTTTCAAATATATTTATTGTCTTTCACACAAGACCAAATAATAAATAAGCACAGCTGTGAAATGACAGCAAAATCCGTCGACGCAACCGTCGTCATTTAATTCGCATTCTCTTGCCGCACCGGTTTCCGTCGCCGCAGCCGCAGTGTTCTGTTTCTAATCTTACGATGAAATGTCAATGTACGAGAGGCAAAACCGCACTGAATTAAATCTATTTCTATTTTCTCTGCGGATTTTTTTGCGCTCTCAATTTTCGCTACTGTCTCTCTTTATGTGTTGCCATACTTTCATGTTTTTTGTTAAAAAAAACGTATGGGCTAATAGTTTTTGTGCATATTTGCAGTAATCATAAATTTTAAAAGTATTTGCGGAAAATCAATATTAATACACAATGGACCAAAATAAGAAAATTATAATAAAAGTAAAACAATTTAATTGTTCATGCAATTTACAATTGAACATTTCAAAATAATTCTTGTTTAGTTTGCAAATCAATTTATTGTATATTTTTCAAAATCACTCAAGCCCAAATAATAAATAAAAACAGCTGAGAAATGACAACAAAAACCGTCGCACCACCCGTCTTCATTTAATTTACATTTTCTAGCCGCACCGGTTTCCTTCGCCGCAGCCGCAGTGTTCAGTTTCTCATGCGGTGCGTTGACGTTATTGTCAATAAATTAGCTATGTTCTTAAAAATGTCCGAGCAAAATTTTTTAAATATTACTAATATTAGCATCTGGCAATACCGTACAAAGCGTTGGCGTGGCAAAGTTGAAATTTGTTTTATATTTTGTGGCGTCGCTTGTGTTGGATTTGATATTTGTTTTTTTAGTATTTAACAAAGAGGATAAAGCACAATAATAAGAAAAAATAGAAGATGAACAATTAATTGCTTAAATTAGCAAATATTAAAGTATATACATATGTTAAAAATGCAAGTGCCTGGGCTGATATAAGCCTTTTAATGAAAATGAGTGATAAGTATTTACGGTGCATTTATAACTATATGGAGGAAACGTAAAACTTTTTGAATTGTATTGCTCTACGTCTTTGTATTTTCAATGGTTTAAAGTGACCGCAAAAAAAAAGATGTATTCCATTGGAAGTAAAGATATAATTGTCATGTCCGTGCAAATAAGAATAAAAACTTTTAAAAATCTTCATCCATTTTTACTTTTTTTCTTCATAAGATGTTTCGCAAATTTTTATTTTTTGATGTAGACAAATCACTTTTAATTTAATTCAGACTTGCCGCTATAATAATGCCGCGTTCGTTGGCCTTCCACCACCTTCCAGTCTGTATTCTAGTGTTAGTATGCGTGTGGGTTTACCCATTTTAATTAAGTATGATATGTAATGGCAACCGAGATCGCATAAGTTTGGTTGCTAATGACAAAACAAAAAGAATTCAATTACTAAACTTAATCCAAATAAATTACAACGATGTTGTCATTCTACATGGCGATCGTGACAAGGTTGGAAATTAAAAGAAAAATTTAATATTGTAATAACTATAATTAATTAATTACAAATTGAAAACATATTAAGTAATGAGAAAAAAGGAAAAATGTGTGAAAAACTCAACCACCATAACTATAAAGATTTACAAACTTGTAAAATGTTTTTAAAATTATAAAAATGTTAACTGCGGTAACACCATTTTCAACAAAAATAGAAAAAAACGTTTTCAACCTGGAACAGCAAGGTGTGCGAGTAATGCATATGAAATGAATAACCACCAACTGTAAGAGTAATTTTTTTATTTTTATATTGTAAAAAAAAAATTATATAATAATAATAAAATATCAAATAAAAAAGCAACCAAAGGGGGTTGTCAACACTGGTTAAGTAGATAATGGAATAACTACAATATCACCTCATCCAGATGGAAGAATCTACGTATTGTTATTAATAATAACAGTATTAAAATAATTCAGTTAGCATGGCGGTCACACTCCTCGTATAGGAGAAGTTTAAACCAGAAATATAAATCTTCTACCACATTAGCAGACAATTGGACCATTCTGATTGATGTCTTGTCCTATATATATGTATATAAGTATATACAAAGAATATTGCACAAAAACACATATGTATATACTGGTCATTTCATGTTAAGTGACCGAACTTTTGGAAGCGATGTCTTCCGATCGGGATGAAACCTCCACCTAGGTTAGTCCAATAGGATAGTAGTTTAGACACAAACTTTGAAAGTACTCTATGAGATAGAGGGGGTCGAATATTGACATTTTGGCCTAACAGGTGTTTTTTCGCAGCCATGTAACTTAGTTACAGTCAGCTGTAGCCTTCAAGGGAACGGTCGTGCTTTTAAAATCCGCGCACATAGAAAAAATTTGTATTTATTTTCTTTGCTGGTATTAGTGAGTGAAAAAAACTAGGAATGTCATTGTTACAAGTACCCGACTGCATCTATAGTAACTGCAAGGGAGCAATAACAACTTCTAACTACATACTGTGTCAAAATTGAAACCGAAAATATCATTTCAGCCCATGTACTGTGCTCTCAGAGAGCACCTGCAATGGAATGGGAAGTATAAAGAAAGCAGAGTTGAAGTGTCATCAATGCAAACCGCGAAACAAATATCCAAATAATACGTACCAAGCCTTCATGTTCGATTAAAAGGCACAAAAACTGCATAGAGAAGACGGTGACGTAGGAAACGACAACGGTAAAAGTGTCAGAGATGCATCGGCACCCATCACAACAAACAACAACACCGTGATTGCCAACCTCAATTTACAATAGTCCGACACAATTGAGCTAAAGTCCGGCATGAACGAACTAAAGCAATTATGCAGCAAATAGCTCTAAATATGGTCGCATTAACCACCTCCAACAAGGATATTAAGAAACAACTAACTAATGCCCTTAGCAAAATAGACGAGACGATGGCAAATTCCGCTTTGCAAGCACTAACTTGCAAGAAAGGGATAAAAATAAAGCTGAGCAAATCAGTGAGATGGACAAACGCATACAAAGACTAGAACAAAAATCCATAAACAAAAACATCGAAATTATTAATGTGTCTAATGTACAAATCGGAGCAGCAACGGTTGTTAAAAATATCAGCGTCGGTAGGCATTGACAGTACGCACAGATTTAAAAAGAACAACAAGATTATTGTTGAGTTTACTTTTGTGTCAAAAAAGAGCGAGTTAATGAGTATAAGTTATGTCAGCATATTATTGCAAACCAAACAACTACACGTGCCGAGCAACTAAAGCGTCTTACATTGCATCACGCCACTGCAAACGCCAAAAAGAACATATTGCCTCATATTACCGAGAATGTTGGGAACAACTTATTGCTGACGCTATGTCTGGAGACAAGTGTGGGAACCATGCAGTGTCAGCAAGAACGGGAGAACATCATAGGTTACCTTTAATTGAAACGAATATTGTTAAGTTAGTTCTTAAATTGAATTCATCAATAAAATTCCCCAAAAAAATTAATTAAATATTTTTTTCATTTAAATAATGCAATAATATTTAACTGGCGCCCAACGTGGTAAATTTCGTCAAGTCCTTAAGTAGTATCAGCTCGAAATAATACCAGTGTCTATTCGTTTGAAGGACACATCTCGTCGGAAGTTTGATGCGGAGCCTTAGTAACGCGGAAGTGTAAACCGGATTAACCCAAATCAACGGACGGGAGCTGCAACATAGTTTTAGTTAAGTGAAGACAAAATGAAACAAACAGAAACAAAATCGATCAAATAAGTGAAAAATTAAAAAAATTAAGAAGGAAAAGAAACTACAATTAACATAAAAATTAACTCAAATAAAAATCAATTAAAAATTAAAAATATTGTTACTCAAAGAATAATTAAATTTAAATTTAAAAATAATTTAAAGAATAATTACCATAAGTGAATCAACCATGGAAACAGCAATAATTATTTTAATGTAAGTCAATATTCCCAAAAAAAAAAATAAAAAAAAAAAAATTTTAACTGGTTATAAAGTAAGAGAACCTTTGAAACTTTTTATTTCGAAACGTTAAATATCATACAAGAAAAATGTCAAATCCTAATAATTTAATTAGACCCCCAGTTTTGCAAAATATTCCTCCACATAATCCCATTCCAAATCCTAATCCCAATAACGACAATCGGATAAATCCTCAAATGGAGGAAATGATAACGGCCCTGATAAGAAGGGTGTGCTTACAGGAATGCACAGGCCTGATTAGGGCAGCGACGGAGAACAACCAAGAAATTTTAGCAGATCAGGAAATTTTCGAAGAACAGAGAGGTAATTTAGTAGATTTAGAGAAAGTGCCGGATGTAGTGAAAAGTTTGAGGGACTTCTCAGGGAATTCGTCTGAGTTTAGCTCTTGGAAGAAGAGCGTAGAGAGGGTCTTGAAACTTTATGAGCCGCAAAGGTGTACCGCAAAATATTTCGGGATTTTAAACGTGATAAGGAATAAAATAGTCGGTAATGCCTGTACGGCATTAGAATCCTATAATACTCCCTTAAACTGGGATGCTATTTCGAAGTGCCTGACCATGCACTATGCCGATAAGAGGGACTTGGGTAAATTAGAGTACCAAATGACATCTTTGGTTCAGGGACAAAGGAATATTAATGATTATTATCAGGTCGTTTATTCACACTTGTCACTCTTACTAAATAAAGTTGCCTGCATGGACTTAGGACAAGAAGCCTTGATTGTCTTAACTAAGACCTATAGGGATAAGGCTCTGGACACCTTTGTTAGGGGGCTTAATGGAAATCTTCCAAATCTCTTAGGTGTCGCGAGTCCAAAGGACCTTCCGGAAGCCTTGCAATTGTGCTTAAAGATGCAAAATCAGAATTACAGGGCTCACTACGCTCAACAGAAAAATCCTATGCCTAATCCTAGGACCAACTCACAGCAGGGGGCTGCGAAGAATTTTCAATATCAGAATTATGAACAGATACCATTTTACCCTCAACTAGCTCATATCCCAAAAATTCCACAAAATCAACGGATGAACATGCATCAAGATGGTACACCATCATACCCTTATATGTCACAAAAATACCAGTATCCACAACAACAAGGTATTTTACAACCCCCACATCCTCAGCAGTCGCAATATCCACAGTATCCTCCACCTAGGCCAATGGGTCCTAAGCCATTACCAAGGCCTGAGCCTATGGAGATCGATCAGTCAGTCAAAACCAGAGCCGTGAACTATGCAAGCAGGCCTCAATTTAATCAATATATCGGGAAAGGACAATCTTCTAATCCTCCACAATATCCCGGCCCCAACAAGGTACAACGAAATTTTCATATTGAGACAGAAACACAACGCACGACAGCAGATGTAGAACGCCAAGAAGTGGAAAAACTACAAAGGGATGGTGACAATGAAATCCCATTCGAGGACTACCTCGAGATGATGGACAAACAGGAAGAATTTTTCGTAATTTCCGAAGGTGGTGAACCAGAGTTGACTGAGATTTCGGACATTCATTTTTTAGGTTAAAAACATCTTCATTTCCCTATGCAGAGTGTAAAACGAGTAACGGAGAGGTAATTAAGATATTGATAGATACAGGTTCGAATAAAAACTACATACAGCCATCCTTAGTATTGAAGCCCATACCGAATGAACAGACATTCAATGCGAATTCAGTGGTAGGTGATATAAAAATCACTCACCATACAATAACAACCCTTTTCAATATGCCAGAAATACCGATACAATTTTTTATACTTCCATCACTCAAATCGTTCCACGCGATCTTAGGACATGACACCTTGAAAGAGTTAGAAGCCGTCATAGACACGAGGAGTAACATCATGGCATTGAATAATAGGACAAAAATTAGGTTGAAACAATACGAGGCCCACAGTGTGCACAATATAACCATCAGGGACGGACATATGTCTGGGGAACAGAGACAGATTCTAAAGAGTCTAACGAACAAATACGAGGAGTTATTTTCACCGGATGAAAAATTGACATACACTACTAGAGTAGTGGGTGAAATTAGAACAATGGTTGACACACCGGTATACTCGAACTATGTATCGTACCCTATGTCGATGAAGGAGGAAGTAGAGAGACAGGTTGAGAAGTTATTGGAGGACGGTATAATTAGGCCATCCAGATCACCCTATTGCTCGCCTGTATGGGTGGTGGCAAAGAAACCTGACTCATCTGGAGAAAGAAGATTCAGAATGGTGGTCGATTTTAGGAAGTTGAATAAGATCACGATCCCGGATCGATATCCTCTACCGGATATAAACTACGTGCTGATGCAACTGAAGGGGAACAAATTTTTCTCGGTCCTAGACCTAAGAAGTGGTTTCCACCAGATTCCATTAAAGGAATCTGACATCGAGAAGACCGCTTTTGCCATTAATAACGGCAAGTATGAATTTGTTAGGCTACCGTTTGGGTTAAAAAATGCCCCTGCCATTTTTCAAAGGACCCTGGACGACATCCTTAGGGAACATTTAGGGAAGATATGTTTCGTATACATCGACGACATCATAATCTTCAGTAAGGACGAAGTGACTCACGCGGAAAATTTGGAAACGATCTTCAGGACTCTTAAGGAGGCGAATATGAAGATACAGATTGATAAATGCGAGTTCTACAAGGACAGCGTGGAATTTTTAGGATTCACAGTGTTGACAGAGGGGATTAGGTCTAATCCGAAGAAAGTAGAGGCTATATCGAATTTTCCAATTCCTGCAACCTTGAAGTCTCTGCGGTCTTTCCTTGGTATGTCGGGGTACTATCGTCGCTTTGTCAAGGATTACGCAAAAATAGCAAAACCCCTGACAAAGCTTTTAAGAGGGGAGGACGGACGTTTGCCTAAACATTTATCTGCGAGAAAAGAGATAGTATTGAATGAGGAAGCCATAAGGGCCTTTCGGAAGATAATTAATACCTTGGTATCTGAAGATTTGCTATTGATATACCCAGATTTTAACAAGGAGTTCCATCTCACTACTGATGCATCCAATTATGCCCTGGGTGCAGTATTGGAGCAGGACGGCCGACCATTAGCCTTCATTTCAAGGACCTTGAAAAAGAACGAAGAACATTTTGCGACTAACGAAAGAGAGATGCTCGCCATCGTATGGGCCCTCGATTCATTCAAAAAATTTCTCTACGGAACAGCTAAGGTGAAGATATTCACTGACCATCAGCCTTTAACATTCGCTATAAGCAATAAGAACAGTAACTGGAAATTAAAAAGATGGAAGGACAAGTTAGAAGAATACGACTACGAATTGTTTTACAAACCTGGCAAAAGCAATATAGTTGCTGACGCGTTATCAAGAGCACCTACTCAGAATCCTCAGATAAACAGCTAGACAGGCACAGTTCATAGCGACGACAGTTCTGGAGAAGAACTGGTTCCTGCAGTGGAAGCTCCTGTGAATGTATTTAAAAACCAACTATGGATTTTGGAAGGGGAAGAAGATTCCTATAAATTTGAAATCCCTTTCCCTACATACCACCGGCATATAATAATAAAACGGAGATATTCGGAGGAAGATCTGACGGAGTTTCTAAAGAGATACGCCAATCCTTCGGTTTGTAATGGTTTGTTCACCTCGGAGCCTATAATGGGGATGATACAAAAATTTTATGCGGATAATTTTAGAAGTTTTAAAATGAAATTCACGCAAACCAAGGTCAGGGATATAACATCTGAGACGGAGCAGGAGGAACTAATCGTGTCTGAGCATAGGAGAGCCCATAGGAATGCTAAGGAAAACAAACACCAATTGCTTGAGAAGGTATATTTCCCTAAAATGTCTTCTAAAATAAATAAAACAATAAAGCAGTGCATTACATGTAAACAGAATAAGTACGAAAGGCACCCTCCGAACCCGGAAATAAAGGAGACACCTATTCCACAATTTCCAGGCCAAATATTGCATGTAGATATATATCTCGTTGAAAAAAAATATGTCCTGACAGCGGTTGACAAATTTTCCAAGTACGCACAAGTGAAGATAGTTGGCTCACGCGCAGTAGAGGATTTGAAAGAGCCTCTTAGGCAACTGCTTTTCGCATTTGGAGTACCAGAAATGATAGTATTAGACAATGAGAAGTCATTAAATTCGCACTCCATATCCTTTATGCTAGATGACCAGCTAGGTATAAAGATCTATAGAACACCTCCCCATCATAGCACATCGAATGGCCAGGTTGAGAGGTTCCATTCTACACTCACCGAGATAATGAGGTGTCTCAAATCAGAGAAAGTTCATAATTCTTTCGAGGAACTTTTGGATAGGTCCGTGTATGAGTACAACTACACCATACATACTACGACTGGAAAAAGACCATTAGAATTGTTTTTTGGAAGAAGGGTTAGTATAGATCCTGGAATGTATGAAAAGGCTAGACAGGATAATATACTGAAATTGAGAGATAAACAGCAAAAGGATTTAGAATCGCACAATAAGAATAAAGGGCCATATAGGTCGTACAATGCAGGAGATACCATATACGTCAAGATCAATAAAAGATACGGGACCAAATTAAGTCCCAGGTACAGGTCGGAGGTCGTAAGCGAAGATAGTGGCAGTACAGTTTTGACTAATTCAGGGAGGATAATTCATAAAAGCCAAATAAGAAACTAAATTTTTCATTTTAGGATTGTGACAGTGGTCATTTCTGCGGAAACTCAGATATTTGACTACACCCACTCCAGTTTGGTCGCCGTTGAAACGGGCACCGCCAGCATTCAAACGGGGACATTTAGGATTGTTCATGTGTTCGAGCTGGAGAAATATGGCGCGGTACTTGGTCAGATAGAAGGGCGCATATCACAACATATTAATAAAAGCCATATCCTATTCCCTTACCTATCCCGTGAAATAACTGTAATAAAGAATAATTTGCACAGATTGGAATTAAATCACAGAATAACAAGGTCAATAAATATTATAGGTACAACATGGAAATGGATAGCTGGCAATCCAGACCATGAAGATTTTCAAATATTAAAAGATAAAACAAATAGAATTTTGGAAAACACAAACTATCAAGTCATAATAAATAAATTAACAAATGATAAGATTGAAGAATTAAAGAATGTAACAAACGAAATTATAAAAGTTGTAAAGAATAACGGCGAGATAGAGAATGAATTGTTTTTGAATTATAAATTTAAACTCGATGTATTAGAAGAAGAAACTAGAAATATAGAGTACGCTATAAATTGGGCAAGGGCAAATGTGGTTAATGCTCACATACTAGCAAATGAATAAATTAATTTAATAAATAAAATTTTAACAAGAAACGATATAACTTTTATGAACATTGATGAGGCCTTGGAATTCTCAGATGTAAAAATAGCCAGAAACAATAATACTATATTATACATACTAAGCCTATCACTATCCGAAGAAGAAAAATGTACAAAACTAATGTTAAAACCAGTTAAAATGGGGAATATAGCCGTTAAAGTGGCATATGAAAAAATATTAAAATGTAAAAGAAACCTGTTTGGAATAAAAGACAATTGTAAAACTGTAAATGACATTTCTATATGCAATATTCAAAATGTAATAGATTTAAGTAACACTAATTGTATCCCTAAGTTACTGCATAGTCAGAAGGCAAACTGTAACACCATCAATAACCAACACATGCCAGCCATTGAAGAGTGAGCTCCAGGATTAATTTTCCTTAACCAATTCAATGGCGCTATTACCATCGATAATGAGACAACGACACTGCAAGGCACGTTTTTAATAAGATTCCATAACACATCCATATTCATCGAAGGAAGAAAATACTCCTATCACGAAGTATCCACATTCAATCCAATACCGGCGTTATTACAACTTACCGATCAAGAAGCAAAGGTAGAGGAGGTACTATCCTTACAAATGATAAAAGAACTGCAGTACAACAACAGAGTACTTATTACCGGCATACATAACAAAAATAAAGCAAATCTCATTACAAACTGGAGTTTCGGATCCCTGCTACTACTCGTCATATTATACAGAATAGCTAAAATAATAGCAAAGCAGCGAGCAAAAATAGAAATTACAACATATGTCAAGAATGAGAATAAACCTGAAAACGCTCCGGAGGAAGTAAACCCTTCATCAGTACAACCTGTGCAACCAAACGAAATTCTCTACCAATAAGCAAACAAACGAGGACGTTTGCACTTAAAGGGGGAGGAGTTATGTCAACATATTATTGCAAACCAAACAACTACACGTGCCGAGCAACTAAAGCGTCTCACATTGCATCACGCCACTGCGAACGCCAAAAAGAACATATTGCCTCATATTACCGAGAATGTTGGGAACAACTTATTGCTGACGCTATGTCTGGAGACAAGTGTGGGAACCATGCAGTGTCAGCAAGAACGAGAGAACAACATAGGTTACCTTTAATTGAAACGAATATTGTTAAGTTAGTTCTTAAATTGAATTCATCAATAAAGGGTTAAAACCCCCAAAAAAATTAATTAAATATTTTTTTCATTTAAATAATGCAATAATATTTAACTTATACTAAGGAGACGCAGAATCGATGCAAATATACTGAGTGGAGAGACACAATCCCACACACAAATACATATACGTCAACGACGAACTTACGCCGCACAATAGATGACTTTTGTGGATGGTAAAGACAAAAGCCAAAGAATGTAACTGGAAATTTGTATGGGTGCGTAATGGGCATATTTATGCTCGAAAGCATGAAAACTCTTCTCACATAATTATTACCAACGCTGCAGATATCGAGACAATAAGTCAAGCAAACTTAATTCTTTTACAACAAATAAACAAAAATTCTAAAATATTCTACAAAACAAATTATTAAAAACAGCATTATTTTAAATCTTTTAGTCGTTTTTATAAAAAAAACCGACCTAAGTCATCTCTTGAACTTCCGAGAAAAATCAGAAAGTTTTAAAGCCCAATACAAACAATTTAAAACCAGCTTATTCATAATCTCTTCTCTTTTTTTGTTTAAAAATGAATTACTACACTAAAATAATTAATAATTTCGATGAAAACTTAATGAACTATCCCATATCACTTATCCATATGAACATTCGATCTCTAAGAAAAAATTTCATTCCTTTATTAACACACATAAACAACATTACGAACAAAATACAGCTAGTAATCTTAACAGAAACAAGTATTGCAGACGACGAACAACAATTATATAGCATAAATGGATATAATGCAATTTTCTTCAACAGGAAAGGCAGAGGAGGAGGAATCGCGATGTACACAGAAATAAAAACAACAAAAAATAAAGTGATCGCCTAATCAAAACACCAAAACGTTCATATGTAGAAGACCTAGAGCAATGCATCAACACTGTCAATAAGAAACGAGAACTAATATTAGTGGGCGATATGAATATCGATAGACACAAAAATAATGCAACAACAATAAAGTACTTGGACATGCTTTCGTCAAAAGGTCTACATGGTGGCTGAGACGACAAGAGAATACAATACAAACAACACGGATACCTGCATTGTCCACTTGTTTATGCGTTGTAACAAAGCGAGATCGAACGCACATGCTGCTGTTGTTACAACAACAATATCTGACCATTTTGCTGTCTTTGGTTGCGTCGACGAAGGAGACAAACAAAAGAAAAATACACACAGTATCCACCACACTGATTATGGACGTGAAAACGTGAATGTTAATCGGCTAATAAATAAAATTAATTGGCATGCAATAATTTTACAATCGAATAATACGAATGATATTTTTAATAATATATATGTTTACTGAAAAGTCGCACGAAATTAATAAGAAATCAAAAGACCTAAACCATATCCATGGCTAAGCGAAGAACTGCCAAAGAACTGTGAAATACGAAAAAAACTGCATAAAAATGGCAAAATAATAAAACGAATGAAAAAATATATAAAACATTAAATAATAAGTTAAATAAAAAACTAATATCTTCAAAGAACGCGTTCAACTTAAATCAATTTGAAAGAAATAGCAATAATTTGCTAGGAACTTGCCAAGTAGTTTACGAAATAATTGGCAAAAAGATAAGTAATTTTGATGAGACAATAAAAAGAAGTTTTCCAAATAAAAATATAAAAGAAGTAACCGAAGAATTTGCACATGAACTTAATGAAAACATTCAAAATATAATACATAATTTGATCTAAAAACAATTGCAAATATACAAAATACAATATATCTAAGTTTTACCAATTAAGAAGAGATATACAACATCCTTAAAGGTCTAAATGCTAGAAAAAGTGCGGGAGCAGATGGAATAATGGCAATCGATCTGAAAACAAACCGTCTGACTCAAATAATAACCAAGCTCGTTAACAGCAGCACGTGTGAATCAAGCATTCCAGAGTTGCTGAAAACATCTCTAATTCGGCCGATACAAAAAGGTGGTAACAAATCTGACTATAATAACTATAGGTCTATTTCTATATTACCAGTCGTGGACGTATTGGAAGAAATATATAGGATAATAATATAATTAACAAAAGTCAATATGGGTTTCAAAAAGGGAAAAACATAAACCAACTTTTAGGGCAATTCACAAACTACGTAAACCAAAATCTTGCTAAGAATGTGCACTGCCTGGCCCTTTTTTTTGACTTCGGTAAGGCATTCGATACACTCTCACGTGAGAAATTAATAGATATTTTAGAGAGGAATGGAATAAGAGGTCGCTGCATAGATTGGTTTAGAAACTGCCTTCAATGTAGGACATACAGGGTACAAATAGCGAATAATCTAAGCAAAAATACCGCAATAACCCAGGGAGTACCACAAGGCTAAAATCGTGGACCAATATTATATATAAACTACGCAAATGAAATGATTAACATGCTAAATGATAGTATGACATATGCCGATGACACGGCGATTGTCGTATCGCACAAATGCATATACACAGCTGTCCGCACAATGCAACAGGACTTAGATATTGTACTCGTAAAGAGGCGGTGTCACGATACCGGATTGGTAGTAAATGCCGCAAAGACAAAAATCATGCATTTCAGACCGCGGCACATTCTTTTCACAGAACCTACGCCAACAACAATAGGTTAGCTGATGATTGCTCAACGCTAATATTACTTGTAGAAACTTACAAATACTTTGGAGTGCATCTGGATACCAACTTTAAATGGAAAACACATATCGATAGCCTGCAGAAAAAACTGAGAAAATCGTCATACGCTCTGTACCACTTGAGTAACTGCTCCCCATACAACGTAGGAAGGCAAGCATACTTTCCTTTGGCGGAATCGTACTTAAGACATGGGATAACAGCATGGGGTAGCGCCACATATTGTGCAAAATTGCAACAAACACAGAAAAGACTTGTAAAACTGTAAAAAATCAATAAAACTGTTGTAAAATCAACGATATTCAACACAAATCCCTATTCAAACTATTTGACCACAAACAATATGGCTTCCATCCAAAACAACGATAGAAACTTAAACGATCAACGACCACAATTCAAGCAAATAAGTTATACACAGAACTAAAAATACTGAACATTGACGGTATATACAAAACTACAATAACAAATGAATTTTACGATAACCCAAATTTCCTTAAAAAATCAACCACGAACTGAACACTAGAAGGAGGGCGCAATGCCGATACCAAGTACCAAGCTTCAAAAACGATTAAATGCCAATACATTTACTTAATATAAGAAATAATAAAAGTAGAAAGAAATTGATTAAAAATCACTTTTTGAATTAAAGGTTAAAGTAAATAAATCAAATATACTTATATACAGCTGAGCTGATCTAATGTAATTTATCATGTACATATTTATCCAAACATCACCTGCATACAAGCCGAAATGGCTTCGTGGGAGTAACATTAAAATAAGTCATATATGTGACAGCGCATAGCGAAAGGTACCTAAGGGTAAAAAAAATCAATTTTCATTTATTTTTTAATGTGGACAACATCTGAGCATCGAATGAGACCGATCCCATGCCCTAAAAGTGTTCCCTCCCAGAGATATGCGCGTTTTATGAAAGTAATGGTACACCAAAGATACACGAATTTAAATCTTTAAAATGGCTCTCCTGAACAAAACTTGATTTTACCCTTAGGTCCCTTTCTATTTTGCGCGCCACTTATATATAAATTTATTTTCAATAAAGAATAAATGAAGATAAATGGAAAGAAATAGCTTATTGTTTCTAGCAAAATTTGTCTAGAATGTTTTAGATAGCTATTTTTTCTATCTTTTTAGAAAAAATAATATAATGTTTTCAATTTTTTTAAAATCAAATTTTTGTTTTCTTTTTTCCAAAAGTGGTCCATTTTGTTGTGCTCAAAAGATAGGGATGTAACCTGTTCATCTATAAAAAAATGTTTTGTAACTCATAACAACGTTTTTTAAATTTTTAGCATATGCACTATTTTTTTTTAAAAAATAAATCTTATACTGAGAAACTAGACAAAATCCTTTCCAAAAACCTCTCCAATTTTATGTAGCATGCATAACTTAAATTTCATATCCTCGATAACCTCCAGAATAACAAGAGTATTTTTTTAATTATAAAAAAAATATTTTTTTATTTATCTGTAATAATAATTAAAGTAATAAATAATAATTAAAGTATAATTAAAGTAATAAATAATTAAATTAATAAATAATAATAACATGGAATCTTAATCACACAAGAGCTATTTTACACTTAATTTATTGTTGACCATTAAGTTTTGCAAATTTTCAAATACCTAGTCTTTCGAAACCCTTTATTTGTCAATGCATTCGTGGCGTTCTTGACATCGATGCGTATATAAGTAGATACCCAGTCGTTCATCCCTGATATCAGGCTACATATGTATATCATATCGCTAATAAAACTGCGTTTCTATAGCTTCAGTGTTGCACTCTAAAGTTTTTTCTTTCCTTTTGTTGGGAAGTGTGAGAATGAATCCTATGCTCGGCTAGCAATATTTAAGCAATTCTAGATTTTCGTAGAGACGTTCCAAACTACGTCATTATTTCTGCACAACTCCATATTTATGGAGCATGCGTGAGAAGGTGAATTATTTCAGCTCTATTCTGCGACGTTTTGTATTTCACTTTTATTTGTTTAAGAACTTCTACTGCATTCTTATGGTATCGGTTTTGACACCCATTCTTTGAACTTAGGACTTCTTCTGAAACGTTAGAATTGCCTTCATCATCATTCTCAGAATTATTTGTGTCATCATTCTCAGAATTACTTATGTCTCCATTTGAAATAACTTTTCATTACTATTCAAAGACCGCAATTCTTTCAACTTCCGAGCTCTTTCCGTGGGGAATTTTTTACTAAGGCTTCGAAAATATATCGCATATCTGATGTTCTGTGCTTCATTTGTTAAAGGGATTAAAACAAAGCAAAGAATATTTTTTTCAAGTTTCGCCTTTTAAGAATCCTCTTACATTTTTTAGATTGATTATGCAAAAAACACAGGTAAACTGTAACACTGTTTTAAAAAAACTGATTTCCGAACGCCTTCAGAATAACAATAAAAAGCTTTATAAGATCTTCTAGGTAGTATATTTTAATGAATGAGTCTTAAATCTTTTATTAGAGTCAACAAGGGCTTAGCGTGGGTTAGCTGCATGTAACATAATAAAAATACTAAAGTACCTATAGGAGGAGTTAACCAAATGTTACCTTTTCAACATAATATTAAAATAAACTACCTGTTAACTTCCTCCTCTCAATCGAATTTTTGAATTCAAGTCAAAATAAATTGTGGAGAATGGGCGTAAATTATTTCCACCTCATTCAACAAAATTGTCTCTGGGGTACCTGATACTGCGACAAAAAAATCAAATTCAATATTAAGTGCGTACACAACTACCTATATGATTAATAAAAGAGCCTCAATGATAGGCGGATAAACTACTCAGTATTGCAAAATTTTCAATATTTAAAAATAAATATATAAAAACAATCTGTTTATTCCTGAGATGGACATACTGCCGGTATTATATTATCGAGGGTATACAATTTTAGTAGGCATGTACATTAGACCGTCTCGAAAAAAAAGTGCACCGTACACCAGCGAATATAAAGTATTGTTCCAAGGACATATCAAAAAAATATTTTTTTGACCGAACGTAGGGGTCACCTTTTTAGTTTTTTCGTTATATCTTCGGTCCGATCTTAAAGTTTGATATAGCGAATTTTTTTGTCTCGGGGAGGGCAATATTTTTGCTCTGAGGTCCATTGACCTCAAGTGTACCGTTCTGGTAGTTACCCCCCAAATCTCATTTCCTACCACTCTAATGTTAGAAATTTATAGCTCGCAAAAAATCATAAAACTTTTGCTGAGAAAGTATTTCGATAATTACAGCACAACTATTAAAAAAATGATTTTATAAATTTAATGTTGCAGAACGTAGGGGTCACCTTCAGATGATAGATATAATTCCGTTATTTCTCTCTCTCTCTCTCTTTTACTTTATTTTGACAATGATATTCGGTTTACCAGTGAAATAACTATTGCGTCTATACTTTTTTAAAATAATTAATTGTGTTTTGTTTATCTTTATATATATAATTCTACTGTACGTGCCGCCCACTGGAATGTGAGGTTCGGTACACAGGTACTTTTTGGGAAAACCCAATAAAAAGACGGCTATTAAAAAGGTCAACATATGAAGATTGGAAAACAGGTAAAACCCTTTAATTTGTCTTCATCGCCGATAGTGAATTTCCAAACTGAATATGGCCTCAAATAAAACACAATCATTCACCACAAATTGGGAAATTTGAGGAACACGATGTCATAAATGCTTTCAACGGTACTATGTCGTAAAACGTGAAAATTGATTGTTAAAAGTACGGAAGGTAATAAATGCATTATTGGGATAACGATATTTAGGACGCTCTCAAAACTGATCTCAATGATATTCATATTAATTCGTACCTGTGGTCACTTTTTTAGCTTCATATGCTGACCTTTTTAATAGCCGTCTTTTTATTGGGTTTTCCCAAAAAGTACCTGTGTACCGAACCTCACATTCCAGTGGGCGGCACGTACAGTAGAATTATATATGTATATATAAAGATAAACAAAACATAATTAATTATTTTAAAAAAGTATAGACGCAATAGTTATTTCACTGGTAAACCGAATATCATTGTCAAAATAAAGTAAGAGAGAGAGAGAAATAACGGAATTATATCTATCATCTGAAGGTGACCCCTACGTTCTGCAACATTAAATTAACATTAAAATCATTTTTTTTAATAGTTGTGCTGTAATTATCGAAATACATTCTTAGCAAAAGTTTTATGATTTTTTGCGAGCTATAAATTTCTAACATTAGGGTGCCACATTAGAGTGGTAGGAAATGAGATTTGGGGGGTAACTACCAGAACGGTACACTTGAGGTCAATGGACCAAATATTGGCCTCCCCGAGACAAAAAAATTCGCTATATCAAACTTTAAGATCGGACTGTAAATACCAAAGATATAACGAAAAAACTTAAAAGGCGACCCCTACGTTCGGTCAAAAAAAAAATATTTTTTTGAAATGTCCTTGGAACAATACTTTATATTCGCTGGTGTACGGTGCACTTTTTTTTGTCCATGTAAGGTGATACGGTCTAATGTACATACCGTTAGAAAGCTTCGTTTGTTTTGTTTCTCAACATACAATTTATGTTTAAGGTTTTAGAAACACTGACACATATATAGAACAATTCAATATAGTGCAAATGCTAAAAATTGGAAAAACGTTGTTTTAAGTTAAAAAACATTTTTTTTTGATAGATAAAACGATCGCATCTCATTAAGAGACCAGGAAATTCTAAGAGGGAGTGAACTCACAAAAAATTTTTAATATTAAAGAAAATAGTGAAAATTTTTTTTGTTTTAATTTTTTCCAAAAAGATGAAATAAAAAGATATCTAAAACACTCTGGTCAAATTTTGCTGGGAACAAGAGGAAATCAGTTACATGCTTGCGAAAAAAACATCTGTTAGACCAAAATGTCCAAATTCAACTCAGAGAGTCCTTGACCGTTCTCGTTCAATGTTTGTGTCTAAAAAACTATCCAATAGGACTTACCTTTTTGCAAGTTTCATTTTAAGCGGAAACTTCGATTCCAAAAGTTGGGTCACTTGATATAAATTTATACGGGCTGCTATACATATTTCTAGCCTAATAACGAAAATGCGAATATTTATCATAAAAATGGTTATATTGTTTTCCAAAGTATTCTCCAGCACGATTTACACACTTTTGCATGCGCTTAAACCAATTGTCGAAGCACTTTTTCCACTCCGATTGAGACACCTTCAAAACATAGTTTTTGAACGCTTCAACAGCATCTTCTGGCGACGAAAATCCTTGACCGCAGTTTTTTTTCTTGATGTGTGGGAATAAAGCGAAGTGATTAGGTGCCAAGTCAGGGCTGTACGGCAAATGACCCATCAATTCGACGTTTTGGCCGGTCAAAAAGGCGCTGGTTTGAGCCGATGTGTGAGAGCTCGCATTGTCATGGTGCACAATGATTCGTCTTTTTTTGTTCGTTTTTCGAATTTCTCCGAAAACTTCAGGCCAACAAATTATGGTGTACCACTCGAAATTGACTTCCTACGTTGCTCAAGTGGAACAGTCGCCACAAGACCAGTTTTGCCGAAGAAACAGGAGACCATTTGCTTCAAAGTGCTTCTTCCAAGATTTGGATTTGGCTCGTCTTCGAAGACCCACTCGGTCGATTGCTATTTTGTTACGGGCTCATACGCATAGGTCCATGATTCGTCACCTGTGACGATCTTATAAAAGTCTTTCTAAGCATCGCGATCGAATTTTTCAAAATTTCTTTATACGAATCGACACGAAACTTTTTTACATAGATTTAAGTTTATTATTGCAGTCTTGTCGTGATAATCCACGTCAAAAGTTGTGACAATTATCGCTCGAAAATGTTCACAAGTTTATTCCATTTTTTTTTGCCAAATTGATTTTTTTAAGTTACTGTAAACAAAAAAAAGATGGTTGTACGTCACTTAGTGTTGCCTTGGCAGAAATATATAGCAAGTATAAGTATAATTAAACATATTACATTAACCGGTGCATACCCACAGGTACCTGTATTTGGTATACAAATATATGAAAAAAGTACTATGATCTAAAACCGGTATACACCTACGGGCCCATGCATCTGGTATAAATAAATACAAAAAAATTAATTTTCCATTTCTTATAAAAAATAAATCATATCATAAGATTTTAATTAAAATAAAAGGGTCAAATAATTTAAATATTATTACTATACATTCAACATACTGCGAATTTTATCGTTTATTTGATTATGGTAGTATTATTAAAAAAATTAGAAAACGAATTTTTTTTGTTACTGGATTTTATTTTTAAGATTATTATAAATGAAAACGAATAAATAAACGAAAAATTGCTTTATTTTACAGCAGTTATTCGCGTTTTATTTCTATAGGGTGATCCATATAGAGGTATTTTTTCAGAACAAAACAAATATAAAAACCCAAATCAAGTGTAGAATCTTTATTAGTAATTTAAAAAGACATTTTATGGCATTTATTTTTTGAAAATAATTACCTTCAAATGTTGGCAACTGTATTATGGAAATGAGCGTTAAACTTAATGAAAACATTCAAAATATAATACATAATGTGATCTTAAAACAATTGCATATATACAAAATACAATAAATCTAAGTTTTACCAATGAAGAAGAGATATACAATATCCTTAAAGGTCAAAATGCTAGAAAAAGTGCGGGAGCAGATGAAATAAGGGCAATCGATCTGAAAACAAACCGTCTGACTCAAATAATAACCAAGCTCGTTAACAGCAGCATGTGTGAATCAAGCATTCCAGAGTGGCTGAAAACATCTCTAATTCGGCCGATACAAAAAGGTGGTAACAGATCTGACTATAATAACTATAGGCCTATTTCTATATTATCAGTCGTGGAAGTATTGGAAGAAATATATAGAATAATAATATAATTAACAAAAGTAAATATGGGTTTGATAAAGGGAAAAATATAAACCAACTTTTAGGGCTATTCTCAAACTACGTAAACCAAAATCTTGCTAAAAACGTGCACTGCCTGGCCTTTTTTGTTGACTTCGGTAACAAATTCGATACACTCTCACATGAGAAATTAATAGATATTTTAGAGAGGAATGGAATAAGAGGTCACTGCATAAATTGGTTTAGAAACTACCTTCAATGTAGGATATACAGGGTACAAATTGCGAATAATCTAAGCAAAAATACCGCAATAACCCAGGGAGTACCACAAGGCTAAAATCTTGGACCAATATTATATATAAACTACGCAAATGATATGATGAACATGCTAAATGATAGTATGACATATGCATATACCGATGACACGGCGATTGTCGTATCGCACAAATGCATATACACAGCTGTCCGCACAATGCAAAAGGACTTAGATATTGCAAAGAGGCGGTGTCACGATACCGGATTGGTAGTAAATGCCGCAAAGACAAAAATCATGCATTTCAGACCGCGGCACATTCTCTTCACAGAACCTACGCCAACAATAATAGGTTAGCTGATGATTGCGCTACGCTCAATACTTGTAGAAACTTACAAATACTTTGGAGTGCATCTGGATACCAACTTTAAATGGAAAACACATATCGATAGCCTGCAGAAAAAACTGAGAAAATCGTCATACGCTCTGTACCACTTGAGTAACTGCTCCCCATACAACGTGGGAAGGCAAGAATGTTGTTGTTGTTGTAACAACAATATATTTATTTTGCAGTCTTGTTCGTCTATGGGGGATCTGCTTCGATATCCAGGTGAAGGAAACGCGCCATTTGAACTGGATGCGTCCACAGAGACCTGGGGGTCAGCTGAGTGGGCTTGGCCGGACAATTGAAGAGGTGCAGTACATCATGTGGTCCCTGATGGCAGGCGGGACAGATGTCCGGAACGTTAGCATCAATTCGTGCCCAGTAAGAATTGAGGCGGCTGCACCATCCGGATCTCAGCTGCGCAAGAACCACGCGCGTCTGCCGAGGTAGTACCTTCTCCTCAGGTGAAATCTCCGGGGGATGTTCCCCTAGCACTGCATTCACACGGTAGCTGGATACTGCTGCTGCGACATCATCGGCGTGAATGTTGTTCAAACCTGCCTGATAATTTCGATGATCTAAAGGTTCTCTCTTATACCGCTGGACCTCTCTCTCTAGATCATGAAGATCGTACCTGATCTTCCTGGGTGGAGGCATCCTGTTCAAGAGATGGTGGTTAGGATGACTGCTGCGAAAACACCCTAGCAGGTATTGCTTAGACAACAGGAAATTGTGTCTGCGCACGGTAAGGACCTTCGTCTCCTCATGTAGATGGTCCTCAGAGGACATAAGAAGACACCCTGTTGATGTTCTAAGGGCGGCATTCTGGCATGTCTGAATTTTCTTCCACTGCGTCGTACTCACGTTCGCCGACCATACAGGTGCTGCGTAGTTTGCTACAGACCGACCTATCGCTTTGTAAGAGGTCAACAAGGTTTCTTTGTCGGCTCCCCAAGTACTGCCGGCAAGTGACTTGAGGACCTTGTTCCTACTTTTGAGTTTATCGCAGATAGCTGTAGCATGTGCAGAAGATCTAAAAAGGCTGTCCAATGTTCCCCCAAGGATTTTGGGGTAGTTGGTGGTCGGGATGTTGACGTCATCGACTTTCACATTGAGTGACAACCGCACCTCTGCGGTCCAAGCAGTAAACAGTGTGGCTGATGATTTGGAGGCGGATATTTTCATATTTCTCGCAGTGAAGAAACGTGCTAAGTCAGTGAGGTAATAGTTGATTTTCTCGCAAATGTCATCCACTTTAGGTCCTGACGCCAGAATTGTGCAATCGTCAGCGTACGACACAATTTCAACGCCGTCTGGTGGTGCAGGAATTTTAGAGAGGTAGAGGTTAAACAGAGCCGGGGATAAAACTCCACCCTGGGGAACTCCTTGTTTAACTCTACGGGGCTTCGACTTTCTGTCTCTAAATTTACGATCCAACGTTTCAAACTGGGCGGAAGGGACGTTTCTTCAATCTCCTCGAACAGAGTGGCATGATTGACCGTGTCGAAGGCTTTTGTGAGGTCAAGAGCCACGAGGACCGTCCTGTCGTTAGGCTTGTTCTGGTTAAGGCCGCGACTTATACGTGTGGTGATGGCGTGTAAAGCAGTTGTTGTGCTGTGCTGCTTGCGGAATCCATGCTGATGATCAGCACTAAGAAAGTGTTCGATCAGGCTGGGGAGGAGCAGTGCTTCAAGCGTCTTTGCTACTGGAGAAAGCAAGGAGATCGGCCTGTACGAATCTCCTTTACTTGCGTCTTTGCCTGGCTTCAGTAGCAGGACCACTCTGCCCATTTTCCAGGCATCGGGAACTTTGAGTGGCTAGCGACAGATTGAGCACTACTCCCGGAGTATCCAAGTGCTTTAACATCAGCATTGAGATTCCGTCCGGACCCAGCGCCTTTGATGACTTTGCGCTGCGGATGACATGGGCAACTTCGCCAACGGTAAATTGTGGTGGTGCCTCTTCGACTCGGAGAGCGCGGATACGACGCAATACTCTCCTTTTCGCCTTATCACTCTCTGGGTGCTCAATAAAAAGCCGGTTAAAATAACACGCGCACCGCTTCGGATCTGTCACTGATCTATCACCGAACGTGACAGATGTCCGATCATCCTTCCTTACAGGGTTAGAGAGTGATTTGACCGTTGTCCACAACTTACCAATTCCGGAACTCAAGTTGCACTGTTTTAAGTGGTCTAGCCATTTGTTCCGCTTATATTAGTTGACCAACCTACTGATATCGGAGTTGAGATCCCTAATTCTAGGGTCAGTAGGGTTGGAGCGACGAATTTCATCACGCTCGTCTGCGAGTCCCGCTGCCTCTGCTGGGAAGTTTGGTCGTACTACGGGTATTCGACCAGCAGGGATATGGCGAGCGGCTGCTGCGTTAATGATGGCCTGGAACTTTTTCTCGGCTACCCAAACGTTCGAGACGGAATAGCTAGATTATTAAAGCTGCTGTTGGTGGCTTCTCTGAAGGCCTCCCAATCAGCCTTTTTTTTGATTGAGAAACGTACGGCGTTCAGAGGTTATGAAATCGGGTGGTCTATTTATGGAGAGAATTATGGGAAGGTGGTCCGATCCTAGTGAGATGACGGGTTGCCAGGTGACGTCGTTGATCAGGCCAGGCGATGACAAAGTGATGTCTGGCGAGCTATGGTAATCGCCCATAATCCGCGTGGGGGCGTCCTCATTCACTGTGCAGAACGTAGAGCTATCAATTTGCTCTGCCAAAGCTATGCCCCTCTGGTCGTTGTCTAGGAGAGAATGCCACAGTTCGTGGTGAGCATTAAAGTCTCCTACGACCAAGCGGTTATTGCCTTGTAGCAGATTGCTAATGTCTGCCAGATAACGCGGGGCACAGCTACCAACCGGCGGGATGTATATGTTGTACAGCTCTATTTCGGCAGTTCCAGACTTGACTGCTACCCCCATACATTCCATGTATGGGTCTCTAGAGTCAAGCTCAGGCGAAATAGGTCTGTACTGCACAGAATGGTGTAACAGGAAAGCAAGTCCCCCACCTCCACTTCTGGTGCGATCCTTACGTAGCACGTTGTATCCGTCACAACTGTGCAGGCTGCAGGTGGCATTCAGCTTAGTTTCTTGGATCGGGGCGACCATGATGTTTCTCCGATTCAAAAATTCTATGACCTCACTGATTTTGTTGCGTAGGCCATTACAATTAAATTGCAAGATTGATGCACTGTCAGGAGTGGCAACAGCAATCTGTGGTGTAAGATGCTGTATGTGTTGATGCAGTTGCGAGGGCGACTGCGGGGAAGTCTCGTAGTTAGATGATGATGACGACGACGACGAAAATGCAGACGACGATGATAACACCAAATCCAGAGACCCACTGCTAACTTCGTTGATACAGCATGAGGCAACAAAGTCTGCTTCGCTATACTCCCTGATGTGGTTCAGACCTGAACAGCTCCTGAAGTGCACCCACTCCATGCAACGATTACACCTTACAGACGTAGCACGATGGTGTATTCGGTTCTGACAAACCGAGCAGATCCAAGGTCCGGGGTTTTGTTCGATCCCGGCTCGGACCAGTAGTATTCCGAGCAGGCATTCCGGGAAGTGCTGCTCCCACGACGAAAAAATGGACGAACAAAAATCATATATTGTTGAGGTGACTGCCCCTGGCCGAAGAGTGTTTGCTTCGGGTCAATCCGGTACATAGAACCGGCAGTCGCGGAATTGGGGAATGCAAGAATACTTTCCTTTGGCGGAATCGTACTTAAGACATGGGATAACAGCATGGGGTAGCGCCACATATTGTGCAAAATTGCAACAAACACAGAATAGACTTGTAAAACTGTAAAAAATCAATAAAACTGTTGTAAAATCAACGATATTCAACACAAATCCCTATTCAAACTATTTGACCACAAACAATATGGCTTCCATCCCAAACAACGATAGAAACTTAAACGATCAACGACAACAATTCAAGCAAATAAGTTATACACCGAACTAAAAATACTGAACATTGACGGTATATACAAAACTACAATAACAAATGAATTTTACGATAACCCAAATTTCCTTAAAAAAAAAATCAACCACGAACTGAACACTAGAAGGAGGGCGCAAGGCCGATTCCAAGTACCAAACTTCAAAAACGATTAAATGCCAATACATTTACTTAATATAAAAAATAATAAAAGTAGAAAGAAATTGATTAAAAATCACTTTTTGAATTAAAGGTTAGAGTTAATAAATTAAATATACTTATATACAGCTGAGCTGATCTAATGTAATTTATCATGTACATATTTATCTAAACATCACCTGCATACAAGCCGAAATGGCTTCGTGGGAGTAACATTAAAATAAGTCATATATGTGACAGCGTATAGAGAAAGGGACCTAAGGGTAAAAAAAATTAATTTTCATTTATTTTTTGATGTGGACAACATCTGAGCATCGAATGAGGCCGATCCCATGCCCTAAAAGTGTTCCCTCCCAGAGATATGCGCGTTTTATGAAAGTAATGGTACACCAAAGATACACGAATTTAAATCTTTAAAATGGCTCTCCTGAACAAAACTTGATTTTACCCTTAGGTCCCTTTGTATTTTGCGCGCCACATATATATAAATTTATTTTCAATAAAGAATTAATGAAGATAAATGGAAAGAAATAGCTTATTGTTTCTACCAAAATTTGTCTAGAATGTTTTAGATAGCTATTTTTTCTATCCTTTTAGAAAAAATAATATAATGTTTTCAATTTTTTTAAAATCAAATTTTTGTTTTCTTTTTTCCAAAAGTGGTCCATTTTGTTGTGCTCAAAAGATAGGGATGTAACCTGTTCATCTATAAAAAAATGTTTTGTAACTCATAACAACGTTTTTTAAATTTTTAGCATATGCACTATTTTTTTTTAAAAAATAAATCTTATACTGAGAAACTAGACAAAATCCTTTCCAAAAACCTCTCCAATTTTATGTAGCATGCATAACTTAAATTTCATATCCTCGATAACCTCCAGAATAACAAGAGTATTTTTTTAATTATAAAAAAAATATTTTTTTATTTATCTGTAATAATAATTAAAGTAATAAATAATAATTAAAGTATAATTAAAGTAATAAATAATTAAATTAATAAATAATAATAACATGGAATCTTAATCACACAAGAGCTATTTTACACTTAATTTATTGTTGACCATTAAGTTTTGCAAATTTTCAAATACCTAGTCTTTCGAAACCCTTTATTTGTCAATGCATTCGTGGCGT
Source organism: Hydrotaea diabolus (assembly GCA_963513945.1). Taxonomy (NCBI): domain Eukaryota; kingdom Metazoa; phylum Arthropoda; class Insecta; order Diptera; family Muscidae; genus Hydrotaea; species Hydrotaea diabolus. The sequence continues at coordinate 105,561,104 of OY740716.1, read as the reverse complement.
ACTTGTCATCGATGCGTATATAAGTAGATACCCAGTCGTTCATCCCTGATATCAGGATACATATGTATATTATATCGCTAATAAAACTGCGTTTCTATAGCTTCAGTGTTGCACTCTAAAGTTTTTTCTTTCCTTTTGTTGGGGAGTGTGAGAATGAATCCCATTCTTGATTTTCGTAGAGTCGTTCCAAACTACGTCATTATTTCTGCACAGCTACATATTTATGGATCATGCGTGAGAAGGTGAATTATTTCAGCTCTATTCTGTGACGTTTTGTATTTCAATTTTATTTGTTTAAGAACTTCTACTGCATTCTTATGGTATCGGTTTCTTTGAACTTAGGACTTCTTCTGAAACGTTAGAATTGCCTTCATCATCATTCTCAGAATTATTTATGTCATCATTCTCAGAATTACTTATGTCTCCATATGAAATAACTTTTCATTACTATTCAATGACGGCAATTCCTTCCACTTCCGAGCTCTTTCCGTGGGGAATTTTTTACTAAGGCTTCGAAAATATATCGCATATCTGATGTTCTCTGCTTCATTTGTTAAAGGGATTAAAACAAAACAAAGAATATTTTTTTCAAGCTTCGCCTTTTAAGAAGCCTCTTACATTTTAAAGATTGATCATGCAAAAACACAGATAAACTTTAACACTGTTTTAAAAAAACTGAACTGTATTATGGAAATTTGCGTTCGGTGAGAAACGGGAAGATCCGCTGTTTTTGACCAAAATTTTGTACAGTGATGAGGCCCATTTCTGGCTTAACGGCAAAATCAAGGAACAATTGCCACATTTGGGCTGAAGAGCAACAAGAAGAGGTTCAAGAGGTGTCATTATACCAAGAGAAAACCAAGGTTTGGTGCGGTTTATAAGCGGTGGAATTATCGGTGCATATTTCTTCAAAAATGAAAAAATGGATCTAGTGAGAGGTCATTTCGATAAGCAGTTTATTTCAAGTTTTGGACAGGTGATTTGGCTGCCTAGATCGAGTGATATCACACATTGAGACATTTTTCTTTAGGGAAGGATAACATTACAAACTATAAGTATAATGACATCAATAATACTTAGTAGGGACATTAATACTGTTACACATGTTTTATGCTGTAAAATAAAAAGTACTGAATGTTTTTGGACCAAATATTTTTTTAATATATTTATTGATGTATATTGTATCCAAAAATAATCTACTTTTTCGAAATGTCCGCCTTTTGCCTTTACACACGCCTGAAGTCGCACTGGCCATTCGTTAAAAGCTGCACGTCCTCGTCCATTGGAAAATTGGCCACAGCTCGAACCAAAGCAGTCTTAAGAGATCCAATGTTGGGGTATCATTTGCGACACACCTTGTCCTCTTAATCTGTCCACAATTTGTAATCCAATGGGTTCAAATCTGGACCGCCTGAGGGCCATTCTTCAGAGGAAATGAAAGCTGCAAATTGTTCCGAAGCCAGGCCTGGTACGTTTTAGTGTTATGGGCCGGCGCAGAATCATACTGGAAAGTCCATGGCTGGTTTTGGAACAGGGAATTGTTAAGAGGCTTCACAACAGCTTCCAAAACGGTTTCTTGGTAAACTTTGGCCGATGTTTTGACTCCTTTTTCGCAGAAATGCAGGTCAGTGACCCCATCGTAAGAGACACCCCACCAAACCATGACTGAAGCTGGGTGATGACCCTTTTCCACCTTTGGGATTAGTTTAGACGCTTCCTTAGATGACCGCGCATACAGTCTATCATTTTGCTTGTTAAATTTTTCCTGAACGGTAAAAATTTTTTCATCGGTGAACAAAATTTTTCTGTGGAAGTTATCAGCGTGCTTCACCAAAAGACGTTTGAATTTTTCAATCCTATTTTTTTTAAAGCTGCAATAAATGTCCAAGTCTTTTTTAATGATTCGACTCATGAACTTTTCCGTAATATTCATCACACGGGCCATGATTTTATGTTTTCTGAGCGGATTTCTGTGGATTCTTGATTTAACGGCTTTGATGACATGCGGTGTTTGAACAGAGAGTGGGCGGCCCGACGGGTGGCGGTCTTTTACATCTCCAGTCTCCTCAAACAGTTTTATGCATCGGTAGACGAACATGCGGCTAATCCCTAGTGGCAGGAGCGTTTATCACAAAATGTAATGCAAACTTTGAGATGATACATAAATCGAAACTACTGAATTCGTATATATTTTAAAAAGTATTCGTATTATATCGTATATATCACAAAGGTTAAATACAAATGTTAACATTTTATAATTTAATTTTCATAAATTCCTGATACATTTTTTGGACTCTTTTTTGCCATTTAGTTTCTTGTAGCGGTTGCGACGTAAAATACCACTGCCACGATTGATTTCTGAATAATTTTGTAGTCATTTAGCACCAAATTTTAATCCCAAAATTTTTATGATTTAGCCAATGTTAAATCTGTTTATGAAATGGATTGCATATGAATTGGCTTATTAGAATTATTAAATATGTAAGTATGTTGTAAACAATTACTTTTATTTGAGAATAGATAAGCGTAGGTTGTGCAAAACCCAAATTTCTTTTTAGGTAACAATAGTTTCAGATATCTGAATAAGTGAGTGACAATGTTAAAACTTTCAAAACATGATAAGGGTATAGCTTAAAAGTATTCATAAGTACTGCATAACCATTTTAACAATAAGAACTCGAAAATATTTTTTAAAATATTTCAGGGTTTGCCGTTACCGCGAAACATTTCACAAGGCGTGATAATTAGTAATCATTCACTAGTTCTTCAAGGCGTTTCAAGATACACGGCTGGAAATTACTCATGTGTGGGATTTAATGGTGAAGGTGAAGGAATAAGTCCGTCATTTCCGCTAAATATATTGTGTAAGTATAAAATATGGCGTCAAAATTTACATTCAATTTTATGTTAATTGGTGAGGTAACTTGGACTTTAATTTCGCTTACATATCCCAAATTAGAGATCTGCATGCCTCTTCGGATATTCCATTTGATGCTTTATTATCAGCAGACTCGTCGATGCGCTTTGTCAAGTTAGCATATTTTTTTAAAATTTGTTATATTTAAATAATACTGGTTCTCGATTTATTGCTGCATTCTAAAATGTGTGAATAACATTCAGTAACATTTTTTTAATAGTAAATTACTCCACAAGATAATTTTATCAGGACTGTCAATATGTTAGGAATTGTTTTAGTAAATGGTCTTGTCCTCACTCTTCGGCTTACTTCTTCTCTTATGCAAATTAAAAGCAATGATGCGTATTCTTAGATCGCTAAATGAGTAAAGGCTGGTCGGCAGCGTGTTACCGTGATAATTTTAAAAAAGTATCACGAAAGGGGGATTACTTCAATAAAGTGGCATGTTTTAGAAAAAGTGGCACATATTTTCTAATTTCAATTTTAAGTATAATTGCATTCCGAGCAAGGTCGAAGTAATATAAAATAGTTTAAGTGAATTACTTCACGTGTAATTATCAAATTGTCCAGATTTCGAATCAATGTTTTACCAATTTTTAACTGTCTAAAGGCGGTATCAGAGGATAATATTTACTCAATACTGTTTTATGACTATAAATCTTTAAAATATTAATCAAAACGCATTAGTTGCAGATTGTTCAGAAAAACTTTGTTATCCATATGCAAACCATTGCATATAAGAAATTGTTAGAATTAGAATGTGGCTTCCTGGTTAACTCGGGTTCAGATGCTATTAGAAAAAAAAAATGATATGCGGAGTTAACAACACACCCTTTAAAGATAATGGTACAAATTAAAGTCTTTTGTAATACATGGACCAAAATGCGCATCTTTACCTCGGTTGAAAAGTAATCCCTCATAATTTGATGAATATGGAACGCATACTCGTATGTGGATTCTAGAGTTATAAGATTAACGGTCGTCGTATTGTAGTAGTAGTAATTCAATACTTAAAAATAATAACATAAGTTGTATTCCAACACCGGCAAACGATTCAATTGCAGCTGTGTAAACCGGTTTGACACATCATTAAAGTACCACGTACATAAGCGCATGGTATGATGGATTGAAGGAAAATATAGGATAGGACATAATAGTGCCTCAGAATGATACCGAAAAATTTCGTCAGAAGATGAAAAATGGATTGGGAGTTTTTGCTTCCCCCAATAAGTCATTCACCTGCTTTATTCAAAACTATACCTTTAACCTATGCACAGTCAAAATTGCTAATACCGAACACAATCGTGCTCACAAAGCAGCTCAGGAAAACGTTAAATAAATTCTTCTTGACTATTACTTCCCAATGATGGCCAAACTGACGAATAAGATTGTAAAAAAATTTAGAGTCTGTACGAGGGCTAAATATGGTAGGCATCCACGCAAACAAGAAATGGGTGCAACCCTCATACTATCATATGTTGGAGAAATGCTCCATATTGATGTATGCTCTACCAATTGAATCGATAAATTCTTTAATTTGCCGTGGTTCAGCTTGCGCCATCCCACAATTGCAGACTTAAAACCTCGATCATAGTGCTAATGAACTGTGCTGGCATTTAAATCTGAAACTATAAATTGATTCCTCAACATGGTCGTGTTGAGGAATCAATTTAGAGTTGTAGTTCCATACGCTTCTCCTCTCCATAGCACCTCAAAGTAGAACGTTTTCATAGCACTCTCTCTCAGAGATTGCGAGGTATCTGAAGATGGAAAAGAAAAGCGAGAGCACGATTGACCTTATTTTATTGGCTACAGCACAGTGCAATAAATTTATTCACTCGGTGACCGGGAAAAGACCTGTAGATGTTATCCATGGTACTATGCTCGGTTTTCAGAAGGAAATAAGAGGAAGAATTGTGAGAGCACAACAAACCCAACTTAATAGAAACAAACCCTCCCGACAGAATAGGGTGTTCGACGTCGGAGAATGTGTTCTGGTTAAGAACAATAGGAGATTAGGTATCAATTTTATATAGCGAAGACACAGTAGAGGCAGACTTGGGAACCACCGTCCTTATTAAAGGGAGTGTGGTCCATAAGGACAACTTTAGATAGTATTCTTTATTTAATCCGGAATAATAGTATATTTTTTTCTTCTTTACATTTTCTTTAAGAACATTGATTGTGACAGTTCAACTTCTGACACTAGATGGAAGACTGATTGACTATACTGGCTCTGACTACATTCCTGTTATGGATGGGAATGGAATGATATGGAAAGACTTCTAAAAACTTCACCATTAAACAAACTTGACATCATATTAAACGATAGCGGACGAAACGTCAGACCTCACGAGATGCTTCCCTTTATTTCATATTGTACAAATTTTTACTTCAGAAGTGACTCAAATCAGGACAATTTTGGCATTCACCATAGGCCCTAAAGGAATTGCGGGTACACCAGTCTTTCACGTTTTTGAAGAACTTCAATTTAGGCAACATCAACTTATTAAGTCAGAAAATAGACGGATACTAATTTACACAAGGGCACAGGTTTAGATTAACAAATTGACAGAAATACACGCAGAGAAAAAATATGGTTACTATATGGTCACGGCAACAATAGTATGTTATCTGCAATAATAGTATGGTCGTCCCAACCATAGTATTGTTTTTTGAATTTCATTTTGACAATAGTATGATTGCGACAATATTAATATTGTTGAAGTGTAACAATAGTATTGTTGCCAAATTTAAAAACAAAAATATGGTAGTAGCAACAATATAAATATGGTTGGTGGAACAAAAGTATTGTTTTCATGGGTTTTATGTTAACAATAACATGATTACGGCAACCATACCGGCAAAATTATATTTTTTTAAATTTGACAAAGTTATTTTTACGAATCTTACGCAATAATAGTAAAAAATAATTAAATTTTTTCGAAACAAACTACGAATTAGTATAACTGAAATATTTTAAATAAATACATTTTTTACTGTTTAATAAATCACTCCTATTATTACATAACTTACTTAATAAAATTCTCTATTGTTAAATAAAAACTTAACCCAATCTTTACAAAAAATTTTGGGAACCATAGTATGATTGTGTGTAAGTCATATTATGGTTGTGAGGATCATACTATGGTTGTACGTTAAACATACTATGGTTATGAGGATCATAATATGGTTGTGGGGATCATATAATGGTTGAATGTGAATAATAATATGGTTGTGGGGATCATAGTATGGTTGTGTGTGAATAATTCTATTGTTGTGAGGACCATAATATTGTTATGGGGATCATAGTATGGTTGTGTGTGAACCATACTATTGTTGTGATGATCATAATATTGTTGTGCCACAACCATATAACCAACAATAGTATGATGCTCTTCGAATATTGTTATCCCAACCATACTTTTTTTCTGCGTGTAGTTCTCAGAAAATCAGAGCTCGGACAAATTGATACGGACCATTTGTATGAGACCCTATTGTGCGAAATAGAATATTGATTTTGGAACTTCAAAATTAAAAGTTAGCCGTCACCCTTGCAAAGATAGGTATAGTTAACCCCATAATTTTAGATTCAGGAGATTTAAAAGAATTTAATCAATACTCTTTTAATACTACTGTTTAAGAAATTATTCAGATTAAATAGATTTCAAGAATTTAGAAAAAAGTAACAAAATTTTTTTCTAGGTTTTAACTATGATTTCATAAAATTATTTACTTATCATAGCTTAAGAAAATTTACAATTATAGTTCTTTAGGATACTTAAGAGATGTTTCATGCTCGACAGTCCAAAAAAAAGAGCGATTTAAATTTGCAGGCATCTGTAGCTCGTTTCTGTAAATAAATCGGTAAGTTACCGATTTATGTGACGTCTCACCGACTAGATTGAAAGTTACCGATTTCGTGATAACTGGTGTTTCTGTACGTTGAAATCGGTAAAAATTTGATCTGAAAACGGAAAGAAACACAAATCGGAAAGAAACGGTAGGAGCTGAAACAGATGACATGCAGCTTTTTGTTTGCATTTGATTTCATGTACAAATATTTTGTATTAAAACACTGCTATTTTTATAAAACTTATTTATTTAAACGACATAACTATTACTTACCTTCTCACTTATTTTGTTAAAAATATGCAAACAAATACAAAACGAGGAATTAAATAAGCTGGCAGTTGGTGATGTACATTGCAAGTAAACAAACATTTGCACTCGGTTATTTTGTATTAAAGCGCTGCTATTTTTATAAAACTTATATATTTAAACGACATAACTATTTCTTAACTTCTCACTTATTTTGTTAAAAATATGCAAACAAATACAAAACGAGGAATTAAATAAGCTGGCAGTTGGAGATGTACATTGCAAGTAAGCAAACATTTGCACTCGGTTATTTTGCATTACCATACCAATTTTGTTGAAACCAGTACGTAAATTGTCGCAAATTTCAACACACTGTCATCTTAAATGTTTATATTTTGCTGCCTATTTTCAAACGCAATTAAACCGCGGTAACACAATTAAAACATATTTGTTTAATAAAATATTTATTTGTCTAATATATCAATTAAATTGTATTTGGTGAAAAAAGTTATATTTGGTTACTTGCTTTCTCATAATTGCAACAACACTATAGCAATCGGCAGAGTTCTCACTTGGCTTAAAGTCAGTGAGAAAGTTACCGATTTCAAGTTGAGTAGATTTTCTTACAGAAACACTTTTTTAAGTGATTCCTATTGAAGTAGAATCGGAACAAAGTCATATTACCGATTTGGAACGAGTGAATGGAATAAGAATCGGTAATTTTTTTACAGAAATAGTGAAGGTGAGGATGACGTCATATTAATGCTATTGTATGCTTGACTTAGGTGTCAGGTGGTCAAACGCATGTTTGAACGATTCTGCGTGTACTAATCTGCTTCGTATTCTTTGCTCGCACACGTGGTTCGACCAGGGGGCTAATCACCGCATTCGTTAACGACCAAATTTAGTTCGAAACGCAATTAATTTGGATCACGGCAATCGTTAACGAATTGCAACTACCCGAAGTTGAATTCGATAGCACAACCGTCATCGAAAAAACCAAACACTACCATTTTTAATGACGCCAAACAAAACAACAGAGTAAAACAAAAGAAATGTAGGTATTTTTCTATATTTTGTGAAATAACGTAAAAATATTCGTCTTTTTTATTATTTTTAGGGACAAAGATAATGAAAAAATGATTTCCAGACCAAATAACAATAAAATAAATGGAAAGCAAAAGAGTGTTCTGGCAGAATTTATGTTGGAGCATCCCGATTTGGCAAAAAATAAGCTGAAGAATTGTGCTCAAGCATTGGATCCATTTATAACTAATTACTTTCTATATTTTTTATCAGATTTATTAAAATATTCACTTGCACCAAACCAACAATCGCTTGTTGTTTTGTTTTTCTGCTTTTCTCTGCTTGTCATCATACTCGTATGCTTGCCGCAAAGAGAATCAACAAAGAAAGATGTTTCATCGGCCTTTTAGGAAACTCAATTTGTGTTATCACAGTAGTGGTTTCGACAAAAATTACGTAAAAACACCATGAATTGTTATAAAATAATAAATTAACTACAATAAAATAATTAATCGTTACATTTTTGCATTGCAATAATGCGTAAAATGTTTCTTATCATCTATTTAATTTTTTAACAGTCCCACGGCGTGCTCGAATCAGCCAACGACACATCTTTTGAGTTGAAAGTCTTTGTTTTGCAGCATTGCAAAAAAAAGAAGTATGCGATAAAACATTACGATCGAATGCCATGATCCAAACATTTAAACGTATCGAAATATTTTTCTATTCGAATTTGCATTCGTCGTCGAATGCCGTGATTAGCCCCCAGTTCTACATAGGGCATAACCTATGGTAAAGAGGGAAGTGGGGGACTCACAAGTGTATAGATGTAAAGCACAAGTGTGTCGAATTAACAAAGCGAAGCAAACAAGCACACTCACACGTATAAGCGTTCTTATGTTATAATGTTCGGACTTATATTTAACGCACTTTAATTTTTAAAAATGAAGAGAAAAAAATAATTTAAGTTGTTGATTATTAAGTTGTGTAACGATGTGGTCTTTTTTAAATTATTTGTTTATTTACTACAACTATTTATAGTTAACAATTCAAACTAACTAGCAATTTCTTTCAACTCAAGTAAGTAATACTATTCGGATGATTATACTAATAAATGGACAATTTTGCGGTACTACTGCTTCCGTGGTAAAAAATAAGAATTCGGACGGACATCTTTAGGGTAAGATCCAATGTCCTAGGTGTTTATACTCCTCCATAAAGTTTTTATACTTTGAACAGGGATTAACCGGCTCAAGACCTCTTGCATCTATATTAAAAAATTTAGCAACGTTTTTATACTTTTTAGAGTATTGTGGTCGTTTGCGAAAGGAAATTTCCAATTGTTTAAAGCGCCTGAAAGTATTAATGACAGTATTAATGGGTGTTCGCCATCGCTGAGAATTGATGTGAATGGTAAATTTGACATATATCCTCCAGTTTCTGTTCTTTTTGTTGTTGATTTGAAGTAATTTTCACATGCCAGCTTTTCAGTGGACAATTTTCGTTTTGCAACGACCTCTTCTTGTTCACAAAAGGATTGGAAAACAGCTTCCAGATTCGCATTATGAATGTAAACTCTGTAGCAGATATAGAATGGCAGGGCCAGAAAATACCCATCCAATGTACGTTTTTGGAAAAACAAGTCGTTATGTATAAACGACTCTGAGGGGATTTTTATTTTAGAGCACACGTCAGATCCAAGAATCATATCAATGGAGTCTGATTTAAAATAAAAAGCATCAGCCAGACTATTAATATCGATATTGGGCTTTGTGATATGTTTGTATGAAGGGTTCGGTGTGTAGGAAGAAATGCTCGAGAGAACAACAGTTGTACATAAAGATTAGCCGAACATTTGGATAAGTTTTCGCAACCAATGACTTTACAATGCTAATTAATCTTTTCGAGGCCTAGCAGTCGTACAAAGTGCTCTGAGATCCAGGGTCAAACTGCCCTGAGATCCAGGGCCAAACTGACCTGAGTTCTAGGGTCTAATAGAGCCCACAAAGGAAATTTTTCACTACTAGTAAATCCGTTAAGTCTAATCGTGTAAAGCATAACGAAATTAAGAGATTGAGCATTGCGAGAAGTGACTTACTTGTCGTTATCGCAATTGTGGTTGTTTTTAGTTAATAAACCAGAAGGATTTGAAATCAGATTTTTTGATTCATCTGAGTGAAGCACAGTGTGGCGAGGTTTTTTGCACGTAATGCACCGAAACGTCGAGTTACAATTGTTTAATCGTGTCCGGTTACCAAGCAATTGCGACAGAAGCGTACGATTGATTTCGCAAAATGCACAAAAAGTTGCACTTTGTTTAGACAATTTTGCAGCATTGCATAACGTTGGGTATTTCACCAATTAAGGATTCTAGCGCACGAAACGTGCGTTCTAGCAAACTGTTCCGAAATGAGAGGAATTTCAGTTGAAGGTTTTAAAGACTGCTCCCAATCTCTACGGGATTGAAGATCTAGTTTTTGGACAAGCAGGTGTACAAGTATTGGATCCCATGTATGGGTGATTCGTAAACAAATTTCGTAAAGAAAAATTCACTGTTGAGCGGTGTCAAGTAATGTCAAATCAAACTTGCAACAAGCATTCGCTTGTTATGGTACCTTTATTCCAAAACCTTCCACGCGGAGTCATAGTTAGCTTCAGTAGCTTATATGTTCCTAATTTAATATGCAGCTCTGTCAGTGAGCGTTCCTTTTTGGTATAAAAATTTTGGAATTTTTTTGAGGGAATCATTTTGATGTACATATATTCCCCGGAAAATTTTGGTAATGCAATTTTAGGTAGCTTTGAATCTGAGACAATAGTTTTCTCTGCACGAATATTGTGTGCCACAAAAGTGCTAGTCATAGGGGATTGTGCCACTGAGTGATCTGGAAAACAGTCGATTTGTTTGCCTTTAAACGTTAGATATTTTTCAGAGAATTCAAAATACACTTCTTCGTTCATATACGGCACATCATTGACATTGAGGATAATGTCATTAATCAAGAGCATAATCGTAGTCGGAATAACGATGGATGTTACGCAAAGTTGTTAAAATAACTGCGTAGGAAAAAACCAGCTCTCTATAACCAGCTCTATGCCGAAAATAGAGGAAAATATTTGTTCTGGGGTGGTCACACTGTATACGCATATATTTTAGTTTCACCGAAATCAGCTGTTTTGTTCTTTGCCACTCAGAAATATTTTGAGGTCAGATTGTGGCAAAGAAATGTTCGACGTTTTTCTAATATTTGCCCAGTGTGACCGTGCCTTTAGATGTGGAGGTGATCAAACGCATGTTCGAAGGATTCTTTGCTCCCACACTTGGTCGAAAATAGAGGAAAATATTTGTTCTGGGGTGGTCACACTGTATACACATTTAACAATTTTTTGAGTGCTGGCATATATTTTAGTTTCACCGAAATCAGCTGTTTTGTTCTTTGCCACTCAGAAATATTTTTAGGTCAGATTGTGGCAAAGAAATGTTCGACGTTTTTCAAATATTTGTCCAGTGTGACCGTACCTTTTGATGTGGAGGTGGTCAAACGCATGTTCGAAGGATTCTTTGCTCCCACACTTGGTTCGATCAGTTCAATATACTAAGGGCAGAACCTATGGAAATGAGGGGAGTGGGGGACGCATCGATATAACGCATGAAACTTATGCAGCAAAGAGAAGGCTAGGGGCGCCCAAGTGCGTCGATGTAACAAAGCGAAGCAAACAAGTACATACCCAAATTTATGCGTTGTTGTGTTACAATGTTCGGACTTATATTAAACGCACTTAAATTTTATAATAATAAATTTCTTTTACTTACGAATAATAAACGAATAGACCCCTGCCAGCAGCATACATAATGGTGATGAGAAGCCGTCACACACCAACGACAAAACGAGCGTCTACCAGACGATAATGTGTCTGCTTTAACTCTGGTGACTTACTTTTCCTTCCCACAATGACAAATAACAACAAACCTGATCTTATTAGGTTATGGTGTAATGGTCTCTTTCAAGAATTTTGTTACAACAACAACATTACATCTGTTTGCTATACTTAACTGGATTTCGCCATACATTTTGGCAAAACAAGTGCTAGAAATAAAGCTGCGCGACTTCGCGCCAAGGTGACATTGAAGTACAAGAACTATGACCACGCTAAAATTAAGGGTGTATTCAGTATGAGGTTTCCAGTTGATTATGTGATCTGTACCTATTTTCGATCCTGGTCTTGCGACGATAAGTCCGGATGCAACGGACTACGTGATTGTCGCTGGTCCCGAAGAATTCAAATATTACTAAATGTACACTAACACATAATTGACTCTAGGAGTCAATGATATTTATTGGAGCAGCTAAATTTGAAACTGTCCCTTAACTGGAGAATTGTAGCATTATTCAAGCCGAAGTCGTGGCCACCAAAAATGCCTCGCGGCAAGTTCAGTGTTATGGCTTGTCAAGCAGGGATATCTTCATATTTACTGACAGCGAGGCGGCTTTTAGATCCCTGGAAAATGTGTACACCACTTCGAATTTTTTTCAAGAATGATGTATGTCTCTTTCGTCGATTACCCTTATTTGGGTTCCTGGACTTCAGGACATTGGTGGTAATTGTAAAGCTGACACCACACTTACAAAGGTTGGTGCAACCTAGAACTCAAATGAGTGTAACGGTGATATTGGCATTCCTCTTACGAGGGGTAAGCAGATGTTATCATGGAATCTTTTTTTTATTGTCAATGATTCGTGGGAAAAGGAACTAACATTCATATAGACCAGAAATATTTGGCCATGTACAGGGCGGGCCAAAAGTAACCATGGGGTTTAAAATTTAATAACTTTTTCGTTTATATACTTTTTTTCAGATTATAATGGGTGATCCAAGTAGAGATACTTTTTTCAATAGCCTTTTTTTGACAGATCTCGTGTGAGTCGTGTCATGCTGTCATGTTATTTTTGTTTAGTATTATTTGGAATTTTATCATGGAAAGACTTGCGCCCGAACAACGTTTACAAATCGTTCAACTTTATTAAGAAAATTTACGTTCTGTGAGGAAAGTGTTTCGTGCGTTTTCGAGCCAAATTTTGTTCAGCGATGAGGTCCATGGCTCAATGGGTATGTATAAGTAAACAAGCAAAATTGCCGCATTTGGGACGAAGAGGAACCAGAAGGTTCAAGAGCTGCCACTCCATTCAGAAAAAAACGGTTTGGTGTGGTTTGTGGGTCGGTATATTCATTGGTCCATATTTCTTCAAAAATGATGCTGGTGAGAACGTGACCGTCAGTGGCTAACATTATCGTTCCATGATAACCGACTATTTGATGCATGAAATTGAAGCTCGTGATCTCGGCGACGTTTGGTTTCAACAAGACGGCGCCACTTCCCACAAATCGCATCCATCAATGGATTTATTGAAGGAACACTTCGGTGAGCAGATAATTTCACGTTTTGGGCTGGTCGATTTGCCACCAAGATCGTGTGAAATCACACCGTTAGACTTTTTCCTGTGGGGATATGTTAAGTCTTAAGTTTATGCGCACAAACCCTTCGCTTCGATTCGGGCCTTGGAACAAAACATCACGCGTGTCATTCACCAGTTACTAGTCGAAATGCTCGAACGAGTCATCAAAAATTGTACTTAACGGATGCACCATCTGAGACGTAGCTGCGGCCAACATTTGATAGACATAATCTTCAAAAACAAATGCCAAAGAATGCTCTTTCAAATGATAATAAATATTCCCCATTCAATTTGAATTTTCTGTGTTTTTTTCTTTAAAAAAGTTGGAACATCGAAATGGATCACGCGTTATAAATAACACTTGAAGAATAAATAATGTGGAGATTCACAACTGAACAAAGAACCAGAATATTAGAATTTTGTTATTTAAATCAGCGATCAAGTATTTTAACGCAAAGTGATGAAGCTAATTTTCATTTGAATGGCTTTGTTAATAAGCAGAACTGTTGGTTCTGGGGTTCTGAAAATCCAAGAGCCATTCATCAACGCCAATTGCACCCCATTAGATGTACAGTATGGTATGGGATCACATCTGCAAATATCATTGCACCTTACTTCTTCGAGAATGAAGATGGAAGTGCTGTAATCGTAAATGAAGAGCGGTATCGGTTTATGATAGAACATTTTTTACGTCCTGCTCTTGAAAACAGACCTGAGATGTGGTTTCAGCAGTACGGAGCCAATGTCCACACTTTTAAGTGACTTTGTGTCTCAGTCAGAATAATTTCAAGAAATTCGGAAATTATTTGGCCAGCGCGATCGCCAGATTTGTCAGCACCCGACTATTTTCTTTGGGGTTATTTAAAGGAGCGAGTATATAGAACAAGCCCGAGGTAATCCTTCAACTTAAGGCCAACATTGTTGCAGATATTCGAACGCTACAGCCAGAAATTTTGAAATATGTATAGAAAATGCTCTAAAACGAGCCCAACATTGACATTATTGTGACATTATTTTTCATACTTAGTGTAAAAAAAAATCATTTTGTATATTTTATAATCTGAGAAAAGAAAATAAAAAAAAAATTAATAAACAAAAAAGTTATTCAAGTTTTTAAACCCATGGTAACTTTTGGCCTGATATATCTGAGCAGAGAACGCGCACCATAAATAATCTGCCAAGCATCTATCTAAGAAACCTTATTAATTTCATCAGCCCTTGAACGTAAACGCTTGAAGACTGCGTCTGTCAAACAATGGCATCTTTGGGAGTTGCAATAATGAAGGGGAGAAATGGACAACATAACATCTTTTCTGCCACTGCCCGGAATTTGCGGACGTCATCTGTAGCTCGTTTCTGTAACTCGTTTCGATCGCAGTTACCGACTGAAATTACCGATTTGACGTCATTCTTACCTTCACTGTTTCTGTAAAAAAAAATTGCCGATTCTTATTCCATTCACTCGTTCCAAATCGGAATCGCTTAAAAAGTGTTTCTGTAAGAAAATCGACTCAACTTGAAATCGGTAACTTTCTCACTGACTTTAAGCCAAGTGATAACTCTGCCGATTGCTATAGTGTTGTTGCAATTATGAGAAACCAAGTAACCGAATATAACTTTTTAAACCATATACATTGTTATTGATGTTATTTTATACAATAAAAATACATTTTAATAGTGTTACCGCGGTTTAATTGTGTTTGAAAATAGGTAGCAAAACATAAACATTTAAGATGGTAGTGTGTTGAAATTTAAGACAATTTATGAACCGGTTTCAACGAAATTGGTATGGTAATGCAAAATAACCGAGTGCAAATGTTTGTTTACTTGCAATGTACATCACCAACTGCCAGCTTATTTAATTTCTCGTTTTTTATTTGTTTGCATATAGTTATGTTGTTTAAATATATAAGTTTTATAAAAAAAGCAGTGTTTTAATTCAAAATATTTGTACATAAAAACAAGAGCAAATAAAAAGCTGTTTGTCATCTGTTTCAATCTAACCGTTTTTTCCGATTTGTGTTTCTTTCCATCACAGATCAAATTTTTACCGATTTCAACGTACAGAAACAGCAGTTATCACGAAATCGGTAACTTTCAATCTAGTCGGCGTGACGTCACATAAATCGGTAACTTCCGATTTATTTACAGAAACGAGCTGTTGGTTGGTCTACAGATACTTGCAGACGAACTGCGATGTTCATATTGTGTTTTTGTTGAGCACGGGCAATCAACTAAGCGCTTTTTTGAAGTATTACGTACGTCCCAACTAGCAGTACCTATTTTAACCACGGTCCACACAAATTATGATTTGTTAGGCAAATACTCCAAAAAGTGTACTATGCCTTAAAGGGCAACTTTTTCCCTAAGCCGATTACAATCCCCGTTCAATATTTTGTGGTGTTGCAAACGAAATGAAAATTAAGTATTCCTTCTAGTCTTCGGTGAAAGGAATATAAGAAAAAAACTAGTGGTATTTATTGACTTTCTGCTCTCTAATGAAACATTTTGCAAATGGAATGAATCTTTTTTCAAATTAAATGAAATATACATACTAATATAACAATAAATCGACATTAAATTCATGGAAAATGCAAATTATATTTTAAAAATATAATTGGTTCATTTATTTTTGTGTGAGCTCATTGTATTTGAAATAACAACGAATTAAAGAATAACAATTGGACAATTCGTATTTTTGATGTAGTTCCAATTTAGAATTGACGGTATTGGGGACATGTTTCTTGGACACACTATGCTTGACAGAACATAATTTTCGCGTCCATTGAACTGTTGCTCATATTCTGAGGAAATTTCCTTTTTATTGAGTACCTAATTGTCCATTGGGGCCAATTAGTCATGACCGAAATTTAAGAAAAACCTTCAATGTTAGTACTAGGGTCGTATGAAAAAAGTTGGTGAAAAAAGAGCGGACTTTTGCTTTAAAAAAAGTCGACTTAATCAACTTTTTAGTATCGATTTTTTCTGGTTTATGTGCTTCAAATACTTATTTCATTTTCTTGCTTATCCTAAATTTTTGCCTTCTAACGTGTTCTTGTGAAGCCCGAAATTAAAAAGTCTCAAGTTACGGCAAAATTGAAGAGGCAGCAGGATCGAAAATATCCAGCAAGATGTAGGTGATGACTTCATCTAGCTGGACAATACGAGTAAAAATACGCACTATCTAAAGACTTTACTAGTTTCTCGGAAAGTTTAGTGAAATAGGAAACAATGTTATTTACATAAATGTATTGTTGAATAGATTTATTCTGACTGACTTTGCAAAGAGTTGTAAGGTCTTCTCCGGCTGAGTAATGATATCATACTCATTTGAAATGTGTTCAGGACTATATACTTATATGGTATATATACCAAAATTCTTATCAAGCGAACCACATTGGTCTTATTCTCTTTAAGGCAGCAATCAATAGCATTTATGTTTGGTCTGTTGCACTTATCACAGTTCCTTATCACCCTGTGAGTTTATTAGATTGTTAATTCACTGGATTGTGCGTTCATAATTTATCTCTGAGAATAGAATTTAATTGCAGGCGGACAAAAAATTCGCTGTTTATTCTCGCTGCACTTGAATATGTATCAACAGGCCAACATAACCCAACACACAATATAAACATGTTCACTTTGAATATTTTGTCAGGCGAAAAAGTAAAAAAGGTATTCTTAATTTAAATCTAATCTTAGTATAAGTGGACTGTATATTACTTAAAACTATCTATCAGCGGCCGCTTTACTCTACAATGTTTAAGATCTATAATAACTAAATTTGCTATTACAATACTACGTAATTAATATTATTGGCGAATGACCACTGTAGCTGCAGCAGTGAACTGGATTTAATGGAGTTTGGGGCCTTCCGAATCACCGTGTTGATTTCCGCAGAACATCCCAGCTTAGATGTCTACCTTTCTTGTTGGGTAGTCGGACAGCCTTCAATTCTTCTGTTGACATTTGCATTCGGTGTTCCTTTGAACCTGCCTTTATCGGGTACCAAATTCCTTGATACACTCGGCATACTTTGGTTGCAATTTCTGTTTTGCAGTTTAATCGATTTTAATTCGTCAATAATTTTGGACTTCTGACCGATCATGTTGGTCTTTGAACGATAATTTTCTTTAAAGCTTTTGCGTATCATACAGTAAGTGTGATGTGGTTTTCGAGCCATTTAGCGTCCCACATACGCTTCTAGCATTGGTGAGAGTAATATATGTTATTGGGCTCGTTAATATCACGCTTAACATGAATATACTTTTGTCAATAAAAGGTTGCGTGGATCAGACCGTAGATTATTTTTTGAATGTGTTCAATCTTTCATTCACGTAGAGAGACTCTTTGCCCTCGGCTTTCTTATCGTCCGATAAGAAATCCTTCTTTTTAGTGTTGGCATTTTTTGCTGTAAGTGTTTTGGAAGAATCAAGAAAGAATCTCCGAATCCCGCCATCGCATTGACGGATACTACCGCCACCAAAGCTACCACCGGAATTCCGGTGCCGCCACCATTGCGAATCCATTTTTGATTACGATAAGCCAAGTATACGAATCCGTTTTTGATTACGATAAGCCAAGTTGTTGAGTTAAGCGGTTGTTATTGTTGCAGAAATATCTTTAGTAGTTTCACCGGTACTTTCCGTCCATAATGCAGCAGACTATTGTGGCCTTTTGCACATTGCTGACAAGTCCAATCCTTGTAACATTTTAAACTTTGAGGGTGGCTCAAACATCTAGTGCATAGCTGCTTCTTGTTCACCAAACTCCAACGTAGGGAAACATCCATCTTCTTGAATTTGGAATATTTTAATATGCTATGGTTCTCAGTGACAGATCATACGAATTTATTTTTATTAGGTTTCCTGTTGGACCAGGCTTTACTTTGAGTTTTTAATTGATAAAGTTTTTGACTTAAGTCTTCTTTTCTTTGTAGCATATTCTTCTTTGCACTTGTTTCAAATACTCTTACTCTTGACAGCCGTAAAAGATATTTAGCCTTTTTGATTTAAAGGTCGTATTTCAACGCTTTCCTCTCAAATTTTGGTAGTATTTTGTGAGCGAGAATCGGTGGTTTTTCCGAATCATCCACAATTTCCAATTAATTTTTTAAAATGTACACTGCTTCATTTATGCTGTGGATAAACTTGTTTACAGCTATATCTGAATTTTCCACAAATGTCGGGAGATCCAACAGCAAATCTAGCGCCTCATTAAAAATTTTCCGTTCATTTTCGTAGCGTTTAATCTACAAATGAAATGCTGCATCGAAATTGCCCAGTCCTCCGCACAATAAGTGGCAAACCGCTGCTCTGGCTTCGCCTTCCAAGCCCATTCGCAGATAGTTAAACTTAAAGGTACCTGAGAGCTTATTCTCTTTAAAAATTTCAACAAAATGTTGCCAATTTTTTCCTGCTTTTTCGAATTTCGGTATGGACGGTCTTTGTGGTTCGAGTATGGCACACTTCGTCTTCGATTTATTCTCAATCGTTTCAGCCATATCCTGTAGGTTTGAGGTTTTGCTGGGTACTCGTATCGTTTTGCTAGGCTTTCGCTTTTACCTCAGCGATATCCCAAGTTCTCCCCAGGCAGTTCATTTTTACTTCTAGATCACCCACTGAACTTTTAGTCGCCATTCTTCTGTTGCACCCTCCAAGTGACTCCCATGTGCGATCGATCAATTTGTTTCAACAATTCCGCTTCAGCCTTGAGAACGCCTAAATTGACATTTATCAGTAGAGGGTCCGATTCAAACATCATCGCTGGTTGCAATTTAAGTTCTTGCTGCTGCACCGCATGACTTAGTTTCATCATCTCTTTTATATTCGTGGAGATCGCGATATCGTGAAAAATCTCTTTTTGTTTTTGTTTCGAATATTTTTTATTCTTAAGGTGGTGATTATTTTGTACTCCGAGTCTCTTACCGCTGGTAGGGGAAACTCGTTTTATAGCTATTTTTTAATGCTCGAATTGACCAAATTTTATGTAAAAGGGAAACAATTTCCTTTACATAAATGTATTGTTGAGTTGATTTATTCTGACTGAATTTGGAGAAAAGTTGTAAGGTCTTCTCCGGTTAATTAAAGTTTTCATACTAATTTGAAATGTGTTCGTTTAGGTTTATATATTCAAAAATTTTTATCAAGCGAACCACATTGGTCTTATTCTTTTTAAGGCAGCGATCAATAGTATTATTGCGTGGGCTAATCACATCACATGCCCTTATCGCTCTGTGACTTTTTTGGATTGTACATTCACCAACTGCCAGCTTATTTAATTCCTGGTTTTTTATTTGTTTGCATATAGTTATGTTGTTTAAATACATAAGTTTTATAAAAATAGCAGTGTTTTAATTCAAAATATTTGTACATGAAAACAAGAGCAAATAAAAAGCTGTTTGTCATATGTTTCAATCCTACCGTTTTTTCCGATTTGTGTTTCTTTCCATCACAGATCAAATTTTTACCGATTTCAACGTACAGAAACAGAAGTTATCACGAAATCGGTAACTTTCAATCTAGTCGGTGTGACGTCACATAAATCGGTAACTTCCGATTTATTTACAGAAACGAGCTACTGGTTGGTCTACAGATACTTGCAGACGAACTGCGATGTGATATTGTGTTTGTGTTGAGCACGGGCAATCAACTAAGCGCTTTTTTGAAGTATTACGTACGTCCTGACTGACTTTGCAAAGAGTTGTAAGGTCTTCTCCGGCTGAGTAATGATATCATACTCATTTGAAATGTGTTCAGGACTATATACTTATATGGTATATATAGCAAAATTCTTATCAAGCGAACCACATTGGTCTTATTCTTTTTAAGGCAGCAATCAATAGCTTTTATGTGTGGTCTGTTGCACTTATCACAGTCCCTTATCACCCTGTGAGTTTATTAGATAGTTCATTCACTGGATTGTGCGTTGATAATTTATCTCTGAGAATAGAATTTAATTGCAGACGGACAAAAAATTTGCTGTTTATTCTCGCTGCACTTGAATATGTATCAACAGGCCAACATAACCCAACACACAATATAAACATGTTCACTTTGAACATTTTGTTAGGCGAAAAAGTAAAAAAGGTATTCTTAATTTAAATCTAATCTTAGTATAAGTGGACTGTATATTACTTAAAACTATCTACCAGCGGCCGCTTTACTCTACAATGTTTAAGATCTATAATAACTAAATTTGCTATTACAATACTATGTAATCAATATTATTGGCGTATGACCACTGTAGCTGCAGCAGTGAACTGGAGTTAATGGAGGTTGGGGCATTCCGAATCACCGTGTTGATTTCCACAGTACATCCCAGCTCAGATGTCTACCTTTCTTGTTAGGTAGTCGGACAGCCTTCAATTCTTCTGTTGACGTTTGCATTCGGTGTTCCTTTGAACCTGCCTTTATCGGGTACCAAATTCCTTGATACACTCGGCATACTTTGGTTGCAATTTCTGTTTTGCAGTTTAATCGATTTTAATTCGTCAATAATTTTGGACTTCTGACCGATCATGTTGGTCTTTGAACGATAATTTTCTTTAAAGCTTTTGCGTATCATACAGTAAGTGTGATGTGGGTTTCGAGCCATTTAGCGTCCCACATACGCTTCTAGCATTGGTGAGAGTAATATATGTTATTGGGCTCGTTAATATCACGCTTAACATGAATATACTTCTTTTTAGAAGAACTTTTGTCAATAAAAGGTTGCGTGGCTCAGACCGTAGATTGTTTTTTGAATGTGTTCAATCTTTCATTCACGTAGAGACTCTTTGCCCACGGCTTTTTTATCGTCCGATAAGAAATCCTTCTTTTTAGTGTTGGCATTTTTTGCCGTAAGTGTTTGGGAAGGATCAAGAAAGAATCTCCGAATCCCGCCATCGCATTGACGGATACTACCGCCACCAAAGCTAGCGCCGGAATTCCGGTGCCGCCATCATTACGAATCCGTTTTTGATTACGATAAGCCAAGTATACGAATCACTTTTTGATTACGATAAGCCAAGTTGTTTAGTTAAGCGGTTGTTATTGTTGCAGCAAATATCTTTAGTAGTTTGACCGGTACTCTCCGTCCATAATGCAGCAGACTATTGTGGCCTTTTGCACATTGCTGACAAGTCCAATCCTTGTAACATTTTAAACTTTGAGGGTGGCTTAAACATCTAGTACATAGCTGCTTCTTGTTCACCAAACTCCAACGTGGGGAAACATCCATCTTCTTGAATTTGGAACATTTAAATATGCTATGGTTCTCAGTGACAGATCATACGCATTTTTTTTTATTAGGTTTCCTGTTGGACCAGGCTTTACTTTGAGTTTTTAATTGATGAAGTTTTTGACTTAAGTCTTCTTTTCTTTGTAGCATATTCTTCTTCTTTTGCACTTGTTCCAAATGCTCTTACTCTTGACAGCCGTAAAAGATATTTAGCCTTTTTGATTTAAAGGTCGTATTTCAATGCTTTCCTCTAAAATTTTCGTAGTATTTTGTGAGCGAGAATCGGTGGTTTTTCCGAATCATGCACAATTTCCAATTAATTTTTTAAAATGTACACTGCTTCATTTATGCTGTGGATAAACTTGTTACAGCTATATCTGAATTTTCCACAAATGTCGGAAGATCCAACAGCAAATCTAGCGCCTCATTAAAAATGTTCCGTTCATTTTCGTAGTGTTTAATCTACATTTGAAATGCTGCATCGAAATTGCCCAGTCCTCCGCACAATAAGTGGGAAACCGCTGCTCTGGCTTCGCCTTCCAAGCCCATTCGCAGATAGTTAAACTTAATGGTACCTGAGAGCTTATTCTCTTTAAAAATTTCAACAAAATGTTGCCAATTTTTTCCTGCTTTTTCGAATTTCGGTATGGACGGTCTTTGTGGTTCGATTATGGCACACTTCGTCTTCGATTTATTCTCAATCGTTTCAGCCATATCCTGTAGGTTTGAGGTTTTGCTGGGTACTCGTATCGTTTTGCTAGGCTTTCGCTTTTACCTCAGCGATATCCCAAGTTCTCCCCAGGCAGTTCATTTTTACTTCTAGATCACCCACTGAACTTTTAGTCGCCATTCTTCTGTTGCACCCTCCAAGTGACTCCCATGTGCGATCGATCAGTTTGTTTCAACAATTCCGCTTCAGCCTTGAGAACGCCTAAATTGACATTTATCAGTAGAGGGTCCGATTCAAACATCATCGCTGGTTGCAATTTAAGTTCTTGCTGCTGAACCGCATGATTTAGTTTCATCATCTCTATCATATTCGTGGAGATCGCGATATCGTGAAAAATCTTTTTTTGTTTTTGTTTCGAATATTTTTTATTCTTAAGGTGGTGATTATTTTGTACTCCGAGTCTCTTATCGCTGAAAGGGGAAAACTCGTTTTATAGCTATTTTTTTAATGCTCAATTGACCAAATTTTATGTAAAAGGGAAACAATTTCCTTTACATAAATGTATTGTTGAGTTGATTTATTCTGACTGAATTTGGAGAAAAGTTGTAAGGTCTTCTCCGGTTGATTAAAGTTTTCATACTAATTTGAAATGTGTTCGTTTAGGTTTATATATTCAAAAATATTTATCAAGCGAACCACATTGGTCTTATTCTTATTAAGGTAGCAATCAATAGTTTTATTGCGTGGGCTAATCACATCACATGCCCTTATCGCCCTGTGACTTTTTTGGATTGTACATTCACCAACTGCCAGCTTATTTAATTCCTGGTTTTTTATTTGTTTGCATATAGTTATGTTGTTTAAATATATAAGTTTTATAAAAATAGCAGTGTTTTAATTCAAAATATTTGTACATGAAAACAAGAGCAAATAAAAAGCTGTTTGTCATCTGTTTCAATCCTACCGTTTTTTCCGATTTGTGTTTCTTTCCATCACAGATCAAATTTTTACCGATTTCAACGTACAGAAACAGCAGTTATCACGATATCGGTAACTTTCAATCTAGTCCGTGTGACGTCACATAAATCGGTAACTTCCGATTTATTTACAGAAACGAGCTACTGGTTGATCTACAGATACTTGCAGACGAACTGCGATGTTGTTGTTGTTTTTTTTTTTTTTTTTTTTTCGATACGAACCGGAGGTGTGGAATCTTCCTCGATACAAGTAGCCCGCACTACAAGCATGCACGATTCACCATCTCTGGCGCCTACGTACTAAACCACACCCCCCACACTTCAACCACTCTCCCCCGCGGGACTGCCGTAAGGTATTACTTCGCGGGGGCTGGTTAGCATTTAAGCTATCGTCGTTTCATCGTTGGATCTTGATTCCGCGTTTCGAATGCGTTCTGTCCTTCGTAATTCCTTAAGCACTATTGCTGTGTGCATTTCTACTTTCGCCCAGTTGTCAATACTCTGGAGCATAAATTCCGTAACGTGTTGAGGACCCTGGATGTCCATAAGTGAAGCGCTGAATCTGGGACAGTTAAATACAGCGTGTTCTGCGGTTTCTTCTTGTTCCACACAGTTCGGGCATACAGACGAGCTGTCATGTCCAAACCTGTGAAGATATTTTCTAAAACAACCATGTGCTGTAAGAAATTGCGTCAGCTAATAGTTTACGTCCCCTTGGGACCGATTTATCCAGTCAGAGACAGTGGGGGATTCTCAGGGCACTCAGGCGGTAAATAGAGGTTAGCTTTCTTCTGGCTTCCGGTCTTGAACGTATTGGTTCCTTAAGTGCTTTGTTTGGTATTCCGTCGGGGCCCGGGGCTTTGCTGTCACCTATTCTCGAGCACGCTTCTGTGATTTCATGTACCGTTATAACGGGGACCAGTTCTTCTGTTCCAGGTGCCCATGTATCAGCCTGCGGCAATGGGCGTTGCGGAAACAATGTTTCTATTATTCTACGTAGCATATCAGGACACGTTATCTGTGGCGATTTTTGACCTCCTAGTTTCTTCATAACCACTTTGTAGGCTGTGCCCCATGGGTTGATGTTTGCCTCCTCACATATTTCTCTAAAACGCCTCGTTTTACTCTCTGATATGGGTTTTTTCAGTTGCCTCCTAAGGTTTTTAAATCCTTTCCGCATCTCCTGAAATTCAGTTTGTTTTCAAACAGTTTGCGCGTAGCAGTCGTATCTCCTCGTTCCACCAGTAACAGGGTGCACCTCGTTTGCATATGCTTCTTCTTGGCATTGATGCGTCACAGGGGTTGGTGATCATAGTGTATAGATCCTGTGACATTTCCTCTGCTGTGCCGTTTGCAAGTTCATGTGAGCAAATCATTTCTTTGAAGGTTTCGCAGTCGAAAGCGGTCGTCTTCCATTTCGGTCCGGTTTGCTTTGGGCGCACGTTTTCTCTACCTCTCCGATCAGTTACATAGAAGATTAAAGCCTGGTGGTCACTGTGCTTGTATTCCTCGCTAACTCGCCATTTAGTAGACTTAGCAAGGGACTTGCTGACAAAAGTGATGTGTACGATTGAGCCATATCCCGCTTTTCTGAAGGTATTCTTCCGTCCCTTTTTTGCCAGGTGTATATCCAACTGGGCAAAAGTTTCCAGCAGGCTGCGCCCTCTGGCGTTTGTATTTCTGCTGCCCCATTCCAGTGCCCATGCATTAAAATCCCCTGCAATCACCACGGGAGATCTTAGCCTAGCATCGGCAATCAGGTCTTCTAGCATCCTCTGAAATTGTCCGTGCGACCAACTTGGTGGAGCGTAACAACTGTAGAAGTATACACCTTTAATTTTCGCTCTGACGAATCCATCGGATTGAAGCGTCTCCTGGAGCGCATGATGGCCACATGTCCATAGCGCTGCTTTGGTCGATTTGTCGCCTATCCATTTACCGTTTTGTGGAATTCGGTATGGTTCGCTAATGATTGCTACTTCTGTGTCACTTTCTCTCGTAGATTGATTGAGAAGATCCTGAGCCGCCTCGCAGTGATTTAGGTTTATTTGCACTACTCTCATTTTCTTCTTTGTTGATTCAGCGCATTCTTAAATATCGGACATTTGCCGTTTCCAGCTATGTGGCCTGCGTCTCTAGTGTCATTTTGCACACAGAACATACATTGTGGGTCCTTGGAACAAGTTTTCGCAATGTGGCCTTCTTCCCCACACCTTCTGCAACACTTGGATCGATCGTGTTCGTTCCTGCATTCTCTCGCTCTGTGTCCAAATTCTAGGCATCTGAAGCACTTTGTGATGTTCGTCCTTGCAACAACGCGACAGTTAACCCATCCTATCTTAATTCTAGCAGATTTAAGCAATGAGTTTGCGTAGTCTGCAGGTAACCTTATTACAGCAGTCTGCGTTTCGCCATACGATCTTCTTAGATTTATGATGTCCGATTGCTCTAAGGTTTTAGGGCCGAATACGAGCTCAAAGGCTTGACATATATCCTTTTTCTCCGTTATTTCATCTATATCATTCACTTCTATTATAGTTTTCTGCTTTAGGCTTCTAACGGTTGCTTGGTCTCCGAGAAAGTCTCCTATTGCTCCTCTGAAAACCTCCGCTTTTTCGCCCTTTCCCTTAAGCTGTAGAAGCAGGTCGCCCTTCTGGGTTCTTCGTATTTTCGTGACATTGTCACTAAGTTCACCAAACTTTGGGTCCGATTTGACTTTTCGCAGGATTTCGGCGTAGGACAGCCCTCCATTTACTGCAATGACTATTGCATCCGGTCTTGATTTAACCTTAGGGTTAGGCTTCTTACCTCTCCTCTTCGGTTTTACTTTCGTCCAGGGCATATCGTTCTTTCCTCGATTGGATTCACTAGGCATTTCCTCGTCGTTGCATTTCTCTTTCTGTACCATTTGGCTGCGGGTTGTGACAGAACCAATTACATCTTCATCCACCTTGTTTAAACGTTTAGCCCTGGAGGTTTCGGCTTCTTCGGGCTGTTTCCTTTTTTGCTCCTTTTGTTTAAGCCATGGCGATATCTGTGACGCCTTACTGGTGCGAATAACTTCTTTCGCTTTCACATCGCGTACCTCGATTGCGCAAAGCTCGTAGAGAACCTTTATACTCTCTATGGTATCTCTCATTGGCTGGTGTATAGATCGCCTTTTGCCATATTCCATCATATCCACTAGACTCCTTATATGTCCTCCTAGCTTATAAAAAGCCGATTCAGGTACATTAGTGCCAGAGTTAAGCACCTGCCGGTTCGACACGTTTTTGTTTAAAGTTGCAACAGGGCGGTGAGCTTCAGATGGTGATGCTTGCGGAGATCTTTGCATCCTCGAACTTCGACCGAAGGGATCACTTCGTTGCCTATCGCCTTCAATTGCGCGGTTCGCGAACTGCGATGTGATATTGTGTTTGTGTTGAGCTCGGGCAATACACTAAGCGCTTTTTTGAAGTATTACGTACGTCCTGACTGACTTTGCAAAGAGTTGTAAGGTCTTCTCCGGCTGAGTAATGATATCATACTCATTTGAAATGTGTTCAGGACTATATAATTATATGGTATATATACCAAAATTCTTATCAAGCGAACCACATTGGTCTTATTCTTTTTAAGGCAGCAATCAATAGCTTTTATGTGTGGTCTGTTGCACTTATCACCCTGTGAGTTTATTAGATTGTTCATTCACTGGATTGTGCGTTCATAATTTATCTCTGAGAATAGAATTTAATTGCAGGCGGACAAAAAATTTGCTGTTTATTCTCGCTGCACTTGAATATGTATCAACAGGCCAACATAACCCAACACACAATATAAAAATGTTCACTTTGAACATTTTGTCAGGCGAAAAAAAAAAAGATATATTCTTAATTTAAATCTAATCTTAGTATAAGTGGACTGAATATTACTTAAAACTATCTACCAGCGGCCGCTTTACTCTACAATGTTTAAGATCTATAATAACTAAATTTGCTATTACAATACTATGTAATAGCAAAGATCTCCGCAAGCATCAGATGGTGATGCTTGCGGAGATCTTTGCATCCTCGAACTTCGACCGAAGGGATCACTTCGTTGCCTATCGCCTTCAATTGCGCGGTTCGCGAACTGCGATGTGATATTGTGTTTGTGTTGAGCTCGGGCAATCAACTAAGCGCTTTTTTGAAGTATTACGTACGTCCTGACTGACTTTGCAAAGAGTTGTAAGGTCTTCTCCGGCTGAGTAATGATATCATACTCATTTGAAATGTGTTCAGGACTATATAATTATATGGTATATATACCAAAATTCTTATCAAGCGAACCACATTGGTCTTATTCTTTTTAAGGCAGCAATCAATAGCTTTTATGTTTGGTCTGTTGCACTTATCACCCTGTGAGTTTATTAGATTGTTCATTCACTGGATTGTGCGTTCATAATTTATCTCTGAGAATAGAATTTAATTGCAGGCGGACAAAAAATTTGCTGTTTATTCTCGCTGCACTTGAATATGTATCAACAGGCCAACATAACCCAACACACAATATAAAAATGTTCACTTTGAACATTTTGTCAGGCGAAAAAAAAAAGATATATTCTTAATTTAAATCTAATCTTAGTATAAGTGGACTGAATATTACTTAAAACTATCTACCAGCGGCCGCTTTACTCTACAATGTTTAAGATCTATAATAACTAAATTTGCTATTACAATACTATGTAATCAATATTATTGGCGTATGACCACTGTAGCTGCAGCAGTGAACTGGAGTTAATGGAGTTTCGGGCCTTCCGAATCACCGTGTTGATTTCCACAGTACATCCCAGCTCAGATGTCTACCTTTCTTGTTGGGCAGTCAGACAGCCTTCAATTCTTCTGTTGACGTTTGCATTCGGGGTTCCTTTGAACCTGCCTTTATCGGGTACCAAATTCCTTGATACACTCGGCATACTTTGGTTGCAATTTCTGTTTTGCAGTTTAATCGATTTTAATTCGTCAATAATTTTGGACTTCTGACCGATCATGTTGGTCTTTGAACGATAATTTTCTTTAAAGCTTTTGCGTATCATACAGAGAGTGTAGTGTGGTTGTCGAGCCATTTTGCGTCCCACATACGCTTCTAGCATTGGTGAGAGTAATATATGTTATTGGGCTCGTTAATATCACGCTTAACATGAATATACTTTTGTCAATAAAAGGTTGCGTGGATCAGACCGTAGATTATTTTTTGAATGTGTTCAATCTTTCATTCACGTAGAGAGACTCTTTGCCCTCGGCTTTTTTATCGTCCGATAAGAAATCCTTCTTTTTAGTGTTGGCATTTTTTGCTGTAAGTGTTTTGGAAGAATCAAGAAAGAATCTCCGAATCCCGCCATCGCATTGACGGATACTACCGCCACCAAAGCTACCACCGGAATTCCGGTGCCGCCACCATTGCGAATCCATTTTTGATTACGATAAGCCAAGTATACGAATCCGTTTTTGATTACGATAAGCCAAGTTGTTGAGTTAAGCAGTTGTTATTGTTGCAGAAATATCTTTAGTAGTTTCACCGGTACTTTCCGTCCATAATGCAGCAGACTATTGTGGCCTTTTGCATATTGCTGACAAGTCCAATCCTTGTAACATTTTAAACTTTGAGGGTGGCTCAAACATCTAGTGCATAGCTGCTTCTTGTTCACCAAACTCCAACGTAGGGAAACATCCATCTTCTTGAATTTGGAATATTTTAATATGCTATGGTTCTCAGTGACAGATCATACGAATTTATTTTTATTAGGTTTCCTGTTGGACCAGGCTTTACTTTGAGTTTTTAATTGATAAAGTTTTTGACTTAAGTCTTCTTTTCTTTGTAGCATATTCTTCTTTGCACTTGTTTCAAATACTCTTACTCTTGACAGCCGTAAAAGATATTTAGCCTTTTTGATTTAAAGGTCGTATTTCAACGCTTTCCTCTCAAATTTTGGTAGTATTTTGTGAGCGAGAATCGGTGGTTTTTCCGAATCATCCACAATTTCCAATTAATTTTTTAAAATGTACACTGCTTCATTTATGCTGTGGATAAACTTGTTTACAGCTATATCTGAATTTTCCACAAATGTCGGGAGATCCAACAGCAAATCTAGCGCCTCATTAAAAATTTTCCGTTCATTTTCGTAGCGTTTAATCTACAAATGAAATGCTGCATCGAAATTGCCCAGTCCTCCGCACAATAAGTGGCAAACCGCTGCTCTGGCTTCGCCTTCCAAGCCCATTCGCAGATAGTTAAACTTAAAGGTACCTGAGAGCTTATTCTCTTTAAAAATTTCAACAAAATGTTGCCAATTTTTTCCTGCTTTTTCGAATTTCGGTATGGACGGTCTTTGTGGTTCGAGTATGGCACACTTCGTCTTCGATTTATTCTCAATCGTTTCAGCCATATCCTGTAGGTTTGAGGTTTTGCTGGGTACTCGTATCGTTTTGCTAGGCTTTCGCTTTTACCTCAGCGATATCCCAAGTTCTCCCCAGGCAGTTCATTTTTACTTCTAGATCACCCACTGAACTTTTAGTCGCCATTCTTCTGTTGCACCCTCCAAGTGACTCCCATGTGCGATCGATCAATTTGTTTCAACAATTCCGCTTCAGCCTTGAGAACGCCTAAATTGACATTTATCAGTAGAGGGTCCGATTCAAACATCATCGCTGGTTGCAATTTAAGTTCTTGCTGCTGCACCGCATGACTTAGTTTCATCATCTCTTTTATATTCGTGGAGATCGCGATATCGTGAAAAATCTCTTTTTGTTTTTGTTTCGAATATTTTTTATTCTTAAGGTGGTGATTATTTTGTACTCCGAGTCTCTTACCGCTGGTAGGGGAAAACTCGTTTTATAGCTATTTTTTAATGCTCGAATTGACCAAATTTTATGTAAAAGGGAAACAATTTCCTTTACATAAATGTATTGTTGAGTTGATTTATTCTGACTGAATTTGGAGAAAAGTTGTAAGGTCTTCTCCGGTTAATTAAAGTTTTCATACTAATTTGAAATGTGTTCGTTTAGGTTTATATATTCAAAAATTTTTATCAAGCGAACCACATTGGTCTTATTCTTTTTAAGGCAGCGATCAATAGTATTATTGCGTGGGCTAATCACATCACATGCCCTTATCGCTCTGTGACTTTTTTGGATTGTACATTCACCAACTGCCAGCTTATTTAATTCCTGGTTTTTTATTTGTTTGCATATAGTTATGTTGTTTAAATACATAAGTTTTATAAAAATAGCAGTGTTTTAATTCAAAATATTTGTACATGAAAACAAGAGCAAATAAAAAGCTGTTTGTCATATGTTTCAATCCTACCGTTTTTTCCGATTTGTGTTTCTTTCCATCACAGATCAAATTTTTACCGATTTCAACGTACAGAAACAGAAGTTATCACGAAATCGGTAACTTTCAATCTAGTCGGTGTGACGTCACATAAATCGGTAACTTCCGATTTATTTACAGAAACGAGCTACTGGTTGGTCTACAGATACTTGCAGACGAACTGCGATGTGATATTGTGTTTGTGTTGAGCACGGGCAATCAACTAAGCGCTTTTTTGAAGTATTACGTACGTCCTGACTGACTTTGCAAAGAGTTGTAAGGTCTTCTCCGGCTGAGTAATGATATCATACTCATTTGAAATGTGTTCAGGACTATATACTTATATGGTATATATAGCAAAATTCTTATCAAGCGAACCACATTGGTCTTATTCTTTTTAAGGCAGCAATCAATAGCTTTTATGTGTGGTCTGTTGCACTTATCACAGTCCCTTATCACCCTGTGAGTTTATTAGATAGTTCATTCACTGGATTGTGCGTTGATAATTTATCTCTGAGAATAGAATTTAATTGCAGACGGACAAAAAATTTGCTGTTTATTCTCGCTGCACTTGAATATGTATCAACAGGCCAACATAACCCAACACACAATATAAACATGTTCACTTTGAACATTTTGTTAGGCGAAAAAGTAAAAAAGGTATTCTTAATTTAAATCTAATCTTAGTATAAGTGGACTGTATATTACTTAAAACTATCTACCAGCGGCCGCTTTACTCTACAATGTTTAAGATCTATAATAACTAAATTTGCTATTACAATACTATGTAATCAATATTATTGGCGTATG
Source organism: Hydrotaea diabolus (assembly GCA_963513945.1). Classification (NCBI taxonomy): domain Eukaryota; kingdom Metazoa; phylum Arthropoda; class Insecta; order Diptera; family Muscidae; genus Hydrotaea; species Hydrotaea diabolus. Next base: position 105,529,598 of record OY740716.1, on the reverse strand, counting down.
ACCACTGTAGCTGCAGCAGTGAACTGGAGTTAATGGAGGTTGGGGCATTCCGAATCACCGTGTTGATTTCCACAGTACATCCCAGCTCAGATGTCTACCTTTCTTGTTAGGTAGTCGGACAGCCTTCAATTCTTCTGTTGACGTTTGCATTCGGTGTTCCTTTGAACCTGCCTTTATCGGGTACCAAATTCCTTGATACACTCGGCATACTTTGGTTGCAATTTCTGTTTTGCAGTTTATTCGATTTTAATTCGTCAATAATTTTGGACTTCTGACCGATCATGTTGGTCTTTGAACGATAATTTTCTTTAAAGCTTTTGCGTATCATACAGAGAGTGTAGTGTGGTTTTCGAGCCATTTTGCGTCCCACATACGCTTCTAGCATTGGTGAGAGTAATATATGTTATTGGGCTCGTTAATATCACGCTTAACATGCATATACTTCTTTTTAGAAGAACTTTTGTCAATAAAAGGTTGCGTGGATCAGACCGTAGATTGTTTTTTGAATGTGTTCAATCTTTCATTCACGTAGAGAGACTCTTTGCCCTCGGCTTTTTTATCGTCCGATAAGAAATCCTTCTTATTAGTGTTGGCATTTTTTGCCGTAAGTGTTTTGGAAGGATCAAGAAAGAATCTCCGAATCCCGCCATCGCATTGACGGATACTACCGCCACCAAAGCTACCACCGGAATTCCGGTGCCGCCATCATTGCGAATCCGTTTTTGATTACGATAAGCCAAGTATACGAATCCGTTTTTGATTACGATAAGCCAAGTTGTTGAGTTAAGCGGTTGTTATTGTTGCAGCAAATATCTTTAGTAGTTTGACCGGTACTTTCCGTCCATAATGCAGCAGACTATTGTGGCCTTTTGCACATTGCTGACAAGTCCAATCCTTGTAACATTTTAAACTTTGAGGGTGTGTCAAACATATAGTACATAGCTGCTTCTTGTTCACCAAACTCCAACGTGGGGAAACATTCATCTTCTTGAATTTGGAACATTTAAATATGCTATGGTTCTCAGTGACAGATCATACGAATTTATTTTTATTAGGTTTCCTGTTGGACCAGGCTTTACTTTAAGTTTTTAATTGATGAAGTTTTTGACTTAAGTCTTCTTTTCTTTGTAGCATATTCTTCTTCTTTGCACTTGTTCCAAATACTCTTACTCTTGACAGCCGTAAAAGATATTTAGCCTTTTTGATTTAAAGGTCGTATTTCAACGCTTTCCTCTCAAATTTTCGTAGTATTTTGTGAGCGAGAATCGGTGGTTTTTCCGAATCATCCACAATTTCCAATTAATTTTTTAAAATGTACACTGCTTCATTTATGCTGTGGATAAACTTGTTTACAGCTTTATCTGAATTTTCCACAAATGTCGGAAGATCCAACAGCAAATCTAGCGCCTCATTAAAAATTTTCCGTTCATTTTCGTAGCGTTTAATCTACAAATGAAATGCTGCATCGAAATTGCCCAGTCCTCCGCACAATAAGTGGCAAACCGCTGCTCTGGCTTCGCCTTCCAAGCCCATTCGCAGATAGTTAAACTTAATGGTACCTGAGAGCTTATTCTCTTTAAAAATTTCAACAAAATGTTGCCAATTTTTTCCTGCTTTTTCGAATTTCGGTATGGACGGTCTTTGTGGTTCGAGTATGGCACACTTCGTCTTCGATTTATTCTCAATCGTTTCAGCCATATCCTGTAGGTTTGAGGTTTTGCTGGGTACTCGTATCGTTTTGCTAGGCTTTCGCTTTTACCTCAGCGATATCCCAAGTTCTCCCCAGGCAGTTCATTTTTACTTCTAGATCACCCACTGAACTTTTAGTCGCCATTCTTCTGTTACACCCTCCAAGTGACTCCCATGTGCGATCGATCAATTTGTTTCAACAATTCCGCTTCAGCCTTGAGAACGCCTAAATTGACATTTATCAGTAGAGGGTCCGATTTAATTTAAGTTCTTGCTGCTGCACCGCATGACCTAGTTTCATCATCTCTATCATATTCGTGGAGACCGCGATATCGTGAAAAATCTCTTTTTGTTTTTGTGTCGAATATTTTTTATTCTTAAGGTGGTGATTATTTTGTACTCCGAGTCTCATACCGCTGGTAGGGGAAAACTCGTTTTATAGCTATTTTTTTAATGCTCGAATGGACCAAAATTTTATGTAAAAGGGAAACAGTTCCCTTTACATAAATGTATTGTTGATTTATTCTGACTGAATTGGGAGAAAAGTTGTAAGGTCTTCTCCGGTTGATTAAAGTTTTCATACTAATTTGTAATGTGTTCGTTTAGGTTTATATATTCAAAAATTTTTATCAAGCGAACCACATTGGTTTTATTCTTTTTAATGCAGCGATCAATAGTTTTATTGCGTGGGCTAATCACATCACATGCCCTTATCGCCCTGTGACTTTTTTGGATTGTACATTCAGTGGATTGTGCGGTCATCAGTTATCTCTAAGAATAGAATTTAATTGCAGGTGGACAAGCAATTTGATGTTTATTCTCGCTGCACTTGAATATGTATCAATAAGCCAACACACAATATAAAACGTGTTCACCTTAAACATAGTAAAATTCTTTTATAATCTGGCGGGGTATAGAGAATGACAATCCATTTATTTTAAATGTTGCCAAAAATGCATAAGTCATAATTGCTACGTACATCAGGTCCATGCGAAAGCCTTTTCCGGTCTAATAAAATTTAGCCAAACAACTTAAATGTGCTCGTATTTCTTCGATCAACTAATTTTTTTATTGTTCAAAGTGTTCAACTTTTATATACAACAAAAAGGGTACTGAATTAATCTCCTAAATTTTGTTGTTGTTTTGTTACGTTTTAACCAGAAAAACTCCTTATTTAAAAAAAAAAATATTTTCTACACATATATTATTTTGCCTTGATTTTCTATACTAAAAGTCGACATTTGTTTATAACCGTGGTATAAATATTAAAGGTAACGCAAAGAAGTGAGCAACTTTTTTCCTCTCTACGCATGTCGTCACAATTTCAGTTTTGTGTGCGAGAACCAGTGTAAACAAGAAATGTTGAATCCACTAATGGAAAATGTGGTATAATTGTACCAAAATTGGTACGATTGAATACTTTTCTTGTTACAATTTCATGTTGGTATATTTTATTATTTTCTGGTATAATTGCAAATTCTTCCAAAATATCATTCATATAATGAAAATTCTTCTTTAATATTAGAATTTTGGAATTATAGACAAAATGGTGGTACAGGGTACATATTATAATTTTGTGATGGTGTTTTTTACACCTAAAAACATTCGAGATAATACTGTAAGATGTGTTCCTTGTGAAGTTATTTATTGTACAAAGAATTGGACAATTTTTATTTATTCCATTCAATTTTAAAAAATAACGAAAGCTTTTTTTTCTATTATTATAAAGTAGTATTTAAAGTGATTTCGAACAAAGGTTTTTTTTCCAACAGAAAAACCTTTCTGATCCTTGACGAACAATTGTTGTTTTAAAAAAAATATTTAGGGCCTGTGAAAAAAATAAACAAAAAATAATAAACGAAAAAGTAATTAAAGTTTTTAAATCCATGGTAACTTTTGGCCCACCCTGTATATTGAAAACAGTTATCCGGCTTTTGCGAGCGATTGCTCACATTGTAAACATTTGTAACAAGTATCCAATTGCTTAACTTTCAAAGCGTGTTCATTGCCCAATGATTTAGAAGATACATACACTTTCAAAAACTAACTTATTATCTTATATTTATACTTTTAAGTACCTTCCATTATGGATTACGGTTTAATATAAAATGTGGTCAAACGGCGACGCACCGACCTTTTTTCTATAAGGGTGTGTGTCTTTCCCAACCAACATCATATATTCCTCAAAAAGCCTATGAAAATTAGAACATAATATAATAAAATGAACACAAATTTTGTTATTCAGTATACTATGTCCATTTATTTCACATATTGAATCACTTTATAATTTTAAGAATTAACTTTAAAAGAAAATTTTTTATCTATTTTTAGATGCTTGTACAACTTATATATAAAAAAATCACATCTTTAAGAAACATAAATTGAAATCACTTTAAAGTTTTTAAGACATAAAAAAACCAAATTTGAAAACTAAAAGTTCTCATATTCAAGGAACATAAAAAAGTGGTATACAAAGTGTAACAACAATATATTTTATTTTGAAGTCTTGTTCGGCTAGAGGAACTGCTTCGATATCCAGGTGGAAGAAACGCGTCTTTTGAACTGGATGCGTCCACAGAGGCCTGGGGGTCAGCTGAGTAGGATTGTCCGGACAATTGAAAAGGTGCAGCACGTCATGTGATGATGGCTGGCGGGACAGAAGTCCGGAACCTTAGCATCAATTCGAGCCCAATAATGATTGAGGCGGCTGCACTATCCAGATATAAGCTGAGCCAGAACCACGTGCGACTGCCGAGGTAGTACCTTCTCCTCAGGTGAAATCTCCAGTGACTGCTGCGACTTCATCAGCGTGAATGTTGTTCTGACCAGCCGGATAGTTCTCTCTTATACCGCTCGACCTCTAATTATAGATCATTAAGATCGTACCTGATCTGACTGGGCAGAGGCATTCAAGAGATGGTGGTTAGGATGACTGTTGCGAAAACACCCAAGCAGGTATTGTTTAGACAGCAGGAAATTGTGTCTGCGCACGATAAGGACCTTCGTCTCCTCATGTACATGGTTCTCAGAACACATAAGAAGACACCCAGTTTATGTTCTGAGCGCGGCATTCTGGGAAGTCTTAATTTTCTTCCACTGCGTCGTACTCATGTTCAACGACCACACAGTTGCTGCGTAATTCGCTACAGACCGACCTATCGCTTTGTAAGAGGTCAACAAGGCTTCTTTGTCGGCTCCCAAGTACTGCCGGCAAGTGACTTGAGGACCTTCTTCCTACTTTTGAGCTTATCGCAGATAGCTGTAGCATGTGCAGATGATCGAAAAAGGCTGTCCAATGTGACTCCGAGGATTTTGTGGTAGTTGGTAGTCGGGATGTTTACGTCATCGACTTTAACATTGAGTGACAACCGCTTCTCTGCGGTCTATGCAGTAAAAAGTGTGGCTGATGAATTGCAGGCGGATATTTTCATATTCCTTGCAGTGAAAAAACGTGCAAAGTCAGTGAGGTAATAGATTATTTTCTCGCAGATGTCATCCACTTTAGGTCCTTACGCCAGAATTGTGCATTCATCAGCGTACGACACAATTTCAACGCCATCTGGTGGTGCAGGAATTTTAGAAGTAGAGGTTAAACAGAGCCAGGGTTATCATTTCACTCTGGGGAACTACTCGTTTAACTCTACGAGGCTTCGACTTCCTGTCTCTAAATTCTACATATGACTGGCGCCCACACATAGAGTTTACGGCCCAACGTTTCAACCTGGGCGGAAGGGACGTTTCTTCAATGTCCTTGAAAGAGAGTGGCATGATTGACCGTGTCGAAGGCATTTGATAGATCAAGAGCAACGAGGACAGTCCTGTCGTTTGGCTTGCTCTGGTTAAGGCCGCGACTTATACGTGTGGTGTTGGTGTGTAAAGCAGTTGTATTCCTATGCTGCTTGTGGAACCCATACTGATGATCAGCACAAAGAAAGTATTCGATCAGGCTGGGGAGGAGCAGTGCTTCAAACGTCTTTGCTACTGGAGAAACCAAGGAGATCGGCCTGTACGATGATCCTTTACTAGCGTCTATGCCTGGCTTCAGTAGCGGAATCACTCTCCCGATTTTTTTTGCTAGCGACAGATTGAGCTCTTCGGTCATGTACTCTACTTCCAGAGTATCCAAGTGCTTAAACATCAGCATTGTGATTCCGTCCGGACCCAGCGCATTTGATAACTTTGCGCTGCGGATGGGCAACTTCGCCAACGGTAAATTGTGGTGGTGCCTCTTCGACTCAGAAAGCGAGGATACGATGCAATACTCTCCTTTTCGCCTTATCTCTATCTGGGTGCTCAATAGAAAGCCGCTTAAAATAACTTGTGCACCGCTTCGGATTTGTCGCTGTTCTATCACCGAATGTGACGGCTGTCCGATCATCTTTTCTTAATGGGTTATAAAGCGATTTGACCGTTGTCCACAAATTACCAATTCCGGAACCTAGGTTGCACTCCTTCAAGTTGTCTAGCCGTTTGTACCGCTTAAATGCTTTGACCAATCTACTGATCTAAAAGTTGAGATCTCTAATTCTATGGTCAGTAGGGTTGGAGCGACGAATGTTATCACGCTGGTCTGCGAGTCCAGCTGCCTCTGCTTGGAAATTTAGTCGTATTTCGTGTATTCGACCAGGAGGGACATGGCGAGCGGCTGCTGCGGTGATGACAGGCTGGAACTTTTTCTCGGCTACCCGTACATCCGACGGAATATCTAGATTATTAAAGCTACGATTGGTGTCTTCTCTGAAGGCCTCCCAAAGAGCCTTTTTTTGATTGAGATACGTACGGCGTGCAGAGGTTATACACTCGGATTGTCTATTTATGGAGAGAATTATGGGAAGGTGGTCCGATCTTAGTTTGATGACGGGTTGCCAGGCGACGTCGTTGATCAGGCCAGGAGTTGCCATAATAATGAGTTATGGAAACTGACATATTAATGAGCTGTGGATTATGGAAATCCATAATTCGCGTTGGGGCGTCCTCATTCACTGTGTAGATTGTACAGATGCCATTTTGTTCTGCCAAAGCTATGCCCCTCTGGTAGTTGTCTATGAGAGAATGCCACAGCTCGTGGTGAGCATTAAAGTCTCCAAGGACTAAGCGATGATAGCCTTGTAGCAGATTGCTAATGTCAGGCAAAAAGGTCGGGGCACAGCTACCAATCGGCGGGATGTATACGTTGTACAGTTTTAACTCGGCAGTTTAAGACTTGACTGCTTCCCCTATACATTCCATGTATGGGTCTCTAGAATCAAGCTCGGGCAAAATAGGCCTTTACTGCACAGAATGGTGTAACAGGAAAGCAAGTCCCTCACCTCCACTTCTGGAGCGATCCTTACGTAGCACGTTATTTGCGTCACAACTGTGCAAGCTGCAGGTGACATTCAGCTGTTTCATGGATCGCAGAGACCATGTTTCTCCGACTCATAAATGCTATTACGTCACTGATTTTGTTGCGTATGCTATTGCAAAATTGATGCACTGTCAGTAGTGGTGTAAGATGTTGATACTGTTGCGAGGGCGACTACGAGGGAGTCTCGTAGTTGGATGACGACGACGAAAATGTAGACGGCGATGATGACACCAAATCCAGAGACCCGCTGCTATCTTCGTTGATACAGCACGAGGCAAAAAAGTCCGATTCGCTACACTCCCTGAAGTGGTTCATACCTGAACAGCTCCTAAAGTGACCCACTCCATGCAACGATTACACCTTATAGGCGTAGCACGATGGTGTATACGGTTCTGACAAACCGAGCAGATCCATGGTGCCGGTTTTTTTTTCGATCCCGACTCGGGCCAGTAGTATTCGAAGCAATCACTTCGGGATGTGCTGCTCCCACTACGAAAATGTGAACGGCCATAAAACACACATTGTTGAGTTGACTACCCCAGACCGTAGACTTTGTTTTGGGTCAATCCGGTACATAGAACCGGCAGTCGCGGGATTCGGTGTCAGTTTCTGAAGGTAAGCGCATTTGTGTCTGCTACGTTGGAGCAAGTTATTGTTAAGGTCTACGTCTACATCTTTAACAGCTTTCATTGGTAACTGCTTATCAGAATTTGTTTCAGGCGCAGGTTTATTTATTTTATTTGCTAATTCAGTAATAGTACGCTCTGATTCTTCTTTGGAGAGTTCTATGTACAGCTTCTTGTACCTCGCCATAAGGGATTGTAGATCTGTCAGAAAATTACCCGCTAATTAATTTGTCATTTAAAGACCATCAATGATTGAGCTGGTAGTTATTTTTTTTCAAAGTTTTTATTTACAATCTGTCCAACTAAGGACAATAAGCAAATTTTATCATACTTTACAAATAACATAGATTGTTGAGCTCCAACGAGAACAATAATATAAGAATATCTTACGATTAAATAACAATAATTTGCAAGTGTATGAACTATTTTAAAGCATAAAAATAAACTATAATTATTATATACGAGTATATAGCATCTACTTCCGAAATGGGAGGTCAAGAATGTGGTGGCGCTTCAGTCTTCTTGTTTCGTTGGCATCATTGAGCAATGAAATGGCCAGCGAATTGCAGTGATCACTAAATATTTGAAGGCAGTTTTCTGCATACCGTCTTATTTCATCTTTAACCATCGGAATGCTTAAGTCATTATGAATTGTGTTGTTAGATACGAACCACGGTGCTTGAGTATAGTCCTTAATGTTTTAGACTGATATCTTTGTAAAACTTCGATATTCGAATTACTGGCAGTTCCCCAAAGCTGTATACCATATGTCCATACAGGTTTCAGTATGCTCTTGTATATTAGAATTTTTTTGTGTATACTTAGTTCAGATTTGAAACCTAATAGCCAATATAGACGCCGTGTTTTTATGTTTAAATGTTCTTTCTTAGATTTTATGTGTGCTTTCCACGTAAGCCTTCTGTCAATGTGAATCCCCAAGTATTTGACGCTTGGTGATTTTGGAATAACACAATTATTTATTAATAAATTAGGACAATCACCATTTCTCATAGTAAATGTGACGTGAGTAAATTTTTCAGCATTTATTCTGATTTTCCATTTGTTCATCCAGTTTTGAATGTTGTTAAGTTCCTTTTGAACGAAGTACGAAGCTTCTACCGGACATGAACTACAGGATAGTATTGCGGTGTCATCTGCGTATGTCACTACTAATACATCTTTCGTTGTGGGCATATCGGCAGTAAAAATGGTGTAGAGAACTGGACCCAGTACGCTGCCTTGTGGAACTCCGGCCCCGATATCATTAATATCGGAATGTTCTTCATTTACTTTGACTTAAAAACATCTCTGCGTCAGGTAGGATTTAAGGACCAAACACATATGCCCAGGTAGGATTTTTTTAAGTTTGTAAAGCAAACCATCGTGCCAAACTCTGTCGAAAGCCTGCTGAACGTCTAAAAATGCTCCGGAACAATATTTCTTGTCTTCCAATGTATTTCTAATACAGGCGATGATATGATGGCATTGCTTAGGAGTACCATGTTTTTGCCTGCACCCAAATTGATATTCAGGTATGATATTATTTTTCTCTAGTACTGGTAGTATTCGTCTTACAAATATTTTTTCAAATATTTTAGAGAAAGTGGCCAGTTAGCTGATTGGTCTGTAAGAAGTGATTTCATTCTCAGGTTTTTGAGGTTTTGGCAGCATTATTATTTCTGCGCATTTCCACTGAGATGGAAAATTATTTAAACGCAGAATCGAGTTGTATATTAAAGCTTAAAATATAATTACTTTTTTTGGAAGATTTTTTAAGACTTTTCCGTCAATTTGGTCATATCCGGGCGACATTTTAGAGTTAATGTTGACTATCTCTTCCCGAATTTCATGAGGGGAAATATGTTTTATTGGCCAATCTACTGGACATGGAGTGTCTAGAAATTCTATAACGTGGTTCACTTGTGAATTAACGCTTAAAGTATGCGGAGTAAATGTATTTGTTAGATGAAGAGCAAACGAATCAGCTTTGCTTTTATCAGTTTTACACCAGTTTCCACTCGTATCCTTAATGGGAATATTTCTCTTTATAGAATGTTTCAAATATTTTGTTGCTTTCCACAAACAATGCTCAATATTCAGTGAAACATTAAGACTTTTTAAGAATGGCTGTAGTTGATCATTTTGTTGTTGGTCAAGCCTCGATTTGAGTTCCTTTGTGGCCTTGTTATAAAGTTGTTTGTCATTCAAATTTCTAGAATTTTGCCACCTCTTCCTTAGACGCCTTTTGTCTCTAATCATCTGCCTGGTTTCTAAGCTTACGATCTTGTGGGGTCCCTGTTCGTTACCTCCTGATGGGGTTGAGAGAAATCCAGATTCGTGAATTAGGTTGTTAAATGATTCGACAATTTCGTCTAACTGTTGGCCAGATTTTATAGAAATGTTGAGATCTATATTCTGCTCAATCCATAGCTTAAATGTCAACAGATCTGTAGTTGGGCTTATAACTTTATATTTTCTTGTAGCAGATTGCAAAAAATATTGAAACTTACAAGTACAGGAGTGTGGTCAGAACTAAGCTCATCGCTATCACATATTTGGAGAAACTGGCGAGATATGCCTTTATAAACAGCGAAGTCCAGCAATTTAGGAATTTTTCTGGGATCTGTTGGCCAGTATGTAGGTTTTCCAGTAGACAGTACAGAGTATTTTTTTATTGGTTCCACATTTATATAGCTCGTTGCCTTTCGGATTATTCAATCTTGAGCCCCACCATTGGTGCTTAGCATTAAAATCACCGCCAACAAAAAACCGAGAACCGAATAACGCGGAGGGAAATATATTGCAGAAAAATTTACAGCCATGTTGTCGCATTTAACCTTAATTGAAGCTGCTTGTAGGTATGGTTTTCTTACTTGATGAGATTTCATATTTAATAGTAGACTTGACCAGAATAGCTGCTCCAGCAGGAGCTTTTTCATCAGGGTGGTTGGTTTGTATCAAATCGTAGTCTCTAATTTTGAAAAAAGTTTTCTTCGTAAAATGAGTTTCTGATAGCAGAAGAATGTCTATAAAATGGGTATGCAGAAATGTTTCTAATTCCTGTGTATGGTTGGAAAGCCCATTAGCATTCCATATGGCAATTTTGAGATCTAATTGCATAATTTAGTTAGTAGGACTGGCATCATACTTAAAAGTGTATTAGTAAGCTCTATTTGTTTCTGTAAAAGAGATTCTATTTTACTAATACATGAAGCTTCTGCTGATTTCAGAACTTCAGAGTATGAAACATTCCTATTTTGATTTCTTTGGTTATTGAATGTGCCATTGTCAAAATTAGGAATCTCCTCACCATCATATGAAAAACTAGTATTTCTCTGGTTGTTACGAACAATATGATTATGTTGTTTTCTCTTCACTATCTATTGATAAACAGCACAACCCTTGTAATTTGCTGGATGGCTCTGTAAGCAGTTGACACAACGTTCCGGAGTAGCCCTATTTTTGGTACACATCGCTGTCAAGTGGCCTAATCCACATTTTACACAATTTACAGGCTTCCTGCAGTACGCTTTGGTGTGTCCGAACTCCTGGCAACGGTGACACTGGACGAGGTCGTCCGTCTTTTGTGGTGGTTCCACTTTAACAATGGCATTGTTTATATGTCTGATGTCACCAAAAAACACTGGTAATGGCTCTCTAGTAACTCTTTTGCGAACATTAGTGATGTTCCTTACTTTATGTCCCGTTTCCTCAATAAAAGATTTAACATCTTGGGGGGTGTTGAGTGATGTATGTTTTTTATGACAACTCTATACGCTCGCTCTTCTTTTAATTGATATGTATGGAAGTTCACACTTTTGTCATTAAGATAGTTCACTAGTTCCCTGTAAGATTTTACTGTTTTTGTCAGAACTCGTATTTGGCTATCATTCATAGTTTTGTAATTAAATTCATTAGATGGAATTATTGTAGAAAAGTTTTTTACCATAGCAGATATGTTTGCAACGTTTGGTATTACTATTTGCGGAGGTTTAGGGCTTACATTTTCTGCTACAGTTTCTTCATCAATAGATATGTCATTGTCGATATCACCAAGGGCACTAAACCGGTTGCTGTTTGCTTGTGCTTTGTTGTTTTCCATCGCTTGCTTCGAAGTACTTGACTTATCACTGTTGTTGCGTTGCATTAATGTTAAATTTGACATACTAGCACTGTTGTTGTTGAGTGCATTGCATGCACTATTCATTATGTTGTTGTTGAAGTTTATTCGTTTGCTCGTACCAATTTTTGGTGATTCGCTTCGATCTCTTTTCTTTGCAGGCAGCACCTGCCAACTCACATCGCTCTCCTCACCTCTATCTTCCTCCATCATGGTAGGAGAAGACAACTTCAATTTACTTTCTACTAATTGTTCTTATTTACTCTTTAAAAAGAGAAGTTTTATTGTTTTTGTACAAGAGTTTGTCTGTTTTAAAGATATTCACTTTGAAGAACACAAAATTACTGTACGTGCGTACGCAATCACAGTCAAATGCAGGGGTGAAATTTTAGCTTTATCAGTACTACCATTTTTGTCAACATCGTCCAGTGCTACCTTTAATAACTCATCTTCATTAAGATGATCTGTCAACAATTATTTCGTTTATAATCCGTACTAATCATCTTCAGCGTTGCAGCTCATTTCTGGCTGAGTGGTTTTGCCAATAAACAAAATATGCGTTATTGGACGCCAACAAACCCACATGTGCTTCAAGAGACACAATTGCATCCGCAAAATATTATATTGAGTTGTATTTTTTTGTCGATAAAAACAATCGTCATGTTACCGTCAATGGAGGGCGCTATCGTGCCATGTTAGAAAATTTTTATTGCTGGTGCAACTAGAGACACAGCACGCGTTACAATCGATTAACTGAAAGGGAAATTCGGTAAACGTGTTATCTCGAGATATGGTCCGGTCGAATGGCCACCTCGTTCATGCGATTTAACGCCATTAGATTTCTTTTCACATCATTGGAGACAACATCCAACGCGAAATTGCCAACGTTCGTGTCGAAATGTGTGCAAGAGTGGTGGAAAAGGTTGTCCAAATAATAGATCGTTGTAACGGGCTCGGGTGGTAATATGATCAAAATTGAATTTCATCCTAAAAATGTAACATTTGCACTACACCTCGAATAAATTTGAACTCTATATCTTAAATATTCTGTGTTTTATTAAGATATAAAATTGTAATGTCCTTAATGGAAAACCCTGTATAAGGAGGTAAAAATCAATGTTAACATTGGGATACCAAAAATTGGCTGACAAGGGGCATTATCTTTCAACAAAAGAATTTTAAATGGCTTGCCTTTAACATTCATCTAACATTGCACTTCTGGAACAAAACAATTGTGGAACCATTCACCTACAACTTATGTACTAGAATATTGAATATTAACGCATTTCAAAGCTCGTGGTCGGAAAGATATATTTATCAGCATGCGGTCTGCACAAGCATTACTGCCAAACAAAAACGTAATTCCATATTTTGCCACATTGCCACTGGGATTGCTTCGTGTTTTGCTATGTACGTTCGCCTTGTCATTCTGTTCCAGAAAAGACAGGTCTTATCAGCGTTAAAAACTTGGTCACTATTATTAATGCTTATTTTTATTAATGCTTTATTTGGTATTATTGGATCTGCTTCATAGGAGCCTAACAATAAATATACGAATGTTAAAGTAAAATTCAAAAGAGAATCCTGACATGGATTTCTGTGTTATGCGGTTCTCTGCGTCTTTTGGCAGGATTTCCATTAATTTGGTCACAGTGGTATTAGTTTGATATTTTTGATTGTACAGTAAAAAGTTTTATACAACTCTAAATTGCTAGAGTCGATTTTATTCTTATGCGAGGTATTGTACGTGCTACTGTTGGCCTTTAAGCGTTCACATAACTGAGAATTTAAACGTTGTGAAAAACAGGTAGAGGCCTCTTTAGGCACACATTACCGGTTTGTGTTTTGATTGCAATAAGGATCACTTGTGATAGCATTCAAACCACTTTTGGTTTTCACCTCGTGAAGTAGAAATACAGATTCTACACAGTCTTCTGCGCGCGTGTGTTCGCGATATACTGTGAGGAGAGACTAGTAGGTAAAGAACAAAATACCTGGCGTTCATTTCTCCAAAGTCTTGACTTGCTTGGAGTACATATTAACTGTATAGCTAATATGTTGCTGTGTCGTTCGAGCTTCTGTCTATTTTTTTATCATCTTAATATCTTAAATTGCACCTTTGGCAATGGGTATATCTGGATCTCGGTGGATGTTTTCATTCCTAATGCACAAGCGGCGCCGGTGATCAACCGCAATGTTTTTGATTGGACTTTCTGGATCTTGTCAAGGTTACTTTAACTTGCTTTTCCCCATAGCTGGACACCGTAAAGCCATAGGTTTGATTGCACTATTGTATAGCAAAACCTTGTATTCAAGACTCAGTTTTAAGTTTGCGTTGAGAAGCCAGTAGAGTTGTCACATCTTGAGCTTCAGCTGAGTCTTCTTGGCTTCTATATGACTTCTCCATTTTAGTCGTCACTACAGGTGTATCCCCAGGCATGTCACATTATCGGATAGAGAAAAAGGGATATTGTTTAATTTCTATGTCGGACATGTGCTTAAGTTCAGTGTAAAAGTTAGCTGTGTGCATTTAGTCTCGTTCACCTTTATCCTCTAGTCAGATAGCCATGATTCTACTTGTCTCAGATGAACACCTAGATACGTGAATATTATATCGAGCTTTTTGTGTGAGCTCATTAGAGCAATATCATAGGCATAAGTGGACGTAAGAACGTTTGGGCTAATAGGTATATCTGCGGTAAACTGAAAATAAAGGGTAGGTCCCTACCTACCCTGTGGGACACCAGCTAGTGTATTTCGTATTGTGTTTGTATTCGTATTTGTATTTCGCATCGTCTCCTTTCTATAAGGAGACGATGCGTATTCGCCGGTAAATATTTTCAAATTTTGCTGATCAAACCCAATTGCCATCATCTAGAAACACGGCCTAGCAATATTCGCGCTGTTAAAAAGATGTTTCTATTGCTTGTGTCAGACGGTTGACTTGTTCAATGGTACTGTGACCTCCCCGGAATCCAAGCTGATGATCTGGTATTATATTGTTTGACATTAGGAACGGTTTAATTTTTTGTAGGAGAACTTTTTCAAAGAGTTTGGATAAGCAGAGAAGTAAAGTAACTTATCGGTCTATATGAGGAAGGTATTGATTTGTCCTTACCAGGCTTTAAGATTATTTGAATCAAAGAAATTTTCCACGCAGTGGGAAAGTAGCTATGTCTCAAAATTGAATTAAATACTTTGGACAAGAAGTTCACGGCAATAAAAGGATGTTCCATGATCAGTTAAGGATTTACAAGATCATATCCGGGTGCTTTATCCGGATTTACGGCTTCCCTTATAATAAGCATGACTTCATTAGCAGTTGTGAATCAGTAGGAATGATTTTATCTGTTGTAAGGAATCCACTACTTGCAGGATTTGGGGGAAATACCTGGTCCAGATGGTTTGCGTAAACACTGGCTTTCTCTTCTTCTGATATAGCCCACTCGCCATTTATGTTGCGTAAAATAAATTGAGTATTCGTAGGCAAACTTATATCGGGTGATCAGTCTAGAGGTATTTTTTCAAAACAAAAATTCAAATCAAGTGTGGAATCTTTGTTGTTCATTCGAAAGGACATTTTATGCAATTTATTTTTTAAATATAATATTCTTCTAATGTTAACCGCGACTAAGTCTCAAAGTGGCCATTGGGAAAGTCCAACTTTGGATGGCTCGTTCAAGGATTTCGTATGGCGTTCATGACACGCGTAAAGTTGGCTTCGAAACCTGAATGTTAGCTGGTTTGTCAGCGCAGACTTTCGACTTAACGTGGCCCAAAGAAAAAAGTCTAAACTCGTGACATCACACGATCTAGGCGGCCAACTCACTGGTCAAATACGTGAAATTAGCTGCTCTTTGAAATGACCTCTAAAAAATCCATTGTTTGAGCAGCTGTATGGCAAGTGGCACCATTCTTTTGAAACCAAATAGCGAGAGATAACGGGCTTCAGTTTCAGGTAGCACAAACTCCGTTATCAAGACGCGATAGCGAGCACCATTCACGGTTAATTTCCGGCCATCATCATTTTTGAAAAAATATGGACCGATGATTCCACCAGCAATAAACTGCACCAAACCATGGTTTTCTCTGGGTATAATAGCAGATCTTGAACCGCTTCTGGTTGCTGTTATGCGGGTATGTTATTTATTGACGTTGAGCCAGAAGGGGGCCTCATCACTGAATAAACCGTTGTTCGAAAAGAGCGGATCTTCTCGATGCTCATTTCCATAATTCAGTTGCACAAGTTGGAGACGTTGTTGCGGTGTTAGACTTTCTATGATAAAATGGAAAACAATACTGAAAAGGAAAAAAAAACTACAGTATAACGTAACTCACGCGTAAACTCTGAAAAACCCTATGTAAAAATACATCTAGATTGATCAGCCTATATTTCTTAGCGTTTTCCAATAGAAAATTTGGTTGAAGCTGTAGGAGTAAGACTTGCGATATAGTTTGCATGCTGTCTACTATCTTTGTTTTTAAAAACGCTTTGCACTGTTAGTCGCGTCAGTCAGTCTTATTCTCGCCCCTGGCGATCTATTTCGCTGGCATTCACGGCGAAACCTACGTTTTTCGTTTACAAGGAGCTCTATTTCCCTGTAAAAGTAAGTGTCAAGTTTCTTGTCGCGTTTTTTTGTTTAAGCGTGGCGTGGATGTTCTCCTATTCTAAGATGGAATTAATATTTAAGACGCATGAATGAAACCCATGCGCCTTGCCGCGAGGGTGGTATGTACCAAAAATTCTAAAATAAGGTATCAGAAAATAGTATTTGTCCATAAGATGCGTTGCCGATAATAGCATTCAAAGTTTGATAATCTAGGTAAAGAGTCAGTTCTATGTTGGTTCACACCGTTTGAGTTCCATGTACATATCTTAAAGGGGCCTATTTTTGGCTAAGTAGAACTTCAATTAACTGATTTTGGTTATGCATGAATTACACTGTGGAACATTTTTGGGGTTATTGTCTGGGGGGTGAGAAATTCCAAGTCAGGGTGATGGTACTAGGTCAGTATATTAAAACCCTCAAAGGGTTTTGCGTTCGTATGTGCCAGTTTTTTTTATGACCTTTTACATTTTTTTTCCTAATCTTGATGTTTTTCACTTAGTTGTAAAATGTTGGCAAAAACGTAGTTTGACATAACTCGAGAACGACTAGTTCGACTTTGCTGAAATAAATTGAGAAAAATTAATAATTAAATTTTCTTTAATCCATTAATATACTGTTTCTCTTCCAAATCAACATTTTTGCAATTATAAATAAATTTATGAAGAAAATTTTGCCATATAAACATATAAATCCCAAACGGAAAAACGTGTAGAGTCTTATAACTTTCACGTAATATACTGACCTAGTACCATCACCCTGACTTGGAATTTCTCACCCCCCAGATTGGCTGTTGTACTGTGTTATTGCATCATTGATTGCATAGTAGACACGAACATGTTCATACTCTGTACAAGCTGTTGAATCATTGATTCAGCCTTATTTAATTGTTGCACAAGGGCAGTAGGTATAAGCGCCCTTAGAACATTCACGTATGTTACACCGTTTGTTATACCGTTTCCGTTGTTAGAGTAAACTGGGGTTTATTGGATGTTTATTATAGGGTTCGGTGCGTTGCGATTAGAAATGGTTTTGCGCATCTCTTCTAGTTTCGGTTTGAATTCTTTGTAAACCCTACAACCTCGGTAGTTTGCAGTATGCTGTTCCCCGCAGCTTCAACTCGGTTTTTGCTCCTGAAATTTGACTTTACACACGGACGATTGGTGTAGATCACCGCATATAACGCAAACGGTTGGCAAAGTACAACACGATTTTGTTTGTCTTTTGGCATTGAACGGGGCCATTTCTTCTATGCGGTTCTTCAACACAATTAGTGTTGAGCAAATACTGGAGTTTGTATATTGGATGAACTTCATTTTTCATAAGTTTACGAGTGCGTATAGGATTCGAGTTCAACTTTATACATTGGTTGGTGACTTTTGTTTAATACGTTGACCATGGATTGTATATTAACATTTTCTTTTTCTACCGCTCTTACCTTTTTTTTTTGATCCTACGTATGATTCTGTTCCTTTTATAACTACAGCAATACCTTTGCTGCTCGAATACCTTTTTACTATCATCAAAGTATGCTGATATAGCGCAAAATTCCTTTTCGGTTTATGCCTGTATTTTGGATTCATCTATGTTGCCTTTATTTAGAGCACAATTTAAAAAGCACCGCTACCAAGTAGCTGGGCAATAGTGTTTACCAATTCGTTAGTACAACTTTCCCGAAGGTATATTGGAGGAGGGGTTAAAAACATTAATAACTTTTTCGGTTATTACTTTTTTTTATTTTTTTATCAGTTATATTATATACAAAATGGAAACTTTTTGACACTAAGTTTGAAAAATAATTTCACTTAAATGACCCCCTTTTCCAGCTTCGCAATGATGGGCTAGATTTACAGCATTAACCATAACAGCTTTAAAAATTTGTGGCTGTCGCGTTCAAATTTCTACAACAATTTTGGCGATCGCGCCAGCCAAATAATTTCCGAATTTCTGGAAATAATTCGCTCTCTAAAAATTTGACTTAAAAGTGTCATTGTCTCTCGGACAGGACTGTTTTCAAGAGCAGGACGTAATGGGTGATTCAAGTAGAGATACTTTTTTCAATAGCCATTTTTGACAGATCACGTGTGAGTCGTGTCATGCTGTCATGTTAATATTGTTTGGTATTTCATCATGGGAAGACTTACGCCGGAACAACGTTTAGAAATCGTTCAACTTTATTACGAAAATTCACGTTCTATGTGTTTCGTGCACTTCGTTGAACTTGTGGTCAACAAAATCGGCCTACTGAGCGTACTATTCGCAACACCACCACCCATCTTGAGACCCAGCATTCATTATTGGATAATATTCGACCGATTAGACCACGTCCAGCACGCAGTAAAGAAAATGTAGCGGCCGTAGCTGAGAGTGTACACCAAGACCGAGGAGAGTCTATTCGGCGGCGTTTGCAGCAGCTCGGACTGACGTACGGAACGACTTGGTGCATTTTACGTCGAGATCTTAAATTGAAAGAGTACAAAATACAGCTTGTGCAAGAACTGAGCCGCCTGACGTTCCCAAGCGACATCGCTTCGCTCTATGAACTCTTGAAAAGTTCCAAGAAGATCCGACGTTTTCGAGCCAAATTTGGTTCAGCGATGAGACCAATTTCTGGTTCAATGGGTATTTAAACAAGCAAAATTGACGCATTTGGGATGAAGAGCAACCAGAGAGCTGCCACTTCATCCAGAAAAACAACGGTTTGGTGTGGTATGTGGGCCGGTGGAATCATCGGTCCATATTTATATATATGAGAACGTAAACGTCAA
The DNA here is from genome assembly GCA_963513945.1 of Hydrotaea diabolus. Classification (NCBI taxonomy): domain Eukaryota; kingdom Metazoa; phylum Arthropoda; class Insecta; order Diptera; family Muscidae; genus Hydrotaea; species Hydrotaea diabolus. The sequence goes on along the minus strand of OY740716.1, from coordinate 105,510,441 downwards.
TGGCAACCGTTATCGTGCCATGATAACCGACTATTTGATGCCTGAAATAAAAGCTCGTGATCGACATTTGGCTTCAACAAGACGGCGCCACTTCCCACACATCGCATCAATCAATGGATTTATTGAGAGAACACTGCGGTGAGCAGATAATTTCACGTTTTGGGCCGGTCGATTGGCCACCAATATCGTATGATATCATATCGTTAGACTTTTTCCTGTGGGGATATGTAAAGTCTAAAGTTTGTGCGGACAAACCCGCTTCGATTCAGGCCTTGGAGCAAAACATCACGCGTATCATTCGCCAGTTACCAGTCGAAATGCTCGAACGAGGCATCGAAATTGGACTCAACGGATGGACCATCTGAGACGTAGCCTCGGCCAACATTTGATAGACATAATTTTCCATTCACGGTTACAGCACTTCCATCTACACTCTTGAAGAATTAAGGCACAATGATATTTGCAGATGTGATCCCACACCGTACTGTACACCTAAAGGGGTGCAATTGGCGTTGATGAATGGCTCTTGTATTTTTCAGAACCCCAGAACCTAGAGTTTTGCTTATTAAAAAAACCATTGAAATGAAAATTAGGTTCATCACTCATCACTTTGCGGTTAAATAATGAATCGCTGATTTAAATAAAAAAATGCTATTAATCTGGTTCTTTGTTCAATCACTCCATTATTTATTCTCCAAGTGTTATTTATATAATCAGAAAAAATATATAAACGAAAAAGTTATTAAATTGTAACTTATGGCCCACACTGTATTTGTTGCTGAAATGGAATGAGTCTCTTCATCGCTGAGCAATGCAATCCAGTTATTACTTGTACTTGTTCCTTCACTATTTGCGGTATTTCACATTTTTTTGCTAATGTTGTTATTTGCGGGGCTGGATTTACGCTTTATTGTAATATAGCTATCCATGCCTGTCTGTACCGCTTTAACTTGTTTGTCTTGTGTCAGTTCGTTTTTATACCCTCCACCATACAATGGAGGGTATATTAGTTTTGTCATTCTGTCTGTAACACCTTGAAAAAATCATCGGAGACCCAACAAAGTATGTATATTCTTGATCCTCGTAAAATTCTAAGACGATCTAGCCACGTTGTCCGGCTGTCCGTCTGTTGAAAACAAGATAGAGCCTGCATGAAAACTAGGGAGCTGAAATTTGGCACAAACATGTGTAGTTATGGTTGGTATTGAAAATGGGCTATATAGTTCTACGGGAAGTTGGTGTTGGAGACCATCAACCGACACTACCTCATAAAAATTAGTTTTTTATTTGGAAATATCCGTCCAGTTTCTTGAGCAAAATCACTGAAATTTTGCAAATAATAATCTCTATAAAGGCGCAATCATCTGTGTAAAAATGGTTTAGATTAAGCCACCATTTCTTGTACCTCCCATACAAACGGCCTTATGGGCCTTGAAAAATAATATGACTATAACTCACCACAAACTTGACCTATCGAAATGAAATTTTACACATCAAGATTTCTATATACAGCACACTCTACGCTGAATTCGGTTGAGATCGGAAAAGTCCTACTGGTACCTCCCACACTAACGGTCTCATGGGCCTTGATAAATAATATGACAATAACTCACCACACACTTGACCTATCAAGACGAAATTTTCCGCATAAAGATTAATATATAGAACAGACTTTTGCGCTAAATTTTGCTAAGATCGGAAAGGTCCTACAGGTACCTTCCACACAAACGGTCTCATGGACTTTGAGAAATAATATGACGATAACTCACCACAAGCTTGACCTATCGAATTGCACATAAAGATTTCTATATAGAACACACTTCCGCATCAAATTTGGTTTTATTTGGGAATCTGGAGGAGGGTATCCAAAGTTCGGCACAGCCAAACTTAACATTTCTTACTTTCTTTCTTATGCTGCTGTTATTTCTCTTGTTTTAAAGTGTGTTTTCTATGTTCTCCGTGTTTACACTTTCCTTATTACCTAGCAGGAAAATTGAGAATGTATTACATTGGGATTTAATTATATAATTCATTCAATTAAAAAGAAAATAAAAAAAAGTATGATGGCTTGTCATATATTTTGTGGACAGAGAATTGTTAAAATGGGTACAGTTAGTTGGAATGACTAAGTACTTTAAAAAAGGGCATAGTTGCTGGAACTTTGTTTAATGTGGCCCAAAAAACGCCCAGCATGATCAAAACGGCCTTATGGTCAAAACGGTATCAGCTGATATCACTGACACATGGACCGAAACGGCCCAAAAAACGGATTTTTTCTTGTTTAGAGTAGTGACGGGGGAGGCTATATAAGGTTTGGCCTGACCGAACTTAACTACACTTTTGTTTACTAAGTTTCGGATTACTGTTTTTTCTTGAGGTTGGCCTAGTCCTAGTGAGGGTAACTTTTAAACTTTTGACCGAACTGTGCAAAGTTTCCAATACCAACCGTTTCAGTTAAGCAATACATGTTTATTCAAAATTTCACCCCTTGGCTTTAATATGGCAACCTGAAGTTTGCTTTCCATAGAAAGACGGGCACGCCCCTTTTAAAAAATCTCATATATGGTCAAAATAATGAATCGACCGCTGTAAAACGTTTAGATTATGAAACAAATGAATATTCAATTGTTTAATACTATATCACTGGTACCACGCAACCCTGAACATAAAAAGACAATATTTGAAGTAATAGAGATATGACGATGACATTTGGAACATATGATGACAGTATGGTTGAAAATACATCCTGGAAGAAAATTGGGCAGTGCTATGCCTTTTTAAAATCCCATTTGTCGAGAAAGTAATAGTACAACCGTTATAAATAAGTATTTAACAGAATTAAATGAATGGCTATGAAATTAAAATAAATTAAAATAATTAAAATAATTTATATATATGAGAACGTAAACGTCAATGGCAACCGTTATCGTGCCATGATAACCGACTATTTGATGCCTGAAATAAAAGCTCGTGATCGACATTTGGCTTCAACAAGACGGCGCCACTTCCCACACATCGCATCAATCAATGGATTTATTGAGAGAACACTGCGGTGAGCAGATAATTTCACGTTTTGGGCCGGTCGATTGGCCACCAATATCGTATGATATCATATCGTTAGACTTTTTCCTGTGGGGATATGTAAAGTCTAAAGTTTGTGCGGACAAACCCGCTTCGATTCAGGCCTTGGAGCAAAACATCACGCGTATCATTCGCCAGTTACCAGTCGAAATGCTCGAACGAGGCATCGAAATTGGACTCAACGGATGGACCATCTGAGACGTAGCCTCGGCCAACATTTGATAGACATAATTTTCCATTCACGGTTACAGCACTTCCATCTACACTCTTGAAGAATTAAGGCACAATGATATTTGCAGATGTGATCCCACACCGTACTGTACACCTAAAGGGGTGCAATTGGCGTTGATGAATGGCTCTTGTATTTTTCAGAACCCCAGAACCTAGAGTTTTGCTTATTAAAAAAACCATTGAAATGAAAATTAGGTTCATCACTCATCACTTTGCGGTTAAATAATGAATCGCTGATTTAAATAAAAAAATGCTATTAATCTGGTTCTTTGTTCAATCACTCCATTATTTATTCTCCAAGTGTTATTTATATAATCAGAAAAAATATATAAACGAAAAAGTTATTAAATTGTAACTTATGGCCCACACTGTATTTGTTGCTGAAATGGAATGAGTCTCTTCATCGCTGAGCAATGCAATCCAGTTATTACTTGTACTTGTTCCTTCACTATTTGCGGTATTTCACATTTTTTTGCTAATGTTGTTATTTGCGGGACTGGATTTACGCTTTATTGTAATATAGCTATCCATGCCTGTCTGTACCGCTTTAACTTGTTTGTCTTGTGTCAGTTCGTTTTTATACCCTCCACCATACAATGGAGGGTATATTAGTTTTGTCATTCTGTCTGTAACACCTTGAAAAAATCATCGGAGACCCAACAAAGTATGTATATTCTTGATCCTCGTAAAATTCTAAGACGATCTAGCCACGTTGTCCGGCTGTCCGTCTGTTGAAAACAAGATAGAGCCTGCATGAAAACTAGGGAGCTGAAATTTGGCACAAACATGTGTAGTTATGGTTGGTATTGAAAATGGGCTATATAGTTCTACGGGAAGTTGGTGTTGGAGACCATCAACCGACACTACCTCATAAAAATTAGTTTTTTATTTGGAAATATCCGTCCAGTTTCTTGAGCAAAATCACTGAAATTTTGCAAATAATAATCTCTATAAAGGCGCAATCATCTGTGTAAAAATGGTTTAGATTAAGCCACCATTTCTTGTACCTCCCATACAAACGGCCTTATGGGCCTTGAAAAATAATATGACTATAACTCACCACAAACTTGACCTATCGAAATGAAATTTTACACATCAAGATTTCTATATACAGCACACTCTACGCTGAATTCGGTTGAGATCGGAAAAGTCCTACTGGTACCTCCCACACTAACGGTCTCATGGGCCTTGATAAATAATATGACAATAACTCACCACACACTTGACCTATCAAGACGAAATTTTCCGCATAAAGATTAATATATAGAACAGACTTTTGCGCTAAATTTTGCTAAGATCGGAAAGGTCCTACAGGTACCTTCCACACAAACGGTCTCATGGACTTTGAGAAATAATATGACGATAACTCACCACAAGCTTGACCTATCGAATTGCACATAAAGATTTCTATATAGAACACACTTCCGCATCAAATTTGGTTTTATTTGGGAATCTGGAGGAGGGTATCCAAAGTTCGGCACAGCCAAACTTAACATTTCTTACTTTCTTTCTTATGCTGCTGTTATTTCTCTTGTTTTAAAGTGTGTTTTCTATGTTCTCCGTGTTTACACTTTCCTTATTACCTAGCAGGAAAATTGAGAATGTATTACATTGGGATTTAATTATATAATTCATTCAATTAAAAAGAAAATAAAAAAAAGTATGATGGCTTGTCATATATTTTGTGGACAGAGAATTGTTAAAATGGGTACAGTTAGTTGGAATGACTAAGTACTTTAAAAAAGGGCATAGTTGCTGGAACTTTGTTTAATGTGGCCCAAAAAACGCCCAGCATGATCAAAACGGCCTTATGGTCAAAACGGTATCAGCTGATATCACTGACACATGGACCGAAACGGCCCAAAAAACGGATTTTTTCTTGTTTAGAGTAGTGACGGGGGAGGCTATATAAGGTTTGGCCTGACCGAACTTAACTACACTTTTGTTTACTAAGTTTCGGATTACTGTTTTTTCTTGAGGTTGGCCTAGTCCTAGTGAGGGTAACTTTTAAACTTTTGACCGAACTGTGCAAAGTTTCCAATACCAACCGTTTCAGTTAAGCAATACATGTTTATTCAAAATTTCACCCCTTGGCTTTAATATGGCAACCTGAAGTTTGCTTTCCATAGAAAGACGGGCACGCCCCTTTTAAAAAATCTCATATATGGTCAAAATAATGAATCGACCGCTGTAAAACGTTTAGATTATGAAACAAATGAATATTCAATTGTTTAATACTATATCACTGGTACCACGCAACCCTGAACATAAAAAGACAATATTTGAAGTAATAGAGATATGACGATGACATTTGGAACATATGATGACAGTATGGTTGAAAATACATCCTGGAAGAAAATTGGGCAGTGCTATGCCTTTTTAAAATCCCATTTGTCGAGAAAGTAATAGTACAACCGTTATAAATAAGTATTTAACAGAATTAAATGAATGGCTATGAAATTAAAATAAACTATGTAATTGTACAATATGAACATTTCTGATATAGATCGAAAAACATCCTGGCAGAAAAGTGTGGGGAGCACGTCCCCTTGATAAAATTTTCATATTGCACCGCAATGCATGGTGATCGGTAGATAAGCTTCGGCCCGGGCAAATTTGTCCACTTGTTTTGATATTCATTATATGATTTGAAAATTTGAGAAAGTATTTTTTCCCTTAACCGCCATTTACAAAGTTGCAAGTTGTCGTAGTTTGTTTAAATTTTTCAAAACTAGACTATGCTGTAGGCAGTTAGTAATGTAAAGTTAACCTTTACGCAAAAAACATTTCGATAACCAAAAAACGCGTTTTTCATCCATTGTGCCTTGTTGATACTAATTAATTATTTACTTTGCGTAAAAACTGTTTTCATGCCTTTATTTACAGCTTATGTAGATAGCCTCATAAAGTGCATATGGACATTTCTCCAGAAGTGTCAACCACAGCTAAAAAAAATTAAAGTCTATAAAATATTTTGTTTAAACATATTTTTATAGAGAATCTATCAAATTTAACTAATGTAAAAAAATGTTCATTCATTCATAGCACATTCTGAAATATGTGAATGTAAAGTCCAACCAGTGCAAAAGTTCTGTTCTTAACATTTCTAATGCATATTTTGTTTTAATTAATGATCGTAATGAAAGACATTATGCATTGACATATGTGACGCGCAAAATAGAAAGGGACCTAAGGGTAAAAACCAGTTTTGTTCAGGAGAGTCATTTTAAAGATTTAAATACGTGTATCTTTGGTGTACCATCACTTTCATAAAACGCGCATATCTCTGGGAGGGAACACTTTTGGGGCATGGGATCGGTCTCATTCGAAAAAATATAAAAGAAACGATGCGATAACGGTACATTTTCACTTTCCTTTTCACTTTCATTCGTAGTACATTGTCACTTTCCTTTGCCCTATGTTTCGATGTCACTAGCGACATCCGAAAACGGCATTTGCTATCAGTACGTCGGAGGTATTTGTACAAAGTGCACCAAAAATTAGTTACAGAGTTTTTTGTTGCAAATTATATATAAAATAAGTTGATTGAAAATAATCAATACTTTCCTCTTTATACCTATTTAAAGTTTGTAGCGTGCGACATCTTAAGTGTAAAATTTATAATTTTTTTGGATGTAAATTCGAAATATAATTTTTTTTAATGTTGATGGGTAAAAACGGTGGCAGGAAAAATAAAGCCAACTGTAAGCGGTGAATAGAAAGCTTAAAGAACGATGAAAAAAGATGAATATTCTTATTTTTATTTTTCTTTACTAAAGATAATTTGTTAAGTTCAAAATTTTAGTTGTGGAAAGAAATATATTCTGAATATATTAAAAATCATTTATAGTTATCTTATCTGTGGCTGGTTACATAAAAATAAACATAAAAAGTAAACACAGAAACATAAAAAGTACGATGAAAAAAAATGTCACGTGCGACAGCGATAAAACTAAAATTAAAAAAAAAAACGACCTAATTTTTTTGAACAAAATAAAAAAAATTAGGATACATCTGAGCATAACATTAAAAAATAAGTCGCGTTAAAATATTCTTCAGGCTTCGCGGAATTTAGTGTTTTAATAATATTTTTCGAAGTCGAATTCTGTTTTTGTCACGTGCGAATAACGTGGTTTTTTGTAATTACCTTGGGAACGACCAATTGGACAAAATCAACCTTAACACCAATTATAGTTCTAATCAAGATGAATAAATTTCGCCAAAAAAAATATTGGTGTCTAATATGGCGTACGAATGTCACGTTCGACATCAGAGAATTGCCCATATTTACTATTTGCGAGGTATTTGAGACACCGAAAGGAAAAGCTTTCCCCTTGTCTTGTTATTGATATTAGGGTCCTAGGTTAATATCGTGCTCACAGCAGACACACGGACGGACATGAAATGATCGCCTTCGAACTTTTCGACGATCAAAAATATATATCCCATCAATATTGCAAGATGTTGCAAACGGAATGAATGTCGGTTATATACTGGGTTACCATACGTCCATCTTAAGGAGGACATGTCTTCCTTTTTGACGACTATCCTCTCCCTTTTTTAAAAAAGTGAAATTTGTTCTCCTTTTGCTATTTATATTTCTTGTAGTATAATTCATAATTCTTTCGAAACTTATAATACTAGAAAATTCATTTTAGTAATTTTCCCAGCCTTACAGCGAAAGTTCGAGATGTTTCCCCATTAATACCGTTGTTGCAAGAACATAAAAGCCCTAGAAACTAATACAAATGGGGAAATGTGAACATTTTATTTTGTATTATACTGGCTCAATGGATTAAGAATTATCTAATAAGGAACATTATTTTTACAGATAACTTCACGGAATTTTTAACAGTTTGGCAGCTATGGACCAAAAATGGTAAAAACAGATGGAAAACACTCATATTTTAGCAATTTTAAAGCACTAGACGCACTTTTTTCGGCTTTGTTGGTTTCACTCCCATTTTCGCCTTGTTTTACAACGTTCTTCTCTAAAATTGTGCCGACGAGAGGAAAACAAACTTCCAATTGGCGTATACTTATATATAAAACAAAATTATATTCAATTGTTGAACATAATAAAATATGTTCTATTATTGCCATTTTTAATTTTTAATATGTGTCCTCCGGAGGTTATAATAGCTCTTTTCGCATCAAATTTTAATAATAAAAACTTAATGTGAAGTAAAGTAGATATCCAACATGTGTATAAGGATTATTGCTTTAATCAGGATAATAAAGCAACTTTCAAACAAACCTTACTTTCATTTAAAAATTAAATAATCAAAAAGTCCGAAGCAAAATTAGTAAATTTAAATTTATATCGCACAAATATTTTTTTTATTAAATATAAGTCCAAACGACCCTAAAGACAGTAGATACCACAACTTTCCAGGATAATAAAAATAAATAGGTATTATTTTTCAAATTTTCAATGATCTTCTCTTGTTAGACAGCGTTCCAAAAATCACCAACTTCAAATGTGTGTTAAAAAAAATATCGCACTGAACTAAAGAAAACCTTAAAGGTTTTGTTATGGATAATGCCAACTTTCGTTTTCAATTGGTATCATCCCATTCGCATTCGGAAAGTTCGATTTTGAATCACTGCGTTATTGGCTTTTCACACAAACGCGATTGTGTGTGAACATTTTTTGTTCCCTTATTTCTTAAAATGGAATTTTACGCCGAAATTTTTGCTTTTTGAAAATAATGAAAAATATTCCTCTTTTTAAAATACATACAAAAAAATAGCTAATGAAATTGTAGAAATTGAATCTCCATTTCGAGAAGAATATTTATCCGAGTATTCCACAGAAGTATTAGATTTCGAGAATGGTGAATTTACAAAAGCCTGGACAAAATATAAACAAATTTATAGGGAATGCACATGCGGAGACTTTAAGGAAAGAAATAGAGTTAGTCGTAGTTTAAACCCGACATCGCCTGGAAATAAAATTAAGCCTCTAGGAGTAATCAGTGAAAAACAGTACAGAGATCCCCAGGTGGAAACAATTAAAAAAGTTTCTATATGTAAGTATAATGTGTTAAAATTAAACAAGGGGGTTTGCCCCTGCCCATACAGCCCTGAACTTTAAGAGGATGTATCTCGTGAACTAATGCGGATATGATGCTAGAAGTGGGTATATATGATGTTGGTATGGAAGAAAACGCACAGAAAGTAATGTTCCACGCCTCCTTGTCAAAATTGTTATAGTATACCGTAATTCACGAACTGAGTTTGTCCACTTGTTAATTATTTGTTTAGTTTTGTTTTTTTTATTTTCTAATGCAACATTAATATTTACATGTTCTTATTAGGTTACATTTTTTTTAATTTATTATTAATCTTATTTGTAGGTGCTCCACGTGCAAGCCGAATCAAACCAAAATATATGGAGTACTCCGGAGGTTATAATAGCTCTTTGCATATGTCTCAAATGTTTTTTTTGTCACAAATTTCATCCTTTTCGAAAAATCTTTATGGAAACCCTGGGTGTATTTATATAACAAAATATAGGAGAAGTGCTAATTTTATTCATACTTCACTGTACTACTATATGCACGTAACTTGAAGTAAGAATTTAATATTCAATGGATAAAGATGAACTAAGAAACCACGCAGAATGGATCACATACCCAAATATATGAAGACTTAAGAAGAGATAAAAATCGCTGCTTTGACAAAAAATGTTTGATCGGATTTAAAGTTGGATCTCACAGAAGAGAAGTTAAAGAGAAATTGAATATCCAAACATTAGACGTATTTGTTAATACTCGTAAGCATACATAATCGTTACAACTAGAAAGCAGATTGCTTTGTATAAAAGAGCCTGCAATGGACTTCTCAAAAATCCATATGTGACGCGCAAAATAGAAAGGGACCTAAGGTTAAAAACCTGTTTTGTTCAGGAGAGCCATTTTAATGATTAGGTCCCTTTCTATTTTCGCTAAGAATCGTCGATTTCACTTTCATAAAACGTGCATACCTCTGGGAGGGAACACTTTTGGGGCATGGTATCGGTCTCATTCGATGCTCAGATGTTGTCCACATCAAAAAAAAGTGAAAAGTTGATAAAAAGTTTTGTTCAGGAGAGCCATTTTAAAGATTAGGTCCCTTTCTATTTGCGCTTAGAATCGCAGATTTCATTTTCATAAAACGCGCATATCTCTGGGAGGGAACACTTTTGGGGCATGGGATCGGTCTCATTCGATGCTCAGATTTTGTCCACATCAAAAAAAGGAAAGAAATAAATCAGATTTTTTTACCCTTAGGTCCCTTTCTCTATGCGCTGTCACATATATAGATAATTAAAAAAGTATTCTAAATCGATCGAAAAGAGAGAACAAAATTTAAACTGATTGGCCCTGATCATGAAACAAAACGATAGAAGACAGAAAATAAAGAAATATTAATCAACTGCAATTATTAATAGAAAGGTATTGCTGTTGTTTTAACATCGTATTGCAAATATTGGATAAGGGTAACAAGCTAATATATTAAATTATAGGTAATACTCAAAACGATATAACGCATCAAAATTTAATAATAAAAACTTAATGTGAAGTAAAGTAGATATCCAACATATGTATAAGTATTATTGCTTCAATCAGGATAATAAAGCAACTTTAAAACAAACCTTACTTTGATTTAAAAATTAAATAATCAAAAGTCCGGAGCAAAATTAGTATATTTAAATTTATATCGCACAATATTTTTTTATTAAATATAAGTCCATACGACCCTAAAGACAGTAGATACCACAACTTTCTAGGATAATAAAAATAAATTGGTATTATTTTTATCAAATTTTCAATGATCTTTTCTTGTTAGACAGCGTTCCAAAAATCACAAACTTCAAATGTGTTTTAAAAAAAATATCGCACTGAATTAAAGAAAACCTTTAAGCTTATGTTATGGATAATGTCAACTTTCGTTCCCATTTTTTCTTCCCTTTTTTCTTAAAATGGAATTTTAATCTTAAATTCGAATTTTAAAATTAAATTTGAATTTTTAACTTAACTTAAAACAACTACCTAATATTTTTGAACAAAATAAAAAAATAGGATACGTCTGTACATAACATTAAAAAAAAAGTTGCGTTAAAATATTCCTTCAGACTTCGCTGAATTCAGTGTTTTAATAATATTTTTCGAAGTGGAATTCTGTTTTTGTCACGTGCGAATAACGTGTTTTTTTGTAATTAAAATCAACCTTAACACCAATTATAGTTCTAATCAAGATGTATAACTTTCGCCAAAAAAATATTGGTGTCTAATATGGCATACGAATGTCACGTTCGACATCAGAGAATTGCCCATATTTACTTTTTGCGAGGTACCTTGAGACACCGAAAGGAAAAGCTTTCTACTTGTCTTGTTATTGATATAGGTAAATATCGTGCTCACAGCAGACACACGGACGGACATGAAATGACGCCTTAGAATTTTTCGACGATCAAAAATATTTATCCCATCAATATTGCAAGATGTTGCAAACGGAATGAATGTCGGTTATATATACTGGGTTACCATACGTCCATCTTAAGGAGGACATGCCTTCCTTTTTGACGACTATGTGAAATGAAAAAAGCGATATTTTCAAAACGCTCCGGCCACTAGGGATTAGCGTGGGCGGCCCACGCTCTGTTCAAACACCGCATGACCGGTGGCGGTCTTTTACATCTCCAGTCTCCTCAACCAGTTTTATGCATCGGTAGACGAACATCCCTAGTGGCCGGAGCGTTTTGAAAATATCGCTTTTTTTCATTTCACACTTGAAAAGCGCTATTACAGCGATACGGTTCTCATTATCTGACCACTCCATGATGAAAGTTAAAACAATTTTAAAATCCCGTTACAGACTAACGCTATTGAGGTTAGCTTTCAAAGCCCATATGGCATTAACGATGTATGTTCAGTTCTACTATTAAAATTGGTGTGTTCAATATTGTAACAGTATTTATGTCCCTACTAAGTATACGCCAGTTGGAATTTTGTTTTCGTCTCGTCGGCACAATTTTAGGAGAAGAACGTTGTAAAACAAGGCAAAAATGGGAGTGAAACAAACAAAGCCGAAAAAAGGGCATCTAGTGCTTTAAAATTGCTAAAATGTGAGTGTTTTCCATCTGTTTTTACCCTTGGGACTTGGGGCTTTCAAACGACGTACCGCACATTTATTGACTGCAGCTTTAAAAAAAAATAGGATTGAAAAATGCAAACGTCTTTTGGTGAAGCACACTGAAAACTTGCACAGAAAAATTTTGTTCACCGATGAAAAAATTTTTACCGTTCAGGAAAAATTTAACAAGCAAAATGATAGAGTGTATGCGCGGTCATCTAAGGAAGCATCTGAACTGATCCCAAGGGTCTTCATCCAGCTTCAGTCATGGTTTGGTGGGGTGTCTCTTACGATGGGGTCACTGACTTGCATTTCTGCGAACAAGGAGTCAAAACATCGGCCAAAGTTTACCAAGAAACCGTATTGGAAGCTGTTGTAAATCCTTTTAACGATTCCCTGTTCCCAAACCAGCCATGGACTTTCCAGCAGGACTCTGCGCCGGCACATAAGTCTAAAATGTCCTAGGCCCGTCTTCGAAACAATTTGCCACCGTTCATTTCCTCTGAAGAATGGCACTCAGGCAGTCCAGATTTGAACCCATTGGACTACAAATTGTGGACGGTTTTAGAGGACAAGGTTTGTCACAAAAGATACCCCAACATTGGATCTCTTAAGACTGCTGTGGTTCGAGCTGTGGCCAATTTTCCAATGGACGAGGTTCGTGCAGCTATTGACGATTGGCCAGTGCGTCTTAAGGCGTGTGTAAAGGCAAAAGGCGGACATTTTGAATTTTTTTATATATATTTTGGATACAATATACATCAGTAAAAATATTAAAATATATTTGGTCCAAAAACATTCAGTAATTTTTATTTTACAGCATAAAACGTGTGTTACAGTATTTATGTCCCTACTAAGTATATATAAAACAAAATGATATTCAATTGTTGAACATAATAAAAATTTTAGGTGAATAGGTATTATTTTTATCAAATTTTCAATGATCTTCTCTTGTTAGACAGCGTTCCAAAAATCACCAACTTCTAATGTGTGTTAAAAAAAATATCGCACTGAACTAAAGAAAACCTTTAAGGTTTTGTTATGGATAATGTCAACTTTCGTTTGCAATTGGTATCATCCCATTCGCATTCGGAAAGTTCAATTTTGAATCACTGTGTTATTGGTTTTTCACACAAACGCGATTGTGTGTGAACATTTTTTGTTCCCTTATTTCTTAAAATGGAATTTTACGCCGAAATTTTTGCTTTTTGAAAATAATGAAAAAAATAAATACAAAAAAATAGCTAATAAAATTTTAGAAATTAAAGCTCCATTTCGAGAAGAATATTTATACGAGTATTCCACAGAAGTATTAGATTTCGAGAATGGTGAATTTACAAAAGCCTGGACAAAATATAAACAAATTTATAGGGAATGCACATGCGGAGACTTTAAGGAATGAAATAGAGAGAGTCGTAGTTTAAACCCGACATCGCCTGGAAATAAAATTAAGCCTCTAGGATTAATCAGTGAAAAACAGTACAGAGATCCCCAGGTGGAAACAATTAAAAAAGTTTCTATATATAAGTATAATGTGTTAAAATTAAACAAGGGGGTTTGCCCCTGCCCATACAGCCCTGAACTTTAAAAGGATGTATCTCGTGAACTAATGCGGATATGACGCTAGAAGTGGGTATATATGATCTTGGTATGCCTCCTTGTTAAAGTTTTTATAGTATACCGTAATTCACGAACTTAGTTTGTCCACTTGTTAATTATTTGTTTTGTTTTTTTTTTCTAATGCAACATTAATATTTACATGTTCTTATTAGGTTACAATTTTTTTAATTTATTATTAATCTTATTTGTAGATGCTCCCACGTGCACGCCGAATCAAACCAAAATATATGGTGTTGCGAAACAAGAAGATGCTAAAATTAAATGCACTGTAGATGCCAATCCGTCTGAAGTTGATTTCAGCTGGACTTTTAATAATTCAGCAGAAAGTATTGATGTTGCCACTAATCACATTTCGCGAATGGGTAAGTAATAATGTTATCAAATATCATTTTTGCGATATGACTAAATATGGGCTCACGACCCCAATGAGCCGGACCTTAATCATCATCAACATATGGGCACAAAAAAATATGTGTAGCGAATGCCACCTTTGTGTAGCGAATGCCACCTTTGTAAGATAATATGATAACAAAGGACCTTGGAGTTTATATTGACTCTAAACTTTCATTTCTTCCCCATTTTGAATATATTGCCAGCAAGGCAAATTCTCAGCTTGGTTGTTTGAAACGGAATGCTACTGATTTCAAAGACTACTTTACATTGAAAATATTATTTTTTGCATTTGTTCGATCACAATTGGAATATTGCGATATTATATGGGACCCGAGATACTATATATGTACATAAATACAGGATTGAAAGAGTCCAAAAAAGATTTTCTAGGTTTGCCTTACGTTATTATTTATTTCAGCTGCTCAGTTTAAATACTCTGTCACAACGAAGAGTTGCACATAATATTATATTTATCAAGGATATTATGGATAGTAGAATTGATTCACCGGAGCTTCTACAACTGATACCATTTAATGTTCCAAGGAGAAATCTGAGGGACCATGAAATTTTTTATGAATATTTTCATAGATATAATTATAGCTTGAATGAAGTTATTACAAGGGGTATAAGTTTGTGTAACAAAGCATGCAATCATTTAGATTTTTTTACGAATCGGCCTATCTTTAAGAAGGCACTATTCGAATATATTGTTTTAGAAATAAGTACGTAGTTTTAAGAATGGATCTGTAAGGGCTCAGCCCAATAGATTGAAATAAATAAATAAATAAATAAATAAAAACAACAAACAAAACAACAAACAAAACTTAGTACAGAAAACAAATTACTTTTGTATAAACAAAAGCATGTTGAAGCCTATCTGGACGTAAGTCCAGTTGTGGGGCACCACCATCAATATTATTCAAAGTTGCAGTCTAAAATACTTACGAGTAGATCAATTATTAATGCACTGTGGTTCGACCTGAAGTCAAAGGTGTATATCAACCGTCCCAACACCTTGGAACACCTAATTAACAATATTGAGGCTGAAATTGGCAGAATACCAGTCGACATGCTTGTTAGAGTTTATAAAAGCTTCAGAAAACGTATGCAGCAGTGTGTGGATAGCGGTGGTCAAACTAAAACGTACGATGTTACTTGTTAGTAAAACAGAAAGGTTTCAGAAAATTATCTTAAT
The DNA here is from genome assembly GCA_963513945.1 of Hydrotaea diabolus. NCBI lineage: Eukaryota > Metazoa > Arthropoda > Insecta > Diptera > Muscidae > Hydrotaea > Hydrotaea diabolus. The sequence continues at coordinate 105,494,801 of OY740716.1, read as the reverse complement.
ATTTTTTTCTATAATAGAAGACAGAATGATAGAAAGAAGTCCAAGGGTGTCAATTCACATGAACGTGGCGGCCAATTAACACCTCCACGACGTAAGATAACACGGCCATTGATTTCTTCGCGCAAAAGAGCAATCGTCCAGGTCCATATCCTCCATTTTTGGTTACACGAAGTCCGTTATCATATCGCGAACGCAGAACGAACTGGGCAAGCATGCACATTAGTAAGGGTTGGTTCCCATACAAAAAAGGTTACACCAGTCACCCCCTAGATTTAAAGATTATCAAGGGACGATTTCGGGAATCCCTTTCTCTATGCGCTGTCACATATACTGTCCTTTAAGTTTTTTATCCTGCATTGTCATTTGATCGTTACGAGATACATGCCGTTGTTTAAGTTTCGGCAAGGGATATATTTCGTCCATAGGTCATTTTTGACTCTGAGGTCAAATTCGATTAGTGACCTCTGTTATCTCGTTTCCTACCAATAAGGGACTTACTTTGAAACATTAGTAAAGGGAATACAAATGATTAAACTTTCGCCTTTACTCATTTTTATTCATTAACAAAAAAGTAACATAGGGTTCAACATTTTAAAATATACACAAAGGTCAAATTTGATAAGTTTCTTTTAACGTCGTTTCCTGTCTCAGTTTTATCCACATACAAGAAACAAAAACACTTCCAGAAACGCACACCCATAGGGCGATTAGACCCATTACGAAGAAATCAAATTTGTGGAAATCACCACCTAATTTTGAAGCTTTCTAAGGTATAATTTAGAATATAATCCCATTGTTTTCCCATACACCCTACATTTAACCAAAATAGTATTAGATGAAACGAAATTAAATAAAGTCCTCATGTGAATCTAATTTGCTATAACGCTCTCGACTTTTTGTTTTGGAAAATGTATATCCCCTCCGTGTGTGAGAGTCAAATACATAGATCCCCTTAGATAAACGATACATATCCTAAGCACGTAAGATGTCCTAGAAAAAGAATAATTATTTTTCTACACATTAACACATGTCAAGTAATGTTTTTTCGATGTCTTTTCATTACCAATCATCATATTATATACACGTAGCTTAATTTAAATTAACTAGTTCCTAAAAAGAAAATTACACTTAGTTATTATAATTGTACTGAGATCTCGAATTTGGGACGTTGTATAGATACAATACTACAGATACAGTACTTGAATACTCTTTGTTTATTTGTATAAGTAGTTACTATTATATTGGATTGAAATAAATAACCATAAAAAAATAAAAATACTTATTTTAATGTATCTATTGTATAAATCGTTATTTAAAATGCATTTTTTGACAGTATTTTAAGAATGAGTTCTATAACTCATTCTTTTTAATGCATTATATTATTTATGTATTTATGGCTCATAATGCATTCTAGCGACATAGTATATTAAAGAATAAATTCCGTTTAATTGAATATGAAATAATAGATTGAGAATTTATTAAGGTTTTGGATGATAAAGGTACACTTAAATTTTCTGTTGATACAATTTTTAATAAATCATCGAAACATTGTATATCACTGCCCAATTTTTTTTTTTTAATTCAAAACTTTCTTCAATTTCTACATTAGATTGTACTTCGGAAATAGAATTTTCATCTTCAGAAATGTTATCATCAATATTATCTTTATAATCTCGGTTCACTTGTTCATTTTCTTTTTCTAATAATTCTTTTTACCAATAGACATCTTATCTCATAAGAAAAAAATAATTTCATCTCTCTACAGAGTGTGATTCTCTTTCACACTCCGTAATTATTTGTAACATTCTTCGTGTTTTGTACGACGGAATGCTGATCGGGATCGTCACATGGTATTGATTTGCATTCTTGTGCGTGTCACATCATTTAAAAAGTGAAATAATGTTTTATTAATAATAAATTATATAATCAATTCCCAATATAATTAATTCTCAATTTTCCTGCTGGGTTGTTACAGAAAGAAATGCAAAACTGTATAACAGCTATATTACCTCAATTGTTGTTGGTGCATTAACTTCGATCTTCCAAAATTAAGAGTCACGAGAACAATTATGAACATACATACATATCTTCTTTTATATACTTCTAAAACAAAGTTTCAAGTTCCTACTTATACTGCTAAATGCAATTTATAGTTATTAATCCTATATAACTTATTTGCCTTTTTATATGCCTTTACTTGTGTTGCAAAATAAGTACAAAATGTACAAAATCGGGCAACAGAAGTAACTACAAGCAGAGAAAAAAATATGGTTACTATGGTGACCATCACGGCAACAATAATAAGTACATTGAAATAAAATTACGTTCGTCGTAACCATAGAATAGTTTTTTAAATTACATTTCGACTCTTATTGTTGTATTGTTGCCAAATTTAAAACTAAAAATACGGTTGTAGCAACAAAATAAATATGGTTGGTGAGACAAAAGTATTGTTTTATGGCTTTTAGTTTACAATAATATGATCACGTCAATGATTTAATTAAGGTTTTTAAATAGGAGTACTTTTAATATGTAAGTTAAATGCTTTGGATTTGGTTAACTGAAATATTTTTAATAAATAAAATGCATGTTTGTTTTTTAGCGGATCTCCTATTTTTTTGAATTTAATATTTTTAAAAAAATTATTTGATACAAATCTCTATTGTTGACAACATCACTCAACCCTTATAAATAATTTTTGGGATCATACTATGTTTTTAGGAATCATAACATGGTTGCGTGTGAATCATACTATGGTTGTGAGGACCATTCTATGGTTGAAGAGATCATGGCATGGTTGCGTGTGAAACATACTAAGGTTTTAGAGATCATGACATGGTTGCGTGTGAAACATACTAAGGTTTTAGAGATCATGGCATGGTTGCGTGTGAAACATACTATGGTTGTGAGGATCATAATATGGTTGTGGGGTTCATAATATGGTTGACTTTAAATCATACTATGGTTGTGGGGGTCATAGTATGGTTGTGTGTCAATCATGCTATTGGTGTGATTATTATAATATAGTTGTGGAGAGCATAGTATGGTTGTATGTGAATGATTCTTTAGTTGAGATAATCATAATATTGCTGTGCTGCAACAATATACCCTACAATAGTATGGTGCTCTTCGAATATTGTCATCCCAACCATATTTTTTCTTCGTGTAGTACAAAATGACCTTGAATAATAAACTGACGTATTGAAGAAGTATATATTGTTAATTAATGATCAACGACATATCATTCGGATAATAAATAACCTATGAACATAATGATTCGAGACTCAAAAAAGACAATAAAAAAGTCATCAACGTTTTTTCCAAAGAATTTTGTACATATCTCGAACAAATTTTTGAAATTCGTCCTTCACTTAATTGTGCATAAAAGCGAAACGCATAGATCGATCATAATCTATGTCTCATTCTGTTCATAGGTTATGTGACTTGACGTGAAAGTAATAGGACTTGACACTTTTTACCGTTTTGTATTTTTTATGAATTAAAAAAAAACTTTAATTTTTTAGGCAAAAAATATTTTTTTTTCTTCTTGCTTATGTAGCGAAGCGTTGTATGAACAGATTAAAGGAATTGTAATTTTCGAACTTGTTTCAGCTTATTCGGAGTAGTGGTTCTCGAGTTATGACAAACAAAAGAGCCTAAAACGTAACAAAATCCCCTATACCATACTTACTAACTTTAAATTAATTATAAGTATTAAATTATTATTTGATGTATCTTGAACAAACGAATGATGCAGACGTTTTTCTTTTTGGGGCTACTTTCACAAACAATTATCAGAATTGAGTCCCCATGTGTTGTACTGTGTAATGATAATGTGGGAAGCGACCTTTGATTCTAACAGGAGTCGATAATGTTACACAGACCAGTTTAAATGAACAGTCTACCTGTTATAACAAACTGCCTACCAGTTCAATTGATCAGTATACCAGTTGAAATAAATTAAACCGCCTACCAGTTGAAATAAACAGCCTACAAGTTGAATTTAACAGCCTACCCGAGGAAATAAAAATCACATGTTGAAAAATTTGTCCATCAGAAGAAATAAAAAAATTGCAATTACAATCTGTTCTTTGGCTGACTATATACGTAACGTGAGATGCGTGTACTAACTAGCGTTTACTACTATTCTCCATTTTTGCAACCATTTTTAAGTTCTAGGATGTGCATTTGTAGTTGGTTGGTTGCAGCTGTAAGGTCCTGGTGGATAGTGACAAAAGCTGTGTCATCGGCAAAAGAGGAAGTATGTGATGAAGGGGAAGTGGACATATCAGCCGTAAATATAATGTATAGAATAGGGCGCAATATGCTTCCTTGGGGGACACCAGCAGTAATTTCTTTGGAATTAGAAAATGCACCTTTTTGTTTCACTTTGAACGATCGATTTGATAAATAGCTCGCAAGCAGTTTATGAGTATTGACTAGTAACAACCTACATATTTTAAACAAAAGTTCTTCGTGCCATACTTTGCCAAAGGCTTGGGAAATATCTATTTTTGATTACGGAAAAGACAATTAAATCGGGGATTTAATGTAAGTCTGAAGGCCAATAAGTAGGTTGTCCGCTAGAAAACGCGTCTAGTTTAGATGATATTACGGCATTAAGTAGTTGTCTACCTCTTGGTGTAGTGAGGCGTGATCACCAGAACGTGTGTTTAGCATTGTAATCGCCAGCAGATACAAATTTCGGAACCAATGCCGAGAAGAAGTTCGTGAATTGATCTTTGTCAATATTATATATTGGAGGAAAATAAAGTAGATTGACGATGTATGTCCTATATTCGGACAGTATACAATGTCTGATTGTGTTACGTATAATGACTGCTGTGCCACCTGGAATGTTTTGTATCGTAGGAAAAGTAGCCATTAATTCTGAAGCAATTTCGTATTGTAAAATGTGTCTCAGAGACTACAAGTATATCGATTTTTCGATTTTTAAGAAAAAGTTCCACTTCGTGCTCATGTTGGCTTAAGCCTTTTCCTTCCAATAACAAATTATCAATGAGCCTATTTTTGGTACAAAAAAAATTGCATTAACATGCTTTGATTTCTCATCATTTCCTGCATCATGCTTTACATATTTGTCATAAAGGAAGACATGGTTTGGATTAGTTTTTCTATTGTGGTTCAAGAGAAGATTTTGAAGGGGCGGGTTTACCGTTTTTGAGCATGTGGACGTATGACATACCTTGAATGAATGTACCTTTTGTGATACTGGCTTGATTAATTTCTTTAGAGCTAGAATCTGCCATGGCGGTCACGTTAGATATGCTGAATGCTGATATTGTGCATAGACTGGCATCTTAGTGCTTTTTTGGAATGTTTAATATGAGTATATACACTACAGCCTCTAAAGTTTGCCGTATGTTTGCACAGCAATTGCAGCATTTTTTGACGTTTACGTCAGTTTTTTGGTGAGGACAATCCGCAGATTTGTGCACATCGCCACACCTGACGCATATGGAGGGCAACTTACAATAGGCCTTTGTATGACCAAATTCTTGGCAATTTGTGCATTGGGGTGGATCGTTGCGATTTAGTGACTCCTCTACCTTGATTCTTCTGACAGAGTAACACTCCACACAGCAACGTTATTTCCTAAAAACGGGGTGACACATAACAATTACCGCGATCACACTCTTACGGATAAGAGAAAGACAGGATTCTCTCCAATTGCCTCCTACTAATGCACCAACCACGAAACCCTCATTCAAACAGGCGGAATAAGAAAAATTAAGGAAATGTTAAACCAAGGAGAAGACACAAGTAAAATAAATAAAATCCATTACCCTGATATTTATATCAAAAATAGTTGAACGCTATCTTAATATTACTCTAATATTAACATTTACTAATCGATCTACCAAAAAAATTAATACCATAGAAAAATTCTAGCATTTAAATAGACGAAAGACCATAAAGTTTGGAAAAACTTGACCATATAAAATTCCCAAAAACATTCACAATAATGAAAAACTTTAAAATGGGGCGCCGTATGTCATCATAGGCAATCTACTACCATAAATATTTTTGCTTTTATGGCCTCCACTTGTCTGATATAAATATCAAGCGGGCTTATGATTAGTATTACAATAGTTCAAGCTTATTTGATCCCCGCTTAATTGATTTACCAGCTTAATTGAACCAAAAAATCTGCAATGAAAATTTCCCACGCAAGCTATGCGGAAAAATCCCAGTTTAAATGAGTTTCGTTTAATTGTGTTACTCTCTTAATTGACGCATAAAATTTAAACACTTTTAGGCGATACCATATAAAAATGTCGGTTAATTTTCAATAACGTAAAAAATTTCTATCAATAGAATGGTGATGGGAAAAATTGGTATGTACTGTGGTAAAATTGCTAAGTTCTGAACTAGTGGTCGGATTTTTTTTTCTTTCTTAAAACCACTCCGACCACCAATCCGAAAGTTTTCAAACCGCTGCCATTTCGCCCCTTGCATTTTCTGGCATGGTCGTAGATGGACTTATTTTAATGAAATGATCCAAGGAAAACGCTGTTAATTTTGTCCAATCGTGAATGAATCACCCAGTACAGCCAGTGTGTAATCTGAGGACTGAGTCCACATTCGATGAGCATTTTCCGCTCTGTTATATATGTGGTATTTCCATAATAGTTTCTGATCAAGAGTTTCACCTTTATCTATCAGCTTGATGAATCTTCTTAAAAGCGATGTTATTGCCAAGTTGGAGCCTTCGCCTTCCTCGTGTAGCGAAACATCTCGGATTTCTTTGGGTTTACGTTTGGGCCCTTAGGTTTATCCCAGTTGAGTGACAGGTCTAATGCATCAGAGGTCATTCTTCAAAGTGAGTAAGGGTGTCTGTCCCTCATAGGTACTGCAACTTCGTCTGTACAGCAGACGAGTTTAAATCCTTCATAGGTTAAAACCCTTAGGAGATAGTTTATATTTGTGACTTAAAGGAGTGGTGAAATAATGCCACCCAAAAGAGTTCTCCGGGAAACTTCATCTGTAATATATATACCGTTCCATCTACATTATATCCATCTGTTCCTTAGCATGTGGCTAATCCAGTCTTTTAGCACCCGGCCTACACCAAATTGGTCTAAGGAGTTGATAAAAACTTCGTTATGTCGTATTATTGAAAGAACCTACTCTATCTATATAGGTAGCCAGATCTACTACCTCATCCAGTGCAGTTTAAACTGACCTACCCTTGATACAAGCATGCGGTTTTAATTTTAAAAAGTTGGCTGGTTTTTGAGTTTGTGCCATGTTAACCACTGTACGTTCCATGGTTTTTACGTTAGGTCTTTTGGTCCGTATGCTTTAACGTTTGCATAACTCGGATTGACTGCTTTGGTACTTTGCCAGATCTTCGGTGAATTCCAGAAAATGAGACATGCTGTGATGATTTTGACAATATCAGCCCGATTCTAAATGACTATTCCCCAAGAATTTTTTCCCTATTCTCAGTTCCCTTGTTCTAAATAAAATCTCCCCGAGAATTTTTCAGTTTTCCCTTGTCTCTTATTTTAAATGAACTTCGAAAGAGGGAAAAAATTCTCCGGGGAAAAAGTAGGCATTTGAATATCAAAAAAAGAAGAAATTCTCAAATTTTGGGAATAATTCCGCCAACGAATTGCAAGGGAGTTGTGCCAAAATATGTAAGTATTTAATATTTGTACACACGTTGTTGTAAAAGAAATCTATTGATGGCTCTCGATGTGGAGTCTCTTTAGAGCTGGCAAGAGTGAGTTGTATTTTCGTGGGCAATTGTGTGAAGAAAACTTGAAAAGTAAGGTTTACAACAGTAGTTCTCATTCGTTTGTGGAGAGCCTGGCCTTATAGAGTTCGGTTTTACTTTCAACAATTGCAGCAAGGCTTTCTGAAGAGGGTTGTCACGGACCCGAAATCATGATAAAAGTAGTGTGCAACCACGAAAATCAATGTCACTTTGCCATTTTGTTAAAAACTTGTCTTCTATTTAAATATAGAAAACAAGAGGTCTTGAGCCGGTTTAATCCCTGTTCAATGTGTAAAAGCAACAGACCGAAATAAAACAAACGAGCTAAACATACTTACATGCACGGCACGGCACACAAGTTGACATAGTCAACTAAACTCTTTTTACAACACACACACACGTTGTTGTAAAAGAAATCTATTGATGGCTCTCGATGTGGAGTCTCTTTAGAGCTGGCAAGAGTGAGTTGTATTTTCGTGGGCAATTGTGTGAAGAAAACTTGAAAAGTAAGGTTTACAACAGTAGTTCTCATTCGTTTGTGGAGAGCCTGGCCTTATAGAGTTCGGTTTTACTTTCAACAATTGCAGCAAGGCTTTCTGAAGATGGTTGTCACGGACCCGAAATCGTGATAAAAGTAGTGTGCAGCCACGAAAATCAATGTCACTTTGCCATTTTGTTAAAAACTTGTCTTCTATTTAAATATAGAAAACAAGAGGTCTTGAGCCGGTTTAATATCTGTTCAATGTGTAAAAGCAACAGACCGAAATAAAACAAACGAGCTAAACATTTTTAATTTTTTTCAAACAAACATCGACTAAATGCTCGCCACAACTTCGGTGGCATACCTCTATCCGATTGTCCATATTTTCAATGATAGTCACCTTTATCTTATCCTTTAGCTCATGAATTGTTCTTGGTTATTGACGCACACTTTTTTTAAATATCTCCGACAAAAGAAGTCGAACAATGTCAAATCACATGAACGTCGTAGCCAATTAACATCGCCATTTTTTCGTTGGTTGTGTGGCAATTAGCACTAATGAGACATAATATAGGTTCTATGTAGGCAATGTTCTGAATTATACTTTCTGTTAGCTCTTGATTTGTACTTGGCTTATCGACGTACACTGTTCGCCAATTAATATCTCCACAACGTAAATATCCTGAATTTCTGGCCGCAAGAAGTCCGTTATTATCTCGCGATATCGAACACCTTTCACGGTACTTTCTTGGCCGGTCCAATGACTCCGCCAGCCCATTAGCCGCACCAAACAGTCACTATTTGTGAATGTATCGGCTTATTAACAATCACTGTTTGTTTCTCATTTGCCCAAATGCTGCAATTTTGCTTTTTTGCAATTCAATATAATAGTACTCGTAACTACGTATAAATAAACAAAGAATGTTCGAGTATTGTATCTATAGTTCACTTCTGCAACGTTCAAATTCGAGATCTTAGTACAATTAATAACAAAGTATAATTTTCTTTTTAGGAACTAGTGAATATTAATTAAGCTATGTGTATATAATATGATGATTGGTAGTTAACGAATCCACTGTGGACACAGTTGGTCGATTATGCTGACCAAAAAAAAAAGTGCATTTTGAGTTAAACGCACATTTTCAATTGTATACCTCTACCTGGTTAAATTTTTCAAACGCTAAAACAAAGAAATGTTAAATTAAGTTAGGCGAAAAACTTGACGTTATGTATGATTTACATTAACAACATGTATTATGGTTGGACCACTCTGTACAATGCACAATGATGAAAATGCGAAACCTTTTTCAGTGATGGGCCAATCAAAAGAAGTATGTACGATGGCACAATACAGCACAAAACCTCAAGTTCTCCAGGGAAACTGGTGGAGGCCCCAATATGCAGCAGACGTTTTTTGCTATCATCACAAACTCAACACTGAACATTTTTATATGGTTTTTAGTTTTTTTTTTTGTTTATATTCACTTTGATTCTTCTCCCCGTTTGTTTAGAATAGGAGGATTTTATTCCGCGAAAAAATAAATTCCCCGGGAATTATCTCCCGGGGAATATTTATAATCGGGCTGCATATTTTATTATCAGGCCCAGCCTTGTTGTAGAAGGGCTGGGAAAATTTTACATGGTACCGCTGCTGTTAACATAGAGAAGCTTTGTACTGCTGTCCGGGCCATATCATTTGTGATTGAAACTTCGTGATGGTCGCGAGTCAGGAAGTGAGTGTCCATATTAAGTCCTAAGATGGTCATTTTAGAAGTTTGTCAGTTCTAACAGCCCATCCTTGTATGGCTAGAACTTATCTTCTTCGCTTATCCGTGTTTGCCTTGGCATTGGTTTCATTGAGATGGCATGTGTGTCTGCCGCTCTGCGATTATTATGTATACAGCGGTTGTGATGAAAAACATCTTTCCTTCTGTCTTAGAAAGGCTGGCGAATGAAGCTCGGTCGAGACCAACCACAAACAGAGTACCGTCTTGGCACTCATCTTTGTGGAAGACCTCCCAATTGCCTACTGCCAGATGTTTGTTCTGCTTGCCAAGCATTTCACCACATACTCTGACGTGTTTGTGCTGCCCCATTTTTGAATGTTTTCTTTCTTCACCGAATTTAGCTTCTCCCCAGGGATTTGGAAGACTTGCACCAGCTCCTTTGGGGTGATGACGCAGTTATCTGGGGCTAGTTGTAGCATTATACACGGTGGCCAAAATATTCCATGGGGTTAAAAACTTTAATAACTTTATCGTTTATTTATTTTTTTTTTCAGATAATATGATATAAGTATACAAAACGGAATTTTTTTCTCCCGTTTTCAGCTTTGCAATGAAGGGCTCCTTTTAGTGCAATTTTCATAACATCTTTCAAAATTTGTGGCTGTAGCGTTTGAATTACTGCAACAATGTTGGCCTTGAGTTAAAGGATTGTCTCGGGCTTGTTCACATATACTCGCTCCTTCAAATAACCCCAAAGAAAATTAGTACTGAAAATTATTCGCTCTCCACAAATTTGACTTAAAAGTATCATTGTGTCTCGGGCAGTGGCTTCGTCCTGCTGAAAACACATCTCAGTTCTGTTTTTAAGAGCAGAACGTACAAAATTGTCTATCATAAACCGATACCGCTCTCCATTTACGGTTACAGCACGTCCATCTTCATTCTCGAAGAAGTAAGACCCAATAATATTTGCAGATGCGATTCCACACCTAACCGTACACCTAATGTGGTGCAATTAGCGTTGATGAATAGGTCTTGTATTTTCAGAACCCCAGAACCTACAGTTCTGCTTATTAACAAAGCCATACAAATGAAAAGAAGCTTCATCATGCTTTTTAGGTAAAATAATTTATTGCTGATTTAAAAACGACGGTTGCTATTTATATATCGGGTCCTGACAATACCAGTGTTCCCAAGTGCAAACTGTTACTTTCATTGGAAACTTTTACATTTAGCATAACTTCACTCAGAACGTTTTGTCATGTGAGGGCGAACTGTTTTGTTTACAGTGTGTTGAAAAATTCATCTCAGTCAAAAAATGGAATTATCCGGGTTATCGAGACAAGAGTGTTTAAATCAACATGGTTCGACTTTTAGCGATGAAGCACCATCAAAAACCACTGTTAATCGCTGATACCAAGAGTTCAGTCTCGGACGCCGTTCGCTCCAGGATGAATTTAGTGAAGGACGTCTAACTTCGGTCACTTTGCCAGAAACCATCGATGCTGTGCGTGAACTGATTAAACAAGACCGACATGTGACATACCGTGAGATTGAGGCATACTTAGGCATTAGTATGACAAGCATCAATTATTGCATGTTCATTTGGCCGTGAAAAAAATTTGTTCTCGTTGGATCCCACATAATTTGACGAATGCTCAAAAAAAGGCACGTACGGATTGGTGCAAAGAGATGTTAAAAAAGTATAACTGCGGCGACGAATGATGGATCTATGCATACGAATCCAAAACAAAACAGCAATCGACCGTATGGGTCTTTCAAGACGAGCCAAATCCAAGAAAAGTTGTTCGTGGAAGAAGTACATCGAAGGAAATGATTGCGTTTTTTTCGGTTGAACCGGCCATGTTGCCACAGTGGCTTTAGTGGAACGTAGGACGGTCAATTCTAAGTGCTATACAACCATCTGTTTGCCAACAGTGTTCAAAGAAGCGATGAAAGATAGTAAGAGAAGACGAAGAGCTATGTGACCACTCAAGATGTCGAATTGATGGGCCGTACAGCCCTGATTTGGCACCCAATGACTTCTTCTTATTCCTAGCATCAAGAAATAAATGCGTGGTCACCGTTTTCATCGCCCGAAACAGCTTTTGAAGCGTCCAAAAATCTTGGAAGTGTCTCAATTGCAGTGGAAAAAGTGCTTTAAAAAATTGGTTTGTGCGCATGCAAAAGTGTATTGATCTTAAAGGAGAATATTTTGAAAAACAATAAAACCATTTCTAATGATAAATAATTGTGTTTTGATTGCCGGACCCAAAATATAAATAGCTACCCTTGTAATAAAATTTTATTATTCTGGTTCTTTGTTGAGTTGTGAATCTCTATTATTTATTCTCCAAGTGTTATTTATAAGTATATAATCTGAAAAAAAAATTAAAAAAAATATATAAACGAAAAAGTTATTTAATTTGTAAACCCCATGGTAACTTTTGGCCCACCCTGTACTTATATAACTCACGGAAAACCCGCAGCTGTTAATTCCGACCTCCGAATGATTCTCTTCGGATGACATTATGTTCCCACGATTTTGTTGATACTGCAAGGCACAAAACACGCCAAGCTTCCTCTTTTCTAAAGACATGGGTGCCATATTAGCCATCTTTGTCTGTATGGGATACCGAAACGATCTTCAATTGAACGACATTGAGTTGCCACTACAATATCCAGCGAAGAGCTTTTTACTTTTTTTATGGCACCCCCCTTTTTCAGCCTTCGTAGAAGTTGGTGGGGTTTTCTCTTGTTTGTTGGCGGGTTGAATTTGCGCAGATGGGTATATAGCACGGTTTTTTGCGGCTCTCCATCATTACGCCCTGAGCTTTTCGTGCGTTTTGTTTTTTGCGTCAGGATTGTTAAGCTGGGACTCCACGTCCGTGTTATTGGTCCCATGCTTGGGGCTACCAACCAAATCTGATTTTACTGAGACCTTGGTGTTTTTACCATCGGCTTTGTCTAAGAGGAAACTTGTCGCTCTATGGACAACGGAGATCAAGTCACCCACCTCCGTTAGAGTTTTTGTCTTGCAGTCGTTGGAAATCGATGACTCTTGGCCTGAAAGGACACAGGTCGCCGCCTTTATTTTTCAGTTATATCGGGGAGCACACCGTAGTCAATTTTGCTCCACCAAGAGTGACTGAGTCACCCCCTAAAGGCACCGCATATATCAACGCCTGCCCATCACCCCGACTATGGGAGTGAGGGGTGCGTCAGGCTATATGGAACCTCTGCCTTTGTGCTGTCTGGGCCGCGCCCGATTGGAGACTCATATATAATTACTTATACTCCGGTGGGATGTTCATAATACTTTAATATACTCGTAGCCCTTAACCGCCAGATAATTATGCAGCATACTTAAAGGCTTTGAGGAATCTGCTTAGTATATCATTAATAAATGTTATAATACTTTTACTAATGTGTTTTGCAAAGCGATTAGATAGTTAACAACCGTGCTTCCATTTCTAATCTCACAAACTTTAAAATTACTTTATATTTAGATTCGTGGCAAAATTTATTATATTGCTTTACTACGTTTTGGGGCCACAAGAACCAAAACCTCCATCATCTATGGAATTTTTTAGGTATTTAGTTTAGTTTGTTTAAAAATTTCTTCTTTATTTTTAATTTTGTGTATTTAAATATTTACAGTTTAATCATATATGTATACAGTTTTACATATTCTAGGATATAACCATTATTTGAATATCTAATACTCGTATTGTTAGAAAAGATATATGCATACATCGAGATTATTAAAACAATAGTACATACATTTTTCGATTTGATGCTTTCTTAGTTACTTACCTAAGGGTAAAAAAATCAATTTTCATTATTTTCTTATTTTTGATGTGGACAACATCTGAGCATCGAATGAGACCGAACCCAAAGTGTCCCCTACCAGAGATATGCGCGTTTTATGAAAGTGAAGTCGACGGTACTTAGCGAAAATAGAAAGGGACCTAATCTTTAAAATGGCTCTCCTGAAACTGGTTTTTTACCTTAGGCCCCTTTCTATTTTGCGCGTCACATATGGATATAATTATGTGGATTCACTGCAGAAACTTATAATTTATAAGCAGAATTTTCTTTTTTGTTAAAATATTGACAATTCATTTCGTGTATGAGATCGATATTTTTATCTTAGCCGGTTTCACTGTGAATCAGTGAAGTGGGGTACATTCAGTGTTTATTATTTATAATTTTTTAGCATTTATTTTGGATAATTTGAAGCTTTTTGAAATGAGTACGTGCAGCATTGTGCCACAAAGGGCAAGCATATTATGTAAGGGCTGGCCTTATAATACTTTTGTATTAGAGGTTTTTGTTTTTGCAGACCTCGTCTATATGCTTTCCAAAGTTAAGTTTTTATCGAGGGCAACTCCCAAGTATTTTACACTTTCTTGTATATCAATTTGATCATCTCCGAACACAAGTGAACGATTAGGAATGCGTTTAGGAGATTTATTGTAGGAAAATACAATCGTCTGAGTTTTGCCAAGGTTTATTTTTATTTTCAAGTTAGAAAAGTATTTTTTCAGTAGAGCTTTCGTTAACTTGCTGGACGTTATCAGTGCTGTGTCATCGGCATAGTAGGTTGTTTTCATATATGAAGATGCTAATAAATCTGATGTAAAGATGGAGTAAAGTAGAGAACTGATCCTTGCGGCAGGCCCGTTGTGAGAGTTTTTGGCGATGAATAAGAAATACTGACTGAAACAATAATACTCTGTTATTAGCTCGATCGTGACTGTCATGATAGACGGACGTATAGCGGAGATCGTTATTCTATTCTTGCTTGACAAGTACTCGTATTCTTGCAATAAACTAATTTACAAAAACAAAAAGAGAAATAGACTCTTGCAATCTAAGTGACAAAAAAATGAGTGAGCTGGAAGCTCAAAACTCTAATTTATACGTAAAAAAAGCAATGATAACCATGTATCAAAACAATGTAATTCAAAAATAGACAGTGATAGAAAAAGAAAAAGCAATGTGCATAGCGAAACAATGGCTAAACAACTAAAAAATAATTATTACGATATTCTTGATAATGACGAAGAATGCGATCAAGATTATTTACACCAGTTTGAAAAACATGTACAAGAAACCGAAAAACCAACAACATCTAGTAATTCTACAAACAGAGAGAACCACACAAACAATGCAAAAAACTCTACACTAAACTCTTCAATTGAAGAGAGTAACATTAACAAAGAAAAAGCAAAAAACAATAATAAACATAAGAAAGTACCACCTATCAATATATTTGATGTGCAACCCAATGAACTAATAAACTTCCTAAAAATTGGAATTAAAATAATTGATTTCAAAATTAAAGAATTTAGCACTAAAAAAATATCACTGTTTTTGTCTTCAATGACTGACTACATTAGAGTTAAAGCTTATTTAGAAAAAACTAAAACTAAATTCTTCACCTTTACTCCAAAAGAACTGAAAACAAAAACATACTTACTAAAAGGCCTCAGTGCAGATACCGACCCTATTCAAGTTTATGACGAACTATGTAAATTCCAAAACGAAGATCTACAATTCGTTAAAGTGAACCGATTCACAACAAAAAAATCAGCGAAAGAAGGTTACGATCTTCCAATATATATGGTCCAAATAAGTGGAAATAGCAAAGTTAATGAACTCAAAAAAATAAATGGACTTCTTTACCGTTGTGTTCGCTGGGATTCTTTGAGAAAGCAAGAAATTCCGCAATGCAGAAGGTGCCAAAGCTTTTTTCATAGTGCCGCCAATTGTTACTTACCTCCTAGGTGTGTAAAATGCAAAGAAACACACGAAATTGGAAAATGTGCTCTGAGTACAGTGACAACAGAGGAAAGAGAGAAATTATTTTGCGTCTTGTGTAATAAATATGGTCATCCAGCTTCATACAAAGGTTGCGAAAAATACAAAGAGATTCAACAAAAACTCCGCGCCAAGAAAGAGAGTTTTGCCTTTAACAGATCAAATAAACCATCGATTTATGTAAACCCTAACATAAGCTTTTCAGATGTTGTACAAAACAACAACACATTGAATGTAGATAACAACAACCCAATTCAACTTGCATTACAAGAACTTAATAAAACTATGTTAAATTTTTCTAATCAGATAATAAACCTACAAAAACAATTGCAAATACAAACATCTAGAATAGATACAATTTTTTCTATGTTAAATTATGACTGAAACAATCGTTAAAAATTTAAATATAATAGAAATCAATGTAAATTCACTAATAAGATTAAATAGAAGATACGACTTAACTAATTTTTTAGACAAGTACAAACCAGGCATAGCTCTACTCACTGAAACAAAACTCAATGTGAAACACAAATTAAACTTTAAAGATTATACTTTATTACGAAAGGATAGGATCAATGCTATAAGAGGGGGTGGAACGGCTATATTAATTAAAAATGATATTAAATATAAAATAGTCTCAAATAATATAGTAAACTCTTTTAAATTCCTTGAAACATGCATCGTTAAAATTCCATTATTGTCCAATAAAAATTTATATGTAATAGCAGCTTATTATCCTTCAGTCAACAATAGTAGCCTTTTCAACTCTGAATTTCACAAACTTTTTCAATCTCTGAAATTAGAAAACGCTGACAATTTTTATATAATATCAGGAGATCTGAACTGCAAACATACCGATTGGGGGAATGCTTCTAATAATTCAAAGGGCAATATGCTCAGAGAATGGCTTTCGAGTTACGAAATATATTACAGAAGTAAACTATATGCTTCTGATATGCCTTCATATCCACGTTGTGGTTCGTACATAGATATATGTATTGCTGACTCACGATTAGGTTTACTCAGGCAGAATGGCTCAACGAATTGTCTCAGAACTTTAGACTATGACAGCGATCATAACGCGATCCAAATCATTGTACAGAATGTTTGCAATGAACATCCACTTACGTTGTTTAGAGAAATATCTACCCCTCAATTCAACTACAAAAAGACCGATTGGAAAAGGTTTAAAAACCTTGTACAAATCGAGCTTGATAAATATGAGACCATCCCAAACCATAGGAACCTCACAAATTCAGAGGTAGACTTTTACTTAATAAGATTGAACAATGTCATAAAGAGTGCAATAGATAGGACAGTTCCTCAATTTAAGACATGCGATTCAACTACAAAATATTCTAACCCAATCATAAGGAAACTGCAGAAAGAAAAGAGTAAGATACTAACTACCATTAAAAAACATAACCGATTGGAATGTTCCTTAACGCCGGATGATCTGAATTTTCTAAAGAATAAGTTAAAATTAATTAAGAAACTTATCAGTGATAATTTTGTCATATCCGTAAATAATAATTTTCGCGAGAGGCTTTCAAATTTCAGCAGGAATAATACCAGTGAAACGTTTAATGAAGTTAAGAAACAATTTAGAATGGGACAACCTTGGAAGATAGACAGATTGAAAATTCCACAGGAGGACGAAAGTTTACTCATTAATGCAGGTATTCATCCAACTGAATTACAGAGGGAATCTGGGGATAATAGTTTTATAGTGAATGATCAAGATCAGATTTTGAATGTTATTGGCTCCTTTCTAGAATCAGTTCACTCTTTTAAAGAGATTGATCCTGAAAATAGCTTGCAGGTCGAAGTTGATAATTGCTTTTCCAGGTTTTTAGAATCGAAAACTGAATATGAAGATAATCAATCAACTATAACTACATTTCATGTAAATAAAAGGGCCAACGATCTCGATGAACTTGCCATGGATGATTTCTTTATTTCTAAGGATACAATCCTTTATATTTTTAATAATTTGAGAAGTAAACTGTCCTCAGGTATTGACAATATTCCCAACATAGTTTTGAGAAATATTCCCGAGGTAATGTCATTGGAATATTGTACAATTTTTAATAATATTCTTAACAACTCATACTTTCCTCGTGCATGGAAAATTGCAAAAGTGGTAGTTCTACCCAAGAAAAATAAGGATTGTTGTAACCCTAGAAACTTTCGCGCAATTAGCTTACTTCCAAATATAAGTAAAATTTTTGAAATATGTGTTAACAATAATATAACTAAACTTTGCGAGAAAAATCATTTAATATGTAATAGGCAATTTGGATTTAAATATAGACACTCGACTATACATGCAATACATTTGTTTGTCTCCAATATCTATTGGAACTTAAACAAATCTTTATGTACTGGTGCTTGTCTAATAGATTTTGAAAAAGCTTTCGATAGTATTTGGATCCCAGGTCTAATATATAAACTATTAGAATACAAATTTCCCGTACACTTCATTATACTTATTCATAATATGCTTAATAATAAATCGTTCATAGTCAGTAATAATAATCAGATGAGTACAAGGAAATATACTATAGTAAATGGCCTACAACAGGGAACAGTAAATTCCCCAACTCTATTTAATTTATTTATCCATGGCCTATTGAATAAAATTGATATCATCGGCTTTGCTGACGATATAATTGTCTATCATTCCGATGACAAAGTTGGAAAAATCAATGAAAACCTCCAATACTATTATGATACGGTGGAAAATTATGCCAATGATTGGAAGATGAGAATTAATACCAATAAATGTGAGACTATCCTTTTTCGACCTCCTGTAGGAAAATGCAATTACAACGTGAAACGCAATTGGAAAGAATTTAGAATAATGGCTCATTCAGGTATAGCTATACCGAATAAACAAATCGTCAAATATCTTGGGATTAATCTGGATAATTTTCTATATTTTAATAACCATATAAATTCACAAATTATAAAGGCCAGAAACGCATTTTTTATGTACAAATCTTTATTTTTTTCAAAATACATTAGTCCAACAGTAAAGGTCTTATTATATCAATCTTTAATCCGACCCATCTTGACTTACGGTTGCCAAATTTGGTTTAACATTTCTCCATCGTATATGGAGAAAATTAGAATATTTGAGAGAAAATGTCTGAGAGCATGTACATCGCTATATAGATCCTCAAGTAGTAACTTTACTAAATATGTTTCAAATAAAAAACTTTATAAGGTAGCTGAAATTAGAAGAATTTATAATTTCATTATACATCTTATTAGGAACCACATCGTGAGAAGCATGGAATGCAAGGAAAATAATTTAATTATGGCTCCGTATTATGTCAATGGACAATACATACAAGAAACATTACAAAGCGGATACGTACCACCTGAAGCGTTTTTGTACCTAGATAACAAAGGATTTATCAAAAATGAAATCGGTATCCCAATATTTTACCACATACATAGACGAGCCAATAACAAAACTATTGTTTGTAGAGAGATTACTGTTGACAATCGCAGATTTGATACTAGCATTTATGCTGAAGATAAAAACATATTACCCCACATTAAGAATAAAAAATATTGGTGGCTCACCGAATAATTTTCTCATTTTTCTTACACTTTTTACCAACCTGACTGTAGCTTTGATCCTATCTCCTTTTGTAATATAAAAGTAATGTTTTCACAACTTTTTTCGTTACATATAATATATATTTATTTACCTACTTTTGGCGTAACAAATAATATTTATACATATTTAAAAAATAATGTAATATATTCTATAAAATACTTGCGAGCCCGAATATGGGACAGCGTATAACAAACCATATTACCTACTATTTGTTTATTTGTAGTTTAAAATATATACATTTTGTTTAAATAAACATTTCAAAAAAAAAAAAAAAAAAAAAAAAATAATACTCTGTTATCGAGGAATTCAAAAATAATTTTGCAGAGGTATTTTGGTACATAACCTTGCATAAGTTTGTATATTAAACCGTTATGCCAGAACGCCTTTTCTATATACAATAGTACAAGTCCTGTGGAGAGTCTGTTTTGTTTGTTATTGAGAATTAATTATTTTATCTGTGGATTTGGTGTACTGAGCTATGTTCTCTCCTGAATCCGAATTGCTTCTCAGATATTAAAGAATTTTCGTCGGCATAATCGTAATGAATACGTTTCTTATACAATTTGGATATGTTACTGAGAAGGCTGATTGACCTGTAGCTGTTGGGTTCGCATTTAGGTTTATTAGGCTTATTTATTGCAATTACTTTTGCTGTTCTTTGGGGAGTAATTCAGATAAAAGCAGCTATTGAAAATTATTACCAACAAACGCATAGCCTTTCAGGGAGTTGCTTTATTAATGAACTGTATATACCATCGAAACCATAAGATTTCGAGGCCCGCAGTCCCATTACAATATTTTTTATTTCTGATGATGATGTAGGAATAACATCGTCAGTGTAATCAGACCCATTTTCAAAGGAATTTACCAATTAACCTTCCGATCACTAAAATGCTTGTAATCGGCAGTGTGGTTATTTGCACTGATAAATGAGTCCGCCAGAAGCTGGGCTTTATCGCTGTCAGAGCTGATTCTCCAAAATGATTTGTCACCTGGTTTTAAGTTCAACAGTAGACCCGACCATTATTTTTGCGCTTATCTTTCGTGTAATTATACGAGTCAAATGACTCTATTTACTGATTCTTTGGTTCTATAGAAATAATTTCGAATTTCAATCCGATTGTTAATTAAACTTTTATATAAAGTCCAGTCTAGTAGATGGAACGTTGGTTTGTGCGGGTGATAAAGAAAGAAATTGTGAATGTTTTACACGCTGTATACAGTACTACCAGCTATGTTATTAGAGCAACAATTCCAAGCGTAAATCTTTAAAATGCAGTAAAATCACATAAAATGATAAACTGTTTGTTGAATGTAGTTAATTTCAAAATACATTTCCAAAACATACAAAATATTTTGGGGATTACGCCGAAGTGACAATAATTGGCCTATTGTTGATAATAATTTCAACAGAGATATTCTCATTATTTTGAGTTCGAGATATTGGTAGTTTATGTATAACAGATCTTCGTACAGCTAGATCCACACCCCCACCACTTGATACTGATCCATCGTTTCGGTATAATATAAGTACATAGTTTTTGAAATAAGTTATGTGACTATCTTTAAGATAAGTTTCATTTAATGACGCCACTTGAATTTGTTCCTTTTCAAGTACATTTTCCTATTGTTTTTGACACGAAAAATTAGAAATACCATTAGCATTCAATAGTTTTACTTCATTCTGCAGATTACAATTCATATGCATATTTTACGATACCCATAACAACTTGGATCTGAGGAATTTTATTTGTGAATTTTTTTTTAATCTTCTTAAGTTGTGATGAAGATTTCAAAGAGATCGTTCATACCAAAGAGAACACTGCTGTTAGTTTTAACACAATCAGCGTAAGACACATTGTTGTTATACCTGCTGTTGTGTGTACTATTTACCGAGGTACCCTAAGTCCCATAAAGGGAAACTTTTTTGCTCCTGTGTAGATTTCGCCCATTTAGATACCAATGCAAAATGCCAGTGTCCGAGGTAGCTCTTTATGAAAGTTGTAGAAATCTAAAATTTTACCAATAATTTAGATTTTGGCCAGTTTAGGATTCTGATCGGCCCTAAAATCGGCCTTCTGGAACTATGGGCATATGGGTATTAAAAAACAATAAAAAAAGCTTTAGGCCTTACTCAGAAACAGTAGAATTTCTTAACTAATCTCAATATGTTTCAACTTTTATGAATTGTCGAAATTTAAGCCTCAAGCCTACGGGGGCTCTAGGGCCCCTCAACAATTAACATTTGTGCCAAATTCGTTTGGTGCAAACAATTAATTCAAAACTTTGCAATTCAGTACATGAATGATTCGCGAATTAATTCAAACAGCTATGATTATCACATCTTTCTCAAACTGGTATTGTTGGTAGTTTTCGTTCGAATGCTCTCAAGGTCTCTTTTATATCCAGAGGTATTTTTCAAAATAAAAATTAAAATCAAGTGTGGAATCATTATTGTTTATTCAAAAGGACATTTTCTGGCATTAATTTTTTGGTATAATTTTCTTTAAATGTTGGCTTCAACTACGCCTCAGGGTGTCCATTCTGAGGGCGAATTTCGGATAACTCGTTCGAGAATTTCGACCGGTATGGCGTAAATGACATTACGGACTTCAGGTAGCAAAATGTCCGATATCATTGTCCGATATAATTTTGAACAAATATGGACCGATGATTCCACCAACCGCACCAAACCGTGGATTTCTCTGGGTACACGCAGAGAAAAGTTATGGTTATACTATAATCACCGCAACAATAATATGTTCTCCACAATAAAAGTATATTCGTCGCAACCATAGTATTGTTTTTTGAGTTTCATTTTGGCAACAATATGATTGCGACAATATATTGTAAAAATGTTACAATAGCATTATTGCCAAATTTAGAAATGAAAATATGGTTGTAGCAACCATAAAAACATGGTTGGTGCAGCAAAAGTATTGTTGTTTAAAATTTACGTTAACAATAAGATGATAACGGCAATCACGTAGCATGGTTGCGACTATGAACATAAAACAGGTTTTATAGAGGAAACATGTGTGTGTGTGTGTGCGTATGTTTTTTTGATATACAAAAAAAACACATACACACAATACCGTGAATGGTTGTTGTCCATTAAAAAAACAACAATCGCAAAGAAGTACGAGGGATTTTTATTGTGTTTACTTTGTTCGGTGAAATACTCTAATACCGACTGGTTCTCGTTTATTTAAAATCTGCCCGAACTTAAGTAAATAGCCATTGATCATGGTTTAATCACATTCGTTTCTTGGGGTCAACGGATGGTGAAGTAGCATTCACCCCTGCTGGGAACTAAAAGTATTTTCGACTGCCGTTGGAATATATATTTTTGTTTCTTGAATGGAATGTTCAATAAAAACATGGCCTCAATTCTGGCGATTTACTTATTGTAATGCAATTTAATATAACTTGCTTCTTAAAATCTCTATTTTTGAATAACAACATTACCCAATCGTAATAAATAATTTTAGATCAGAGTATGGTTGAGTGAATCATACTATGGTTGTAGGGATAATAGCATGGTTGCGTGTGAATCATACAATGGTTGCGAAGATCATACTATGGTTGTATTAGAAAAATATTATGGTTGTGAGGATCACAATATGATTGTGGAGATAATAGTATGGTTGAGTGTGAATCATACTATGGTTGTGTGGATCATAGTATGGTTGCATGTGAATCATACTATAGTTGTAAGGTTCATACTATGGTTGTATGAGAAACATACTATGGTTGTGAAGATCATAATATTGTTATGAAGTTAATATTATGGTCGAGTGTGAATCATACTATTGTTGTGAGGATCATTGTATGGTTGTGGATATCATAGTATGGTTAAGTGTGAATCATACTATAGTTGTGGGGATCATAGTATGGTTATCTTACTATTGTTGTGAGGATCATAATATTGTTGTGAGTGTATAATGGCACATTTTGGTTGCTCCCCAGCCTAAATGAGACAATTTTGTTTATTGACGTTGCCGATGAGCTATAAATTGGCCTCATCACTGAAAACAAACGTCTAAGCGCACGAAAAACATTTCTATGAATCTATGCAGACGATGTACAGCTTAACACTTGAGCTAAGTCAACGGATGTTTAGTACACCTATCGCAAAAAACAGAGATTTTGATTTAATTCACATATGGACAGATAATAACGGATTTCGCATTAATCCTTCTTAAACAAAATTAATACTCGTCAATAAAGAGATGAACTTATCCTAATTATCACAACGCTGTACTTGACAATATTATAATAGGTTGTCTTCAGTTATCATTAAATCTGGGAATAATTTTTAACTCAAAACTTACAAGGCCAAAACACATTAATGGGACAGTCGATATGAGCAGTCCAAAATTTTGTTCCGTTTTTTTTATTATAATGTTTGCAAAATCATATAAGTATATAGATCCAACACTTAAAATTCGCTTAAAATTCGCTCGATCTAAGCAGGGAATACAACTTATCAACCCCAGAATTAAAAGTCTAACATCAGAAAGACAATATTTTGTGTGCAATTCTGAAACAATTTCAATTTACATAGTAGAGACATAAATAGTGTTACAACGTTGAACACACCCATTTCAATAGTAGAACTGAACATAAACCGTTAATGTCATATGGGTTTTGAAAGCATACCTCAATAGCGTTAGTCTGTAATGCGATTTTAAAATTGTTTCAACTTTCATCATGGAGTGGTCAGATAATGAGAACCGTATCGCTGTAATAGCGTTTTTCAAGTGTGAAATGAAAAAATCGATATTTTCAAAACGCTCTGGCTTCTACGGATAAGCCGCATGTTCGTCTACCGATACATAAAACTGTTTTATGAGACTGGAGATGTAAAACACCGCACCGGTCGTGCCGCCCACGCTCTGTTCGAACACCGCATGTCATCAAAGCCGTTAAATCAATAACACAGTACAACAGCAAATCTGGGGGGTGTGAAATTTCAAGTCAGGGTGATGGTACTAGGTCAGTATATTAAAACCCTCTAAGGGTTTTGCGTGCGTATGTGCCAGTTTTTTTTATGACCTTTTACATTATTTCCTTATCTTGATGTTTTTTCGCTTAGTTGTAAAATGTTGGCAAAAACTTAGTTTGACATAACTCGAGAACGACTAGTTCGATTTTGCTGAAATAAATTGAGAAAAATTAATAATTACATTTTCTTTAATCCATTAATATACTGTTTCTCTACCAAATCAACATTTTTGCAATTAGAAATAAATTTATGAAGAAAATTTTGCCAAAAAAATGTGTTTTTTTTTTTAAAACATATAAATCCCAAACGGAAAAACGTGTAGAGTCTTATAACTTTCACGTAAAGTCACATAACCTATAAACAAAATGCGACATAGATCATATACATCGATTAACGCGTTCTGCTTTTATTTACAATTAAGTGAAGTTACTTGCACATACGAACTCAAAACCCTTTGAGGGTTTTAATATACTGACCTAGTACCATCACCCTGACTTGGAATTTCTCACCCCCCAGACAATAACCCGAAAAATGTGCCACAGTGTAATTCACAGAAATCCGCTTCGGAAACAGAAAATCATGAAAGTCCATGAGTCGAATCATTAAAAACGACTTGGGACTTGGGGCTTCAAAAGACGTACCGCACATTTATTGACTGCAGCTTTAAAATAAATAGGATTGAAAAATGCAAACGTCTTTTGGTGAAGCACGTTGATAACTTGCACAGAAAAATTTTGTCCACCGATGAAAAAATTTTTACCGTTCAGGAAAATTTTAACAAGCAAAATGATAGAGTGTATGCGCGGTCTTCTAAGGAAGCTTCTGAACAGATCCCAAGGGTGGAAAAGGGTCATCACCCAGCTTCAGTCATGGTTTGGTGGATTGTCTATTACGATAGGGTCACTGACCTGCATTTCAGCGAACAAGGAGTCAAAACATCGGTTGTGAACCCTCAATTCCCTGTTTCAAAACCAGCCATGGACTTTCCAGCAGGATTCTGCGCCTGTCCGTAGGGCTAAAACGTCCCAGGCCTTAAGTAAATCTTCCAGATATAAACAATGTAAAAACTTTAAAAAAGGGTCTTTTTAATTTCTATAAATTAATAAATTGATATATCCCGAGTTTTTAATATAATCAAATTAAAACTGAATCTTGATTTTGAGGAATTATGATATTATCAAAATCTTAATTTGACAACTATTTCGACGCGCTCTAGAATATATAAAAGGTTAAGTATATAAATCAGCGACTTCAAATACTCGTACGTACCCACTGATGCCAAATTCTATAACGATCAATTAAAGTGTTGGCATGATGCGCGTGTTTTCTGGATTTCATACCACCGAGCGTCGTTTAGCACTGTTTCGAAACAAATTTGATATGGGTATGACCTCTTCCTTAGTTCTGTTAGCAAATGTAGCCGTGATATCACTATTTGGTTTTAGTAGATCGTTAGCATTCAGGACTTCTAGAAGGGCCTTCCCTTGTTTGTTGCAATTACTGCTGCCCGAAGCTACATGGTGAGATCACAACCTTAAATTAATTCCTTAACTGCTTATCGTCCTTACCTTACCAATAATTTTAATTCCGACGTGGGTTAAAGTGTCGGGGCGTCAGGTGGTAAATAGATCGAAGACAGGTACATGGGTCGATCACACTACCTTAGGACCGTAACATCTGCGTTTGACAACTCTGGAAGGAAGAGATAACAAAAATTACTTGCGCAAAGAATACTGTTGTTTTTTGTCGAGATCCTGTGTTGCGTAGAAAAGTTGGTAATTGGGGCTGCTCAGACCGTATGAGAGCAACGAAGAACAACTTTTCTTATGTCTTGCAACACTGGCGGTTGAAGCCTGGTCGAGGCCAGCTACGAAAATGCTTGGCACTACTCTATGTGAAAGTCCTCCCGATTGCTTACTGTCAGATGTTTATTTCTCTTGCCAAGTATTTATATTACTCGTACATGTTCAACAATATGTGAAGAACGAGGCTTTGGCTAGGGGTGGAATGTCACCTCTTTTTACTAAGGCGAGTTTTAGTTCTGCCCAGGAGTTCGAAAGACTTCAGCCAGGTCGTTCAGGGTGATTACACAGTTATCTGAGTCTAGTTGTAGCAGTAGATAATCCCCGGGATAACCCGTAGCTGTTGATGTTGCCCGCTGGATCGTCATCTCCAGATTAGGTTTAAATAAGTCAATTTTCGACTAATAGATTAATCGAGCTTTGGATATAAAAAAAGTCAAAGTCGCTAGGTCGACTTTTTGTTTTTAAAAAAGTTTGAAAGTCGACTTTTTTATTTTAACTCCAAATAGTTTTAATTGTCATCCAAACAACTCGTGTTACTTAAATTTATTATGCGCTTTCAATTAAGAAATACTTTAAAGATTTATTTCATTAAAGTGGCAACGTATGTCGAAGCTAAAGGCGTATGCCTTCAAAAATGTTCTAGATTCATTCAGATCAATTAATGAAGTCGGTATACTAACACTGAAATAAAATTTAGCAGCATAACAAGTTTATTCTTATTTTTTTTAAGGCGAGCTAAAAAACACCGAAATCAGAAATTCTCGAATAACTGTTGATACCCATTTACCCGATGTTGCTTAGCCGATGAACTTACCAAGGCCAACGAAAAGGATAACATATGGGGGTTCCTTGACAAGACTGTAAGCACTAGGCGCGAAAAAGGCCAGAATGATAGCAATGGAGTTTCAATAAAATTGAACCACTATCTAAAGGCAACGCCTGTTTGTACTAAAACAAACCCTTATCCAATATATAATAGAAAGAAAAATGGGAAGCAAGTACCAATTTATCGCAAAAGGAGCGAAAAAACGTTGTAAATCGTTGCCACTTCTGTCCCGCGTGAAGTGGAGCTCAATTTCTCCAAAAAATTTAAATATCAATATCATTTTTGAGATTAGTTGATGCGGATAGGTTGTTTATATATATCAATCGACTGTTTTATAAAATAAACTTTGTTTTAAAAGTTTTTCTAAACTTAAATATGGATAATATACACCCTTCTTGAAATTCCTGATGTTTACATTTATATTATCACTCTTATTTTTTTAAATAAAGGTTTTTTACACATTGAACAGGAATTTACACATTAAAAAGGAATACATGTTTTTATACGTAGAAAACTTGTTCTTTATTCCAAAATACTGCATTTTCATTATACTAAAGAAAAAAGTCGCCTTAAATCGAATTTTTGATATTAAAAAGTCACAAAGTCAACTTTAGATTTTTTTGTAATAGTCAAAAAGTCGACTTTTACTCTTAAGTATATACTGTAATCCGCGATCTTGTTATTGACCAGGTCCTATACTGCCTTTTTCTGGTCTTCTTTTATATTGTCGAGGAGCAGTTGGTGTAAATTAAATTTAATTTTTTTTCTTGGCCATTCGCTGCAAACATTGCAAACCTCATCGCCCAGCTTTTCAACATCTGCAGTAATGATCTGGGACTCCACGACCGTGTTATTGGTTTCATGTAAGGGATCAGAATCCAAGAAATCTTTTGAAGGCTTGGGTCTACCTTTGGTTAGAAGGACAACGGAGGCCAGTCTCCTGCGCCCGTCTGGGAACACTCCCTATTAACTTTTGGTCCGCGGAGACCAGATATCTATCAAAAATGGATGCTACAGGCAAAGATAAGACCCAAGGTACTGATTCCTCTTCTTCGCATTCGTATTACATTGACCTCCAGGAATGTACGTTCTTTGGAAAATGTTTGCCGCGGATTGATCAATGGCGGTAAGAACCAAAATTTGAGTGTTAAGGGTCCAGTACACAAGCCAACCAAAGTTTTGCGCATCACCACCCGTAAAACACCTTGTGGTGAAGGTTCAAAGACATAGGATCGTTTGCAGATGAGGATTCACTAGCGCATTATTGATTTGCACTCTCCCTCTGAAATCGTCAAGAAAATCACCTCCATCAAGATCGAACCTTGCGTAGAAGTTGAGGTCACCATTGTCAACTAAAAAGAGTACATTATAGTGATGTATGATGTTAGCATTGTTTGTAATAAAAACTAATTTACTACTCACCTCCTGAGACACTGTATATACCAACGTCTACCATCACCTTATTTCGAGTATGGAAGTGAACGGGTTAAGCAATAAGGCATCTTTCCTATCCACCGCTTGGGGACACTAAAAAAAATATAAAAAAAACACTGTACTGATAATTTTATTCAAATTTCTGGTTTTATGGAAAGGTCGAACTTAGTCATTTAATAATGGAACTCCATCCAATGCGTTCTCGCTTCGCCCAATGGGTTGACGATTGTTTGGCAGGTTACAAAGAATTTTACCGACAAATCGTGTATACAGATGAAGCTCATTTTCATCTCAGTGGATATATCAATAAGCGAAATTGGCGCATATGGGGTTCAGAGAACCCACACGTGAGTATTGAGAAGCCAATGCCTCCACAACGAGTAACTGTTTAGTGTTTTTTGAGCTGACGGCTTCAATAGGCCATTTTTCTTCGCAAATCGGTATTGAGATGTCGTAAGCGTCAACGAAGAGCGTTACTGCGCCATGCTCAACGAATTGTTGTTTCTCAAAACTTAGAGAATGGACGACATTTGGTATCAACAAAACGGAGCCACATGTCACACAGCCAACGCCACAATCAATATTTTAAGCACTGTGATGTCAATTGGCCGCCTTTTCTATGGAGCTATTAAGGATAAATGTTACGCAAAGCATCCAGCGACAATTGAAGCGTTGAAACATTAAATAGAAGTTGCCATTGAAGAGATTCGACGTGAAACAATAAAAAATGTACTGAAAAAATGGGTTAATCGGATGAGGTACTTCCGAGTCAGTTGTGGTACACCAAATCGCCAAATACTCGTATCATACAAACCAATTTTTCAATTTATATCATTTATGGATATTTTTGCTTTGTTGTGGATGAGAACTTAAGTACACATACATAAGTACATACATTTATACACTTATATGCATAAAAAATGCAAATCAAATGAAAACAATTTAACGAACGACAAATTATTCAACTTAACAATTACTCACTTAATTAAAAAAATAAAGAACTATTAATCTAAATTTTTAAGTCTCTTTGTTTTGTTAATAATGATCAAAAATAAAAACATATTTTACTACATATCCAAATATGGACTTATTACGATGATTACGATTAGATTTGTTCGGACTCATTAAATACTCCCCTTATGGTCAAAAAGGCGACCACTAGTTAATTTAGGCGTATTAAACAGTGTGGGCCAAAAGTCATAATGGAGTTAAAAACATTAATAACTTTTTCGTTTAATAATTTTTTCTCAGATTATATAACGTACAAAATGCCCATTTTTTACACTGAGTATGAAAAACAATGTCACTTAAATGACCCCCGTTTTCAGCTTCGCAATGATGGACTCGTTTTAGAGCATTTTCCATTACATCTTTTAAAACATTGTTGGCCTTGAGTTGGATTGTATTGTCTCGGGCTTGTTCACATATACTCCCTTCTTCAAATTAACCAAAAGAAAAAAGTCGGGTGCTGACAAATCTGGCGATTGTGCTGTCCAAATAATTTTCGAATTTCTGGAAATTATTCGCTCTCCAAACATTTGACTTACAAGTGCCATTGTGTCCCGGGCAGTGGCTCCGTCCTGCTGCAACCACATCTCAGGTATGTTTACAAGAGCAGGGCAATCTTTATTCTCGAAGAAGTAAGGCCCAATAATATTTGCAGATGTGATCCCACACCATACTGTACACCTAATGGTGTGCAATTAGCATTGATGAATGGGTCTTGGATTTTCAGAAACCCATAACCTACAGTTCTGCCATTCAAATGAAAATTAGCTTCATCACTCATGTGTTTGCGTTAAAATAATTGATCGCTGATTTAAATAACAAATTCTACTATCCTGGTCCTTTGTTCAGTTGTCGCCATTATTTATTCTTCAAGTGTTATTTACTATATAAAATCTGAAAAAAATATATAAACAAAAAAGTTAATAAATTTTTAAACCCCATGGTAGCTATTGGCACACCCTGTACTTATATTAAAACAAGTTTTACTGCTTCAGGTCGTACTTGTTAGTTTTTGTATAATTATTCGTATTGCGATAGATAATTTGCAGATGTCTTTGAATTATTTTTTATGCTAATAAATCACTATATTATGTTTATCACTATATTATGTTTATAATAATGTGAATAACAATGTCGTCACTCTTTCATTTTAGGAACATCCTCGACGGTAACATATACTCCCGTCACGGAGCTTGACTATGGGACACTTTTATGCATTGCGGCGAATAAAATTGGAAAGCAGAGAATGCCGTGTGTTTTTCATATAATCGCAGCAGGTACATTTCATACTCAAATACATACATACGAGTACAATTACTCGAACTATAAACCACAAAAATAATTTCTGCTAAAATAGGGCTGGTTATTGCTAATGCAAAGAAAGAGGTTGACTCTTGGTCAAAAAAAGTATTAAAGAGCTTAAGTCGGATGTTATGGAATATATTACAACCTGAACTTCTGTTTTGAACCCCCTAGGACGTGCTCTGAATGTAACCAGTTTTCTAAATTAATGTCATATTTGATATAATTTGGAGAAAATTCATTGTTTTTTGGAAAAATCAGTAGAACATGTAGCTATATCTTAAACTGAACCAGCTTTCTCTAATTTTAACAGTGTCGATCCTTGACATAAGGAACTTACATGTGTTACTTTCTCGTTTGCTTCTAGAGCTAAATACGTAAAATCGGATGGACATATTCAAATCTCAACCATTTTTTTAATTTCAATTGTGTCCGCCCTTTGCCAAAAAACTGACTTGTGCCAAATTTCATCAAGATTGAATGAAATATGTGACTCACTAAACAAAATCGTACAAATATATGTGTGTGGGAGCTGTGTTTAAATCTTCACCTATTTTCTCTAATTTCAATAACGCTCTTCCTTGGTCCAAGAAACTTACTTATGCTGATTTTCATCCAGATTGGATGTTAGATGTGGCTCCTAGAGCTAAACACATACAATTTGGATGATCTATATCCAAAAATGAACCTATTTTCTTCAATAGCGCCTGCCCTCTGTTGAAAAACTTACTCACACATACGTGTGAGAGCTATATCTAAATCTGAACCGACTTTCTTCAATAGCGCCTGCCCTTGGTTAAAAAAAATACTGCTTCCAAATTTCATGAGTGGTGCAGGGTAAAAATATGTAAAATATGTTTGTCAATATCGTAAGCGACAATTGCTGAGGTGGCACTTCAACTATATATTTGTACATGTCGAAAAGCTTAAAATATAAAACATATCGTAGCCAGCTTTATAATGAGCATTCACTAAATCGGCATAAGGAGATTTACCGATATCAGCGCTTTAAGCGCTGAATACAAGAGAAGCCCAATACTATTCCTACAAACTTTTTTGTGTAATATGTTTATAGTTTTGCAGAATAGGCGTCTGCCGACTTTCTGACTAAGCAATAATGTGTTGCATTGGGGTCTCACGTAAATGACAAATAAAAACGTAGCTTGTCATGTTTGCATCTTTTTCGTAATTAGCGAAAATATTTTCCAAATATTTACCAAATATAATAATAAGCAATTAATATTCAATAAACTATCTACAAGAAATCACAAAATGTGCATCCAATAGAAGAAAATGTGAAGTCCACTACACGCAGAAAAAAAGTATGGTTGGGGTGACAATATTCGAAGAGGATCATACTATTGTTGGGTATATGGTTGTGGCAAAACAATATTATGATCCTCACAACAATAGTATGATTCACACATAACCATACTATGATCCCCGCAACCATAGTATGATTCACACTCAACCATACTATGATCTCCACAACCATATTATGATCCCCACAACCATAGTATGTTTCTCATACAACCATAGTATGATCCTCACAACCATAATATTATTCGCACTCAACCATAATATGATCCCCACAACCATAGTATGATTCACACTCAACCATACTCTTATCCCTACAAACACAGTATGATTCACTCAACCATACTATGATGCCCAAAATTATTTATTAGGATTGGGTTGTTATTCAAAAATAGAGATTTTTATCAAGCAAGTTATTTTAAATCTCATTACACTTAGTTCAAAGCCAGATTTGAGGCCACGTTTTTTTATGAACACTTCATTCAAAAAACAAAAATATATTTTCCAACGGCAATTGAAAATACTTTTAGTTGCCAGCACTTTAGTCACCAGAATGCTATATCACCATCCGTAGACTCCAAGTAACGAATGTAATTAAACCATGATGAATGGCCATATACTTAAGTGCAGGCAGATTTTAAATAAACGAGAACCAGTTTGAAGTACAGTATTTCACCGAACAAATTAAACACAATAAAAATCCCTCGAATCCCTCTTCCGATTGTTGTTTTTTTATAATGGACAACAACCACGCACTGTATCGTGTGTATGTGTTTGTTTGGTATATCAAAAAAAAACATTCTCGTACACATGCATGCATGCTCTATAAAACCTGTTTTATTATGTTCATAGTCGCAACCATACGGTATGATTGCCGTAATCATATTATTGTTAACGTAAATTTTAAACAACAATACTTTTGTTGCGCCAATCATGTTTATATGGTTGATACAACCATATTTTCATTTTTAAATTTTGAAGCAATACTATTGTTACATTTCAACAATAGTAATATTGTCGCATTCATACTGTTGTCAAAATGAAATTCAAAAAACAATACTATGGTTGCAACGAACATGCTTTAATTGTAGAGAACATATTATTGTTGCGGTGACCATGTAGTAACCATAACTTTTCTCTGCGTGTATGTACACCCTCTATCATAAGATAAAGAGAAATATCCACTTTGTCATTCCGTTTGCAACACCTCCAAATACTGATTTGAGTGCCCATAAACGATATATATTCTGAATCGTCGTAGAATTCTCAGCTGATCAAGAAATGCCCGCCTGTCTGTGAAAATGAAACTACAGGTCGCAATACCGAAGCTAGGTGCCTAAAATTTTGTTATATATGGACTGAAATGGTTGGTATTGTAAATGGGCTAGATCGGTAAAGATATGATGATATTTGGAACATGTAATGTAGGCATGGATCGAAAAGTGATCGGCCAATAGAATTGACCGACCGTTTTTAATTTTTTACAGAAGGAAATCAATGATTAGCATATTATTATTAACTATGCTATGGAAATATTGGACTAAAAGGCGTGGCCCCATTCATACAACCATGAACTTTGAAAGGCTATATCTCTTAAACTAACTTTGAAAGGCTATATCTCGTAAACTAATACCGATATAAAGACGGCCTGATGTTGCGGTGTAAAGAAACACAACCTTGATAGCATTTTCATAATGGACCCTAATACATGATGACAGTATATAAGCTTCGAACTATATAAGGTCGAACTTAACTTTTCCACTTGAAGAACAGAAATATCTAAAATGGAAGAAAGGAAATCGAAAACCTCAGGTGCTTCAAAAAAATGTCATTCCTGTACACGATATTGCTTATTCGAAGACTTGGAGGACTAGCTTTATTTGGATTGACATTGGGTGCTTTATGTTAAATAGAGGGGTTTTGAGAAGGGACTCATGCGCTAAGTGTATACACTTAGGCCAGCACACGGATTATCGTGCGCTCCTGCTTTGTTATTTTTCTGTCTTTAAGGGCGTTCTGTTTCGTTGAGGAAACATTTGATCAAACATATTCCGCTTATGTGCTCATGGTTTGTCACACTGGCAGAAAGATGTTGTTGAGCTTTGACAATCATTTCGATGTCCTCCTTGCATGCCTTGCAGACGTAGTGTGTAGCCAGTAAGAACAACCATCATTTTGCCTAATTTAGTTTTTTAGCGCTTAGTAAATTTTTGTTCTTTTTTCATCAGAGTCTCCCCAAAGCGTTTTGGTGATTCTGCTGCGTTTTTTAAGCGACCACGGCCAAAGAGTTTTTTTTAAGATTTTACTGCTTGTTTGGGAATAGCGTTGTCAACTGCTTGTCTAGCTAACCCTTACAAGTTTGTCCGATTTTACGTTGCTGTTAATGTTAGAATGTCGTCACGGAAGCAAGGATTTCTAGGGTCCCATTCGTTCTAAATTAGTTATTTCTTCTTTACATTCCGGAATTGTTCGTGACTTGTTTGTCGTTGATAAATGCGTCCGAGTGTTTTGCATGCTTCTCGCTGTGATACATTTTACCATGGTGCGTCATCGTACAGGAGCCATTACCAAGCGACGGCCAACGCCCCTTAAGGCCAATCGCGCCAGTACCAATTAGAAGCGTGTTATATGGACGCAACTTCACCCTTGGTCAGCGGCCGAGGCTTATCTCCACACCGAGCCGAAGCTCCTTGTGAGTTGGGTTTAAACCACAGCCACCACGATACTCCCCGAAGGTACGCACGTGCTAGAGCCAAAACAACAGTTCTGGGGGCTCCTGACTACCCTTGGTACCAGACTTAAGTCTCCGGTCAGACCTCGTAGTTAAGCTACCACCAGTTTCCGAACCATACATCGCGGACCCGTCACCCAAAGTAAATGACATCGGTCGTGAGATAGTATATATGCAGACACAAAGTACCTACATACTGATGTTACGGTATAAAACCATGCTGTACATGTACATATCAGCGTACCACCTTTCAGGTAAACAAAAGTTCGCCGCAGATGGTTCCGATTTTTTTTTTGGTTTTTTTTTTGTTGAACGTAGTGTTCTCGCTTTTACATTTTTCTTTATATCTTCTGAATTTACAGCGAGCTCTTTTTTGAGGTACGGTCTAATGGACTTGGCTTCCTTAGCGTTCAGAGCGAAGTCTATGTCTACCTATTCCGTTCGACGACGGTGAAACGCAGTTACTTGATCGCTTCTTGGCTTTCGGTGAAAATCTTTACATTATAGTAGTGTTCAGTAGACTCCACGCCGAATGCCCATGAGCGCCGCCCCATTATGAAGGACTATGAGGGTTGTCTTCGATCTCTTTCCGATTTGAACTGTTCCTCAGCTTTATTTCGGTCTATTGCCGGCTAGAGAAATATTCTGCAGTTATGAACTGAGTTCCGCATTGACTATGCTTCCAAGGCACCTATTTCTTCGATTGCATACATTAGTTCGATATGTTTATGTCTTTTAAGGCATCCATTGCACAAATTAGTTCGATATGTGTATATCTGAGGTTGTTGGATCACTCTTTTTGTCACACATTCCGATCTCACTGCCATAGAGAACAGCGACCCTATAGCTTTGCTGTCCACATATATCCAGATATTTGGGAAAGTTCTGAATAGTTCCACATACTTTTCTGCGGGTGTGTTGATTTCGAAAATCTCAACCTAAAAGACCGTAAATGTTTCCGGTATTTGTCGATATATTTCATAGTTGAGAAATTCAGAGTAAACTCCTGATCCTGTACCAGGATCCATTTTCGAACCTTCCATGAAAATCTGGATTAGATATCGGTAAGGCTAGTGAGGTTGGTCTTCCTTTTAGCAGAAGGCCACCATACCTGTGCTCTATAAGTAAGAATTGGTCTCATAATCCTTGGGAATAACCCATTTTCCGTCAAACATAATTCCGCAATTCTAAAAGGCAAAAAGAGCCTTATTTCCTCGTTCCTCTACATACCGCCCCCTAGAAAGGTTGTAGTCGCGAAATACAAACAAGAATTTAGCATCTTTAGATAGTTGTAGCGATTTCCGGTCTAGTGTTGGGATTTCAAAGTAAGGAAACTTGTAGTTAACAGACCTAGCTCTCTTGCTTGTATTGATGCTGTATTCCTTGACCCTTGCCCACTGTGACCAGCAGCACCACATTGTTAGTATACGCTTTCAGTTTGGTGCTTTTTCTGTAAAAATACAGCAGGATTTTAACTAGGTTCCGAAAAAATGGTGAGACAACTCCTCCTTGCGATGTTCCGCTCATAACTCATCCTTTCCCATGCTGTCCATATATATCTAACTATTTGAAGTTATGCTTTGTTACAGAGGCCTTTTTGCAGCTGTATTGATTACGAAGATCGAGATTTTATCTTCTCATAATACAGTGTCCGATCCCAAACCTTCTCTCGTTTTAAATTTGCTTTTTTGTGCATTTCAATTCGTAAATGCCTGATAGCTACTGTACTTAGACTGCATCAGATCCTTGAAGGCGTGCCAGTTTGTGGTCATTGTAGTGCTATACTTTACTTTAACGAGCTTCAGCGATGAATTGCGTATCCTGAAGTAGTCTTAAAAAGGAAAATTGGGTTGATTTCCTTCAATTAGACATTAACCGAATCGCCATTTGTTACAATATTTATGTCTATAAGTATAATCTGTTCTCTGATCCTATACAGAACGTGGGTATATTGTCGGTAGCGTCGTACCTGATATGCTCTGGCGGATGCATCGCCACCGGTGAATAGTGGTGGTGTCTCTTTAAATCGTAGTGCGCGGATACTACAAAACACTCTTTTTTCTCTTTATCGCTCTCTGGGTGCTCAATAAAAAGGCGGTTAAAATATCTCCTTCATCGCTTCAAATCAGCCACTGGACGTGACGTCTGTTCGATCATACCTTTTTCTAAGCTTAGAGAGCCTATTGGCCGTTGTCAACAACTTACTAATTCCGGAACGTAAGTTAAAGTGATCTAGCCATTTGTGCCGCTTGTAATCATTAACCAACCTACGGATCTCCGAGCTGAGATTCATAATTCTAGGATAAGCAGGGTTGGGTCGATGAAGGACATCACGATTATCTGCGAGTCCTGCTGCCTCTGCTGGGAAATTTGGTCGTATTTTAGGTATTCTAGCAGCAGGAATATGGCGAGCGGCTGCTGCATTGGCGATGGCCCGGAACTTATTTCCGCTTTTCCTTTGACTTCTCCAAAGGCCTCCCAATCATTATTTTTTTGATTACGGCGTTCAGAGTCCAGTAGACTGTTGACGGAGTGGGTAAAGGGCATAATTCATCCATAATCCCAGACTAGACTGCTACCCTAACAAATTCCATGTATCAGTCTCAAGAGCCCGGCGAGAGAGGGGTGTACTGCACAGAACGGTGTAACAGGAACACAAGTCCGCAATCTCTACTTCTCGTGCGATCCTTACGTAGTACGTTGTATCCGTCACAACTGTGCAGCCTGCATGTGACATTCAGCTTAGTTTCATGGATCGGGCGAAAATGATGTGTCTCCTACCTGTATTTTAAATTCTATTACCGCGCTTTTGTTGCGTAGGCCATTGCAATTAGTTTGCAAAATGTATGCATTGTCAGGGGTGGCATCAGCAATCAGTTTTGTAAGATGCTGTTAGGAGGGAGACTGTGGGGGAGTATTACAGTTGAATGATGATGACGACGAATAAAGTCGGCGATGTCGAGATCAAATCCAGAAACCCACTACAAACAACGTTGATACAAGGCAAGAAAGTCTGTTTTACTATAATCCCTGATGTGGTTCAGACTTAACAGCCACTGATGAACACACTCCATGCAGACGTACACCTTATAGACGTAGCACGATGGTGTATACGGTTTTCATAAACCGAGCTGATCCATTTCTGGGGGGCTTTGTTCGATACCGTGTCGGAACAGTAATATTCGGAGCAGGCATTCCGAGATGTGCTGCTACCACGACGAAGGAATTTAGAAACAAAAATCACATATATTGTTGATTTTTTATTATTTATTACTGCCCCTGGCCGAAGAGTGGTTGTTTTGGGTTGATCCGGTACATAGAACAGACAGTCGTGGGATTGCGGTGGGGCGTAATTGACACTTATGTAGTACACTAGGTCACTGATACTGATCCCTCATTCCGCCCTGATTCATCAAAATGGGAGACTAAGTTCCTAGTCATGTTGTTACTTAGTGCGACCTTAAAATGTCGATGATAATTTTGTTGAGTTGTAATAACAGACTCGCCAGAAGAATAATAAAATTCAAAAATTTTGACGCGATGCTGTACAATATGTGTAGCCGTTATATATCTTCATAAAATCTATGTAACCTGCAAAAGAGAAAAAAGACATAAGCAAAAAAGTTATGAGTATTTTTAACCCTTGCGTGTTATTTGGTCCACCATGTACGTGGTGGACCAAAAATAAAATTTTAGAAAAGTGGTGTCAAGACACTTTTTTTAAAAGTGCAGGAAAAAATGTATGTGTGTGTAATTGTAGACCGAGTTTCTTGAATTTTCCTAGTATGCCACTGAACCGTAAAAAACTATTACAGAGTATAAATTAATCTTTTTATTAGTAAAAATAAGATTTTTTTATAGGCTGTTTACCGTTCATAGAACATTATTCATTTGATGGTTATTAAAAACTATCTACTTTACAAATATTGAAATCTTAATCTTCCCTTCAATCTGAGGAGTCGATGTGGCTTGACTTATGGTGTGGCAACATGATCCTTTGCTATTGTTTGATGAATGTAAACATAATGTTATGGCGTGATCATTATTTGTTATGATTTTGAGAAATTATGTGGCACGATCATCATATTAATGATGTGGCGTGGCATTCCAAGCTCGGGTAAAAGTGAGAGTTAACTCTTCCCTTCTTTAAAAAAATGACCCCATTTGTTGAAAATTTTCGATGATCTGCGAGTTGTCCACCGAGTTCTCTGCAGAATTTAGACTTATAACTTTTTTAGGTAACTGTATCGAACTTTTGTTACATTTGATGTTAATCCATAGTTTCCATATAATAATCACAGATGTCAATACAGTGGCTATCGGAAAACCTGTATTAGTAAGCATATGTATTACGTTTTGTTGTTTTACCACTTCAATATATTTAGCGTTATTCATGTGAGGGCCTTTTATCATTTCCAATGATAAAAGGAACTTTTGTTGCATTTTGTTACATTTGATGTTAATCCATAGTTTCCATATAATAATCACAGATGCCAATACAGTGGCTATCGGAATACCTGTATTAGTAAGCAATAATCAATCTTACTTCAGGATGGCCATGGTTGTAGGAT
This sequence comes from Hydrotaea diabolus, assembly GCA_963513945.1. NCBI lineage: Eukaryota > Metazoa > Arthropoda > Insecta > Diptera > Muscidae > Hydrotaea > Hydrotaea diabolus. The sequence continues at coordinate 105,455,390 of OY740716.1, read as the reverse complement.
GGCTGAATAGGTTCACATTTGAAACTTTCTTTGTAATAAAAGTTCTTTTTCTAATATTGACAGTTGTAGTAGAAAATTTAATAATGAACGTTCCTATCATCTCCACTTTTTTACCATTGATATACTCCAATAAGTTCTTGATACAGGATTCCTCGCTTAAGTTTACCAATTCCTCTTCTTTGCATATTGTTATTCTATCATTCTTACATTTTCCAATAATTCCATAATTTCCATAATTTAAGGGCATTTTCATTCATTATTTCATTAAAGCTTATTTACCTTATAATATTTTCCTTTTTTACTGCCCTAATTTTTACAAGATTACATAAAACATTTTTTGTTACCTGAAAATTTAACATATAAAATATCATTGTTTTACTAAAGGCAACTTTTACATCACTAAATTCTAATTGATCTTCTAAGTTTTCGCATGGAAGTTGGCTAATTTTGAAAATTTTTAGAATCGTTTTTTTTCTAAGTTTGAAACGATAAATTAATTAATTATATTTGATTTGGTCCAATGTAAATCATATATTTTTATAATGTTCTTTGACCATTCCCAATTTAAACTTATTTTCTATCGCGATATCCATTTTAAGCTATTAAGGATTTTACAAATTTTAGTAGCTCATTATTTCTTCTTACTAACTCATTATTATTTTTTCCAAAATGATATTAAATTTAGCTCTTGGAAAATGAGTGTGGAACGATCACTTTCCCTTTGCTCTAATTTGATGGGAACACCAAGATATTCCAATTTACTAATGATGGCAATACATAAAATAAAATTGGAACGCGATTAGGTCAAGCCTTGCGAGGATATATGCTGACAAAGGGGATCTAAAGACATTGGAGCAACCGTTTAACTTCAAGGGACCCTACGTGAACTCTATCAGACCACTTTTTTTCATCTCTCACTTATTCTGAATAAGATTTCCAAAACTCCAGAGAGTACAGGGGCAATAAACTATTTGGGTTCAATAGTAGAGAAATAAGGCTGCAACCACAGAATCCCAACAGGACTCTCCACTGGAATAATAAACAGAATGCCTCTTCCCAAGCCCGAATCAATAGACGCTTACACTTCTATGAGATCGAGGAAATTAAATTACATGAATCGTCCACAATCTCCCAAATTGCTAGATACTAGAAATAATATACTCTATTTAAATAATGGCTTTAAGGTGAAACTAAACCAATAATTACGTCCTGCTGTGAACACTGATAAGATCAGAGCAGATGACTTTGTCTCAGAATGAGAACTTGTTAGAATTGACACGAAAACATGCGTCATTATTTTCGGAACCGGATGAGAAATTGACAGTTACTACAAATGTAGTAGCGAAGATTTCGACAACTACAGATACTCTGGTATAATCAAAATCGTATCCTATGACAATGAGACCTTTTGTGAATGATGAAATTTTTATATCCGATGGAATAATTCGACCATGTAGGTCACCTTACAATTCGCCCGTAAGTGTTGTACCAAAGAAACTGAACACTTCAGGAGAAAAAAATATAATTGTTATTGATTACAGAAACTTCAATTCCGTTACAATTCTCGACAGATATCCTATCCCAGAAATCAATAAGTTAATATCTCAATTAGGAGAGAACATGTTATTCAAACCCATTTAAAAGAGACTGATATTAAAAAATCTGCGTTTTCAATAAATAATGGGAAATATGAGTTCACTCGCCTACCGTTCGGACTAGAAAATCCCCCGTGATTTTCCAAAAGGGCATTGGACGATATACTTCGTGATCACATGGGTAGAATATGTTACGTTTACATTGATCACATCCTAATTATTAGTAAGGAATGTGAGTCACACATGAAAAATATTGATACTAAATTTTCGACTCTGGAGAATGCGAATTTAAAGGTCCAATTGGGCAAATGTGAATTTTAAGGTCTATTCTTAATTTCCTTGGTTTCGTTTCTTCTTCTGATGGAATCAGAACAAACCCTTCGGAAGTAGAAACTATTCGGAAGTTTCCTATACCACAGAGCTTGAGAGAGCTAAGATATTTTCTTGGAATGTCGGGTTTTGACAAACATTTCATTAAAGACTATGCTAAGTTAGCGAGACCACTTGCGACGACGAAAATGGTCGCAATGCGAAAAAATATTCATGTAGGAAGAAAATGTTTCTTGACAGAGAGGATGCTTGTAAAAGAAATAAAATGTCTCTCATTATTCAGGATGTAGTGCTATCTTACCCTGACATATCGTAGGATTTTCATTTGACGACAGATGCTTCGAACGTGGCACTCGGTGCGGTACTAGAACAATGAGGGAGACATATTACCTTCCATTCTGGATTCTTAAATGAAGCAGAGGAAAATGCTACTCCGATAACAGAGTTTTCCTGGAGTAATAGTGCATGTAGATATTTTTACAACGGAAAGAAACTGTTACTGACAGCATTAGAAAAATTTTCAAAGTATGCACAGGTTCGAGTGACACAAATCGACTCCTTTAATGGTAATATAGTTTTTTCTGATCCTCAACGATTGGATGAATTTAGACAAGAAAATTTCGAGCTTTTGAGAAGAAAACAGGAAAATAATTTCAATCACAGCACAACAAGGAAAGGGACATGAAAAATTTTGCACTAGGAGATATTGTTTTTGTGAAGATTAATAAAAAATTGGTTCAAAATTGACTCCAATATACAAAAAGGAAATAGTTGCCAAGAATTTCGAAACGACTGTTAGGACTAGATCAGGACGGATAGTACACAAAAATAATATTAAAATCTTTCTAAAATCTTTGCTAACACTCAAATTTTGGACTACTCAAATTCTCAACTGGTAACAAGAGACGATGGAGTAGGACTGCCAAGACGGTATATTTAAAAGTACACATAATAGACCTCCAAGATTATAACCGACTAACCGATGAGATGGAGGCACATGTTGAGAGATAGGTAACTGGAAAACATCCACTTTATTTATATTTGATACATGAGAAATCGCAGATTCGTAACTTGATTGTCAGACTGCAACCACGGAATTTCAATATGAGATCACTGGAATTCTTAGAAACTACATTCAAGTGGATTGCAGAACTCCTGATCTTAACGATTTGAAATCAATTACTCATCATTTAATATCTGTGTCGTAATTCTTCGAATCAATTATATATATATATATATATATATATATATATATATATATATATATATATATATATATATATATATATATATATATATATATATATATATATATGTATGTATATATCGCCAACAGAAATATATTCAGGTCATGGAACAATTGATTCGAAGAATTACGACACAGATATTGAATGATGAGTAATTGATTTCAAATCGTTAAGATCAGGAGTTCCTGCAATCCACTTGAATGTAGTTTCTAAGAATTCCAGTGATCTCATATTTAAATTCCGTGGTTGCAGTCTGACAATCAAGTTACGAATCTGCGATTTCTCATGTATCAAATATAAATAAAGTGGATGTTTTCCAGTTACCTATCTCTCAACATGTGCCTCCATCTCATCGGTTAGTCGGTTATAATCTTGGAGGTCTATTATGTGTACTTTTAAATATACCGTCTTGGCAGTCCTACTCCATCGTCTCTTGTTACCAGTTGAGAATTTGGGTAGTCCAAAATTTGAGTGTTAGCAAATACAACGAACAGTCGTATCCTGAAAGATTTTAATATTATTTTTGTGTACTATCCGTCCTGATCTAGTCCTAACGGTCGTTTCGAAATTCTTGGCAACTATTTCCTTTTTGTATATTGGAGTCAATTTTGAACCAATTTTTTATTAATCTTCACAAAAACAATATCTCCTAGTGCAAAATTTTTCATGTCCCTTTCCTTGTTGTGCTGTGATTGAAATTATTTTCATGTTTTCTTCTCAATAGCTCGAAATTTTCTTGTCTAAATTCATCCAATCGTTGAGGATCAGAAAAAACTATATTACCATTAAAGAAGTCGATTTGTGTCACTCGAACCTGTGCATACTTTGAAAAATTTTCTAATGCTGTCAGTACCAGTTTCTTTCCATTGTAAAAATATCTACATGCACTATTACTCCAGGAAAACTCTGTTATCGGAGTAGCCTTTTCCTCTGCTTCATTTAAGAATCCAGAATGGAAGGTAATATGTCTCCCTCATTGTTCTAGTACCGCACCGAGTGCCACGTTCGAAGCATCTGTCGTCAAATGAAAATCCTACGATATGTCAGGGTAAGATAGCACTACATCCTGAATAATGAGAGACATTTTATTTCTTTTACAAGCATCCTCTCTGTCAAGAAACATTTTATTCCTACATGAATATTTTTTCGCATTGCGACCATTTTCGTCGTCGCAAGTGGTCTCGCTAACTTAGCATAGTCTTTAATGAAATGTTTGTCAAAACCCGACATTCCAAGAAAATATCTTAGCTCTCTCAAGCTCTGTGGTATAGGAAACTTCCGAATAGTTTCTACTTCCGAAGGGTTTGTTCTGATTCCATCAGAAGAAGAAACGAAACCAAGGAAATTAAGAATAGACCTTAAAATTCACATTTGCCCAATTGGACCTTTAAATTCGCATTCTCCAGAGTCGAAAATTTAGTATCAATATTTTTCATGTGTGACTCACATTCCTTACTAATAATTAGGATGTGATCAATGTAAACGTAACATATTCTACCCATGTGATCACGAAGTATATCGTCCAATGCCCTTTTGGAAAATCACGGGGGATTTTCTAGTCCGAACGGTAGGCGAGTGAACTCATATTTCCCATTATTTATTGAAAACGCAGATTTTTTAATATCAGTCTCTTTTAAATGGGTTTGAATAACATGTTCTCTCCTAATTGAGATATTAATTTATTGATTTCTGGGATAGGATATCTGTCGAGAATTGTAACGGATTTGAAGTTTCTGTAATCAATAACAATTATATTTTTTTCTCCTGAAGTTTTCAGTTTCTTTGGTACAACACTTACGGGTGAATTGTAAGGTGACCTACATGGTCGAATTATTCCATCGGATATAAAAATTTCATCATTCACAAAAGGTCTCATTGTCATAGGATACGATTTTGATTATACTAGAGTATCTGTAGTTGTATATATAATATATATATATATATTCTTAATCTATATATATATATATAGATTAAGAAAAAAAATAGAAAGTTAAATTCAAAATTAAAGGAAATTTTAAAATAAGAACTTAAAATAAAAAAAATTAAATATTGTAAAAGGAAAAAGGAATTTCATTTAAAGTTAAAAGAATTTTTTAAAGAGAAATTGTAATATTTAATTGATATTGAACAAAACAAAGGAAGTAAAAAGTTTATTTTAGTTAGAGAAAACTGAAAAGAAGAGTTAAAAATATTCTGAATTGATTACATGTAAAGTGATGGTCAAATTTATTTAAAAAGAAGGAGTTGCAACCTCACCAGGTAAGATGGAATGGAATTTATTGAGGCTTGCAATTATAAACTTACCCCCAAGGCAGGGACAGAATCAACATTAAGATCCTCAATAGAACTCCGAACCAGAATATCGCCAACAGAAATATATTCAGGTCATGGAACAATTGATTCGAAGAATTTCGACACAGATATTGAATGATGAGTATCCTAGGATAATTCGGGATCTTATGAATCCCGCACATGAATTCCTCAATCAGCAAAAGGAACAGTTTGTCGTGATACCTGATGATAATAATTTGAATAGTTATTCAGACTTCGCGAAGTCGGTCAGGGAATTTTCCGGTAATGATATTGAATTTAGCTCTTGGAAAATGAGTGTGGAACGATCACTTTCCCTTTGCTCTAATTTGATGGGAACACCAAGATATTCCAATTTACTAATGATGGCAATAAATAAAATAAAATTGGAACGCGATTAGGTCAAGCGTTGCAAGGATATATGCTGACAAAGGGGATCGAAAGACATTGGAGCAACCGTTAAACTCAAGGGACCCTACATGAACTCTATCAGACCACTTTTTCTCATCTCTCACTTATTCTGAATAAGATTTCCAAAACTCCAGAGAGTACAGGGGCGATAAACTATTTGGGTTCAATAGTAGAGAAATAAGGCTGAAGACGCTTGTATAAACAGCCTAAATAATGATAACCCTTGTTTATTGGGTGTGATCTCCTACACGCATTGTATTTTGCTAAATTACTGGAGAGCTAGGCTATAGTTTCTCCTCGCAGGAATCAGAAGACACAACCACCTCAAGTTCCTCCAAGGAAACCCATTACTCATCCAATTTATCCAATTTATGCTTCGAGATTACAACCCTATGCTAATCTAGGTTATCCTCCGAGGTTACCACCAATTATAATTCAGTTCCAACATAAAAATAATCCAGTATTACCTCCAAAACCGTACGGATTTTATCAGGCTCAAGGAGCCACTCCAAAAATGTATTTTCCACAACAACAGCGTTTGCAACCACAGAATCCCAACAGGACTCTCCAGTGGAATAATAAACAGAATGCCTCTTCCCAAGCCCGAATCAATGGACGCTTACACTTCTATGAGATCGAGGAAATTAAATTACACGAATCGTCCACAATCTCCCAAATTGCTAGATACTAGAAATAATATACTCTATTTAAATAATGGCTTTAAGGTGAAACTAAACCAATAATTACGTCCTGCTGTGAACACTGATAAGATCAGAGCAGATGACTTTGTCTCAGAAAGAGAACATGTTAGTATTGACACGAAAACATGCGTCATTATTTTCGGAACCGGATGGGAAATTGACAGTTACTACAAATGTAGTAGCGAAGATTTCGACAACTACAGATACTCTGGTATAATCAAAATGGTATCCTATAACAATGAGACCTTTTGTGAATGATGAAATTTTTTTATCCGATGGAATAATTCGACCATGTAGGTCACCTTACAATTCACCCGTAAGTGTTGTACCAAATAAACTGAACACTTCAGGAGAAAAAAAATATACTTGTTATTGATTACAGAAACTTCAATTCCGTTGCAATTCTCGACAGATATCCTATCCCAGAAATCAATAAGTTAATATCTCAATTAGGAGAGAACATGTTATTCTTAATAGTGGCTTCCACCAAATCCATTTAAAAGAGACTGATATTAAAAAAAAAAATTTCGACTCTGGAGAATGCGAATTTAAAGGTCCAATTGGGCAAATGTGAATTTTTAAGCCTATTCTCTATTTCCTTGGTTTCGTTTCTTCTTCTGATGGAATCAGAACAAACCCTTCGGAAGTAGAAACTATTCGGAAGTTTCCTTTACCACAGAGCTTGAGAGAGCTGAGATATTTTGTTGGACAAACGTTTTATTAAAGACTATGCTAAGTTAGCGAGACCACTTCCGACGACGAAAATGGTCGCAATGCGAAACAGTACTCATGTAGGAAGAAAATGTTTCTTGACATAGAGGATGCTTGTAAAAGAAATAAAATGTCTCTCATTATTCAGGATGTAGTGCTATCTTACCCTGACATATCGTAGGATTTTCAGTTATTGTTAGGCTTGAGGTCATTAGCAAAAAATAGATGTTGGTGTTTTTATAATTTTAAATAACCCAATATTTCGAACTGTCGTCGTTCATTACCGGGGGTAATCACTAAAACAAACCCGAGAACATAAAATTACAACAAACACACAATTTTCTATCACGAATAACAGAATTTTGGTAAATAATTACATTTAAATAACTGTTTTACATCTGTCCTCTTGTACTTCTAATATTCAACTAATGTATGTCTTTCCGTCAATACTTATTAGCAATATGTCTGTATGTATGTGCACATCTATCCTTGTCAGTTTTAAAATTCATTCTCTTAGATGTAGGAACGTCGTTGATTTAAAGCATATCTAAAGTCTATCTTATCTTATAATTCCTCTCTTGTGCTAAAATTTCTACGTCGTTAAAGTTTGGCTTGTGTCCAGTCAAAGTACAGTGATTCGAAAGGGCCGTCTTTTGCTCGATTGTTCTATCAACAGCTTTTTGGTCAGATTTGTGAGAATATAGTCTAGTCTTTAGTTTTGTCCAGTAGTGCCAACATATACCTTTTGGCATAAGTTGGACTTGTCACCATCACATTTAATCTTATAAACTAAATTGGACTTTTCTTCACTGTCCAACTTCGATTTTGTCTTACTAAATAATTCGTTAACTGTCCTAAGCGTTTGGGGCGCTAATACAAATTTGTCTTTATTATAAACGTCCGATTTGTGGAACCTTTCGGAGAACCCAGGTATGTACGTCATTGCTTTATACTTTGTTGTTGCTCTTTTTTACTTAACTGTTTGGTAACAATTGGTTTTCATCCGTCTAATTAAGTCCTCTATGGACTTTTTTTTATACGTTCCTAATGCGTGTTTCATTGTCACTATGGAAACTTTCGTCACTTATGTTAGAAACTCTGTTAATAAAGTTTGTCGCTGTATTAATTATAATTCGTCGGGGATGTTTGGAGTAAAAGTTTAATTATCGTCCGGAAGATATTGGTTTTTGATACCAATCCAATTTTAACAAATTGCCTTGTCGGTGAATTATAGAGTCAAGATAAGGAAGTTTTAGGTCACATTCTTTCTCCATTGGTAATTGTATTTGTCTATTGAATGAATTAAGTATTTGAAGAGTGTACCAAAGAACTTAACATAAAACAAAACGAAGGTTGGTTTGTAAACAAGACGGAGAAAGACATACCAACAAATATACAGTGGCTTCTCTCGTTGGGTCCAAAACACGCATTGCCCACTACCAACAGGAGAGAACTAAATTAGTGTCACTAATAGACGACCACATGCATAAGACGAAACATAGCATAGGTGGAGACTGACATATACTCGACACAATGGGACAAACTAGGGAATTTTTGAACAAAGTTAAAGAGCTATTGATACTAAAGTCGGACATAGGGGGAAATACAGTGGCAATAGATAAATTGGACTACGACCTTAAAATGAAATTAATTTTGATGGACATGTGAACATACAGACGCTTCCTACTTCCACTCTGCAAAACAAAAACAACAAATTAGTGGACAAGTTATTTATCATACATTTAATTTGCCAAAATGACAAATATAAATTAACCAACCGGACAGAAACAGCGTATAGAATCTACGGACTTCCAAAATCCATAAAGAGGGTACACCACTACGACCGATTTGTTCCTCCATAAACTCATAGGCGTATAGACTTAGTAAATACCTAATAAATATTTTAAAGAATATAACAAGAGATTCGCCATATAATGTAAAGGACGCAGGGAACTTCACATATAGGATTAATAACACATATATTGACGATGACGAAACTTTAATTTCATTTGACGTGGTATCCTTATTCCCTAGCATACCAGTAAATCTAGCTATTAAGACTATAGAGGAAAAATGGACTTATATACTTATAGAAGAATTCACCAGAATTCCAAAAGACTTGTTTATTGAATTACTGACTTTCTGTATAAAGGGGCACTAGATATTTCAAATATGATGATAGAGTTTTTGAACAGAAGAAAGGGATGCCAATGGGCTCATCGGCATCGCCGGCTATAGCCGACATTATGGAAGAGTTACTGAACGTATCAATATAAAGATTTACAAGGCCCACCCTTATGACTAAATATGTTGACGACCTTTTCGTGCCTTTAAAAAAAAGTGAAATTGACAACACTATTCAAATACATAATTCATTCAAAAGACAAATACAATTCAAAATGGAGAAAGAATGTGACCAAAAACTTCCTTATCTTGACTCTATAATTCACCGACAAGGCAATTTGTTAAAATTGGATTCGTATCAAAACCAATATCCTCCGGACGATTAATAAACTGGATTGGTATCAAAAACCAACATATTCCGGACGAATAATAAACTTTCACTCCAAACATCCCCGACAAATTATAATTAATACAGCGACAAACTTTATTAACAGAGTTTTTAAGTGAGTTTTTAAGTGATGAAAGTTTCCATAGTGACAATGAAAGACGCATTAAGAACGTATTAAGGAAAAATGACTTTCCAATAACAAAACAATAGAGGACTTAATTAGACGGACGAAAACCAATTGTGACCAAACAGTCAAGGAAAAAATAGCAATAACTTATAAAGCAATGACGTACATACCTGGTTTCTCCAAAAGGTTCAACAAATCTGACGTTTAAAATAAAGACAAATTTTTATTAGCGTTCCGAACGTTAGGACAGTTAACGAATTATTTAGTAAGACAAAATCGAAGGTGGACAGTGAAGAAAAGTACAATTTAGTTTATAAGATTAAATGTGATGGTGACAAGTCCAACGTATGCCAAAAGGTATATGTTGGCACTACTGGGACAAAATTTAAGACAAGAGTTTCTTCTCACAAATCTGACCAAAAGACTGTTGATAGACCAATCGAGCAAAAGACGGCCCTTGCGAACCACTGTACTTTGACTGGACACAAGCCAAACTTTAACGACGTAGAAATTTTAGCACAAGAGACGTTCCTACATCTAAAGGTACGGTCACTCTAGGCAAATATTTGAAGAAAAACGTCGAATATATTATTGCCAAAATCTGAACATAAAATATTGAGTGGCAAACAACAAAACAGCTGATTTTGGGGAAACACTTCGTCAAGCCGACTCCCCATTAGCTGCTTTTGTATCCGTATTCGTTGCTGCGATGTTTTTTATAGTTTTTATCGAGCAAAAGACGGCCCTTGCGAATCACTTTATATATATATATATATATATGTATATATATATATATATATATATATATATATATATATATATATATATATATATATATATATATATATATATATATATATATATATATATATATATATATATATATATATATATATATATATATATATATATATATATATATATATATATATATATATATATATATATATATATATATATATATATATATATATATATATATATATATATATATATATATATATATATATTTATATATATATATATATATATATATATATATATATATATATATATATATATATATATATATATATATATATATATATATATATATATATATATATATATATATATATATATATATATATATATATATATATATATATATATATATATATATATATATATATATATATATATATATATATATATATATATACATTTATATATATATATATATATATATATATAGTGATTCGCCAGGGCCGTCTTTTGCTCGATTGGTCTAACAGAGTTTTGGTCAGATTTGTGAGAAGAAATCTTGTCTTTAGTTTTGTCCCAGTAGTGCCGAAAAAATCTACGTGCTATAACACTTCTCCCCAATATAAGCAAAATTTTCGAAATCTGTATTAATTCGAAGATAAATAATTTTCTGGATAGACATCATGGAACTAACGATAACCAATTCGGTTGGTTTCAAATATTAATTAGAATTTGTATTTGTATAGTTGACCTTTTGTTGTTTATTTGTTGCTTATTTTTCAGTTATTGTTAGGCTTGAGGACATTAGCAAAAACCAGATGTTGGTGTTTTTATAATTTTTTAATTTTAAATAACCCAATATTTCGAACTGTCGTCGTTCATCATCAGGGGTAATCACTAAAACAAACCCGAGAACATAAAATTACAACAAAACACAATTTTCTATCACGAATAACAGAATTTTTGTAAATAATTACATTTAAATAATTGTTTTACTTCTTTCCTCTTGTACTTCTAATATTCAACTAATGTGTGTCTTTCCGTCAGTACTTATTAGCAATATGTCTGTATGTATGTGCATATCTATCCGTGTCTGTTTTAAAATTCATTCTCTTAGATGTAGGAACGTCGTTGATTTAAAGCATATCTAAAGTGTATCTTATCTTATAATTCCTCTCTTGTGCTAAAATTTCTACGTCGTTAAAGTTTGGCTTGAGTCCAGTCAAAGTACAGTGATTCGAAATGGCCGTCTTTTGCTCGATTGTTCTATCAACAGCTTTTTGGTCAGATTTGTGAGAAGAAAGTCTAGTCTTTAGTTGTGTCCCAGTAGTGCCAACATATACCTTTTGGCATACGTTGGACTTGTCACCATCACATTTAATCTTATAAACTAAATTGGACTTTTCTTCACTGTTCGATTTTGTCTTACTAAATAATTCGTTAACTGTCGTAAGCGTTCGGGGCGCTAATAAAAATTTGTCTTTATTATAAACGTCCGATTTGTGGAACCTTTCGGAGAAACCAGGTATGTACGTCATTGCTTTATACTTTGTTGTTGCTTTTTTTTACTTAACTGTTTGGTAACAATTGGTTTTCGTCCGTCTAATTAAGTCCTCTATGGGTTTAATTGGAAAGTCACTTTTCCTTAATACGTTCTTAATGCGTCTTTCATTGTCACTATGGAAACTTTCGTCACTTATGTTAGAAACTCTGTTAATAAAGTTTGTCGCTGTATTAGTTATAATTCGTCGGGGATGTTTGGAATAAAAGTTTATTATTCGTCCGGAAGATATTGGTTTTTGATACCAATCCAATTTTAACAAATTGCCTTGTCGGTGAATTATAGAGTCAAGATAAGGAAGTTCTTGGTCACATTCTTTCTCCATTGTAATTTGTATTTTTTCTATTGAATGAATTAAGTATTTGAAGAGTGTATATATATATATATATATATATATATATATATATATATATATATATATATATATATATATATATATATATATATATATATATATATATATATATATATATATATATATATATATATATATATGTGTTGGTTATATGGAATATGTTGGTTTTTGATACCAATCCAATTTTAACAAATTGCTTTGTCGGTGAATTATAGAGTCAAGATAAGGAAGGTTTTGGTCACATTCTTTCTCCATTTTGAATTGTATTTGTCTATTGAATGAATTACTCGTATGTATTTGAATTGTGTTGTCAATTTCAGTTTTCTTTAAAGGCACGAAAAGGTCGTCAACATATTTAGTCATAAGTCTGGGCCTTGTAATTCTTTGTATTGAAACGTTCAGTAACTCTTCCATAATGTCGGCTATAACCGGCGATGCCGATGAGCCCATTGGCATCCCTTTCTTCTGTTCAAAAACTCTATCATCAAATTTGAAATATCTAGTGCCCCTTTATACAGAAAGTCAGTAATTCAATAACAAGTCTTTTGGAATTCTGGTGAATTCCTCTAGCTAGATTTACTGGTATGCTAGGGAATAAGGATACCACGTCAAATGAAATTAAAGTTTTGTCATCGTCAATATATGTGTTATTAATCCTATATGTGAAGTTCCCTGTGTCCTTTACATTTTATGGCCAATCTCTTGTTATATTCTTTAAAATATTTATTAGGTATTTACTAAGTCCATACGCCTATGAGTTTATGAGTAATTGCTCCAAAAAATGTAAATAAAGATCCCTTTCTTGTCATGAGACAAGAAGAGACCCAAAATTTCAATTTCAAAAAAACAAACTGGAGACATTTTCAAAAAAAATATTAGATTCAATTGACATGAACAAAGTATACCAAACAATACGAATCATTCGAATGTCGAAATCTATGCCTACTTGGAAAAATTAAATATTTAAATAACAAATGCAATTGAACATACAGTACCAAAGTTTCAAAATAGGGATCAGCTTGCATTGTTCGTATCGCCTATTATTATAAAATTACAGAAAGAGTAAAGCTAAATTCTTACAGCTATCAAAAAATACAACCTAATACAAAATCTACTCTTATATAGTGAGCTCATTACTCTAAAAAGTAAACTAAAATTGATCAAGCACTTGATTCAAGAAAACTTTGTAATTTCTATTAACCAACACCATAGGGAAAAAATTGCTCTCTTAAGCCCCAAAGATACCTCACAACTATGTTCAGAGGCCAGAGAACAATATAAAATGTACGATTTGCCAAGTCTTAAAAATTTCCGAATTGCTCAAAATGATACTGCTCTCCTCGGAAGTGCTAACATAGATGTTAGTACACTAGAGGTAGATGATAATAAATTTATCGCTAAGGACGAGCTGCAAATATTGGATACTATGGGTGCACATCTGGAAACCATTTACTCAGTGAAGGATATTGATATGGAGAATAGGGTTTACAGAGAAGTTACAGGAAGTTTAACAAGATTTTTAGAAACAAAATCGGCGTTTCTTAGTAACCCAACTCAAATAAGAAATTCTCTGACATCATAATGGGCGAACGAAATTGAACACGACAACTTTGTGACTAGAGAAGAATTAATCTACATCTTCAAAAACTTGAAGGGTAAGTTGTCTTCTGGAACAGACAACATTCCAAACGTGGTCCTCAAAAATATCCCCTTAAACATGATTCTCCAATATTGCAGGATGTTCAACAATATTATCAACAATTCCTACTTTCCACAATCTTGGAAACTAGGTAAAGTTGTTGCACTGCCAAAAAAGATAAAGACCATAGCTACCGAAAAAATCTACGTGCTACAATACTTCTCCCCAATATAAGCAAAATTTTCGAAATCTGTATTAATTCGAGGATAAATAATTTTCTGGATAGACATCATGTAACTAACGATAGCCAATTCGGTTGGTTTCAAATATTAATTAGAATTTGTATCTTTTGTTGTTTATTTGTTGCTTATTTTTCAGTTATTGTTAGGCTTGAGGTCATTAGCAAAAAATAGATGTTGGTGTTTTTATAATTTTAAATAACCCAATATTTCGAACTGTCGTCGTTCATTACCGGGGGTAATCACTAAAACAAGCCCGAGAACATAAAATTACAACAAACACACAATTTTCTATCACGAATAACAGAATTTTGGTAAATAATTACATTTAAATAACTGTTTTACATCTGTCCTCTTGTACTTCTAATATTCAACTAATGTATGTCTTTCCGTCAATACTTATTAGCAATATGTCTGTATGTATGTGCACATCTATCCTTGTCAGTTTTAAAATTCATTCTCTTAGATGTAGGAACGTCGTTGATTTAAAGCATATCTAAAGTGTATCTTATCTTATAATTCCTCTCTTGTGCTAAAATTTCTACGTCGTTAAAGTTTGGCTTGTGTCCAGTCAAAGTACAGTGATTCGAAATGGCCGTCTTTCGGAGAAACCAGGTATGTACGTCATTGCTTTATACTTTGTTGTTGCTCTTTTTTGCTTAACTGTTTGGTAACAATTGGTTTTCGTACGTCTAATTAAGTCCTTTATGGTTTTAATTGGAAAGTCACTTTTCCTTAATACGTCTTTCATTGTCACTATGGAAACATTCGTCACTTATGTTAGAAACTCTGTTAATAAAGTTTGTCGCTGTATTAATTATAATTCGACGGGGATGTTTGGAATAAAAGTTTATTATTCGTCCGGAAGATATTGGTTTTTGATACCAATCCAATTTTAACAAATTGCCTTGTCGGTGAATTATAGAGTCAAGATAAGGAAGTTCTTGGTCACATTCATTCTCCATTGTAATTTGTATTTATCTATTGAATGAATTAAGTATTTGAAGAGTGTACCAAAGAACTTAAATTAAACAAAACAAAGGTTGGTTTGTAAACAAGAGGGAGAAAGACAGGCCAACAAATATACAGTGGCTTCTCTCGTTGGGTCCAAAACACGCATTGCACACTACCAACAGGAGATGGCGAGAACTAAATTAGTGTCACTAATAGACGACCACATGCATAAGACGGAACATAGCATAGATAAAGTCGGACTCAAAGGGGGAAATAAAGTGGCAATAGATAAATAGGACCATGACCTTAAAATGAGAATAATTTTGATGGACATGTGCACATACAGACGCTTAAAAAGCGATCCTACTTCCACTCTGCAAAACAAAATTAGTGGACAAGTTATTTATCATAAAGAGGGTACACCACTACGACCAATTTATTTCTCCATAAACTCATAGGCGTATGGACTTAGTAAATACCTAATAAATATTTTAAAGAATATAACAAGAGATTGGCCATAAAATGTAAAGGACACAGGGAACTTCACATATAGGATTAATAACACATATATTGACGATGACAAAACTTTAATTTCATTTGACGTGGTATCCTTATTCCCTAGCATACCAGTAAATCTAGCTAGAGGAATTCACCAGAATTCCAAAAGACTTGTTATTGAATTACTGACTTTCTGTATAAAGGGGCACTAGATATTTCAAATTTGATGATAGAGTTGTGAACAGAAGAAAGGGATGCCAATGGGCTCATCGGCATCGCCGGTTATAGCCGACATTATGGAAGAGTTACTGAACGTTTCAATACAAAGAATTACAAGGCCCAGACTTATGACTAAATATGTTGACGACCTTTTCGTGCCTTTAAAGAAAACTGAAATTGACAACACAATTCAAATACATACGAGTAATTCATTCAATAGACAAATACAATTCAAAATGGAGAAAGAATGTGACCAAAACCTTCCTTATCTTGACTCTATAATTCACCGACAAAGCAATTTGTTAAAATTGGATTGGTATCAAAAACCAACATATTCCATATAACCAACACATATATATATATATATATATATATATATATATATATATATATATATATATATATATATATATATATATATATATATATATATATATATATATATATATATATATATATATATATATATATATATATATATATATATATATATATATATATATATATATATATATATATATATATATATATATATATATATATATGTGTTGGTTATATGGAATATGTTGGTTTTTGATACCAATCCAATTTTAACAAATTGCTTTGTCGGTGAATTATAGAGTCAAGATAAGGAAGGTTTTGGTCACATTCTTTCTCCATTTTGAATTGTATTTGTCTATTGAATGAATTACTCGTATGTATTTGAATTGTGTTGTCAATTTCAGTTTTCTTTAAAGGCACGAAAAGGTCGTCAACATATTTAGTCATAAGTCTGGGCCTTGTAATTCTTTGTATTGAAACGTTCAGTAACTCTTCCATAATGTCGGCTATAACCGGCGATGCCGATGAGCCCATTGGCATCCCTTTCTTCTGTTCAAAAACTCTATCATCAAATTTGAAATATCTAGTGCCCCTTTATACAGAAAGTCAGTAATTCAATAACAAGTCTTTTGGAATTCTGGTGAATTCCTCTAGCTAGATTTACTGGTATGCTAGGGAATAAGGATACCACGTCAAATGAAATTAAAGTTTTGTCATCGTCAATATATGTGTTATTAATCCTATATGTGAAGTTCCCTGTGTCCTTTACATTTTATGGCCAATCTCTTGTTATATTCTTTAAAATATTTATTAGGTATTTACTAAGTCCATACGCCTATGAGTTTATGGAGAAATAAATTGGTCGTAGTGGTGTACCCTCTTTATGATAAATAACTTGTCCACTAATTTTGTTTTGCAGAGTGGAAGTAGGATCGCTTTTTAAGCGTCTGTATGTGCACATGTCCATCAAAATTATTCTCATTTTAAGGTCATGGTCCTATTTATCTATTGCCACTTTATTTCCCCCTTTGAGTCCGACTTTATCTATGCTATGTTCCGTCTTATGCATGTGGTCGTCTATTAGTGACACTAATTTAGTTCTCGCCATCTCCTGTTGGTAGTGTGCAATGCGTGTTTTGGACCCAACGAGAGAAGCCACTGTATATTTTTTGGCCTGTCTTTCTCCCTCTTGTTTACAAACCAACCTTTGTTTTGTTTAATTTAAGTTCTTTGGTACACTCTTCAAATACTTAATTCATTCAATAGATAAATACAAATTACAATGGAGAATGAATGTGACCAAGAACTTCCTTATCTTGACTCTATAATTCACCGACAAGGCAATTTGTTAAAATTGGATTGGTATCAAAAACCAATATCTTCCGGACGAATAATAAACTTTTATTCCAAACATCCCCGTCGAATTATAATTAATACAGCGACAAACTTTATTAACAGAGTTTCTAACATAAGTGACGAATGTTTCCATAGTGACAATGAAAGACGTATTAAGGAAAAGTGACTTTCCAATTAAAACCATAAAGGACTTAATTAGACGTACGAAAACCAATTGTTACCAAACAGTTAAGCAAAAAAGAGCAACAACAAAGTATAAAGCAATGACGTACATACCTGGTTTCTCCGAAAGACGGCCATTTCGAATCACTGTACTTTGACTGGACACAAGCCAAACTTTAACGACGTAGAAATTTTAGCACAAGAGAGGAATTATAAGATAAGATACACTTTAGATATGCTTTAAATCAACGACGTTCCTACATCTAAGAGAATGAATTTTAAAACTGACAAGGATAGATGTGCACATACATACAGACATATTGCTAATAAGTATTGACGGAAAGACATACATTAGTTGAATATTAGAAGTACAAGAGGACAGATGTAAAACAGTTATTTAAATGTAATTATTTACCAAAATTCTGTTATTCGTGATAGAAAATTGTGTGTTTGTTGTAATTTTATGTTCTCGGGTTTGTTTTAGTGATTACCCCCGGTAATGAACGACGACAGTTCGAAATATTGGGTTATTTAAAATTATAAAAACACCAACATCTATTTTTTGCTAATGACCTCAAGCCTAACAATAACTGAAAAATAAGCAACAAATAAACAACAAAAGATACAAATTCTAATTAATATTTGAAACCAACCGAATTGGCTATCGTTAGTTACATGATGTCTATCCAGAAAATTATTTATCCTCGAATTAATACAGATTTCGAAAATTTTGCTTATATTGGGGAGAAGTATTGTAGCACGTAGATTTTTTCGGTAGCTATGGTCTTTATCTTTTTTGGCAGTGCAACAACTTTACCTAGTTTCCAAGATTGTGGAAAGTAGGAATTGTTGATAATATTGTTGAACATCCTGCAATATTGGAGAATCATGTTTAAGGGGATATTTTTGAGGACCACGTTTGGAATGTTGTCTGTTCCAGAAGACAACTTACCCTTCAAGTTTTTGAAGATGTAGATTAATTCTTCTCTAGTCACAAAGTTGTCGTGTTCAATTTCGTTCGCCCATTATGATGTCAGAGAATTTCTTATTTGAGTTGGGTTACTAAGAAACGCCGATTTTGTTTCTAAAAATCTTGTTAAACTTCCTGTAACTTCTCTGTAAACCCTATTCTCCATATCAATATCCTTCACTGAGTAAATGGTTTCCAGATGTGCACCCATAGTATCCAATATTTGCAGCTCGTCCTTAGCGATAAATTTATTATCATCTACCTCTAGTGTACTAACATCTATGTTAGCACTTCCGAGGAGAGCAGTATCATTTTGAGCAATTCGGAAATTTTTAAGACTTGGCAAATCGTACATTTTATATTGTTCTCTGGCCTCTGAACATAGTTGTGAGGTATCTTTGGGGCTTAAGAGAGCAATTTTTTCCCTATGGTGTTGGTTAATAGAAATTACAAAGTTTTCTTGAATCAAGTTCTTGATCAATTTTAGTTTACTTTTTAGAGTAATGAGCTCACTATATAAGAGTAGATTTTGTATTAGGTTGTATTTTTTGATAGCTGTAAGAATTTAGCTTTACTCTTTCTGTAATTTTATAATAATAGGCGATACGAACAATGCAAGCTGATCCCTATTTTGAAACTTTGGTACTGTATGTTCAATTGCATTTGTTATTTAAATATTTAATTTTTCCAAGTAGGCATAGATTTCGTCATTCGAATGATTCGTATTGTTTGGTATACTTTGTTCATGTCAATTGAATCTAATATTTTTTTTGAAAATGTCTCCAGTTTGTTTTTTTGAAATTGAAATTTTGGGTCTCTTCTTGTCTCATGACAAGAAAGGGATCTTTATTTACATTTTTTGGAGCAATTATTTGTAAAGCGTTATGGTAACTTTCGTAAGACAAAGTTCTAAGGCAATTTGTGGAAAACTTTTCTCTACGAATGTATATGCGATGGTTTACGATGCATACATTGAGGTTGGAACCACTGTATGGGAAGGAAGGTGTTACAGTTGCATATATATTGCTTTTAAATGTTATATCAGTATCCCGTACCCATTCTCTGAGTATCACGCCCTTAATTTTATTTTAAAGGGTTGTAGTAAGGGAATGTAGTAGCAGTGAGGAGAATCTAAATTTAATGATTTGAAAAGTTTATGGAGTTCATTTTTAAAACATTTGTCATTGTTGCCAGATGAATAATAAGCTGATATTAAATAAATCATATTATTCAAATTTGTTGGAATTTGAATTATGCATGTTTCTAGGTATTTAAACGAATCGATTGTTTTATTTGTGAAAACCCTATATTTTATTTCTTATTTGATTAGATCAGCTGTGCTGCCCCCACGAATTGAGTTCTTTCTATCCTTTCTTACTATGTGATATTTTTCAAAAAAAAAACAGTTTGTGTCTATTATTTAACTTTGTTTCATTTAGTGAGATAATATCTGGTTTGTGGATATTCAAGAAATTGGTAAGCTCGTAACGTCTGTTTATTTTCATCAGTGAGTTATCATTTAAGTGAATAATATTTAGTTGTTTTATAATAGTATAATTATCTATTATATATCAATAAATGAAAATAATGTGTCTATTCTTGATGACTGCAATTGAAGTTGTTTTTGTAGATTAACTTTTTGCGTTGATAAATTATTTAATGTATTTTAAAGTTCTGCGAATAAGAGGTTCAGAATATTAACATAGTTTTGAATATCATTTCCCACTACAATTTGGGAGTCGGTTCTTAAAGCGTTAGCATAACTTAAATTAGGATTAACATTGGTTGAGATAATATGGGGGTTTTGCTTCAAGAGTACTCTTCTGGATTTTAATCTTTGTTGCAGTTCCTTGTATTTTTCGCAGCCTTCATATGAGGATGGCCATATTTGTAACATCAAACGCAGTAAAGTTTTTCTCGTTCGTTCTCGTTTACTTGAATAATAGAACATTCTCCAGGTTTATGTGTTTGATTACACTTAACTCATCTTGATTGCAGATTGCAGTTGGATGCACTGTGGAAGAAACCCTGGCAGCTCCTGCATTGTTCAATTTCTGGTTTGTTAAGAGGTTCCTATTTGCACATCTGAAATGTTTACTGATGGTATTTTTCCACGTTTGTTTTGATTATTTTGGTTACTTGCTCTCTGAGCAGAATTTTTGCTTGTCGTTGGTTGTGACATTTTCTCCAAGGTTGGGCCAACGTTTGTGATTGTTGTTGTCTCTTTTGGTTTGTATTATTGATTTGCATGCACTTGCACTTGTTTTTGATATTTTGACAGCGCTCCTTCATCACATTCGAAATCTACATTGTCGAGGAGAGCGTAGATATTTTCTTTTTGAGTCATCACTCATGGTGTTGTTTTTACGTTTTCTTTCATTCTCCACTAAATTATTTTTGATTTTTAATTGTTCAGAGTTCTGAGCATTAAGCTCATACATTTTATTTAATCAAATTAGACGATTGTTTGTTTAATTTGCCCAATTTGTGTACACTGTCCACTTGTAATCACGATAATACAAATAAGGAACAAATTTAATGCTTGGAACCTTTACAGCGACTATTAAATGAAAAAGTTATGAGCAGAAATGAAATAGTCATGACTGCTAGATTTAAATTCCATAGAGTACTTTGCTGTTTCAAAAAACTAACGTGAATGTTAGATGTGGCTTTTAGAGCTAAAAACATCAAAATTGGATGAATGCATATGTGGGAGCTAAATCTAAATCTGAACCGATTGTCTTTCAATAGCGTCCGTCCTTTGACCAAAAAATTTACTTCTGCCGAATTTCATGACAATCGGACAGCAACCTGTGGTTTGATTACAAGCTTCAGATGGACGGACTAAACTTATTTGTGGAACTGGATATTATAAATTAGTTTCGTGGTAATTTATGGTAACCACGAAAAGTAGTTGAGCTAGACCCACATTTAAGTATAGTCATCGACGTATATTCACCTGCTGATTCCAGTTAACATTTTTTTTTTTTTTTTTTTTTGAATTAGCCAACACTCAGGGTTTTCCCCTATACATGCAGTGCATTGCGTTGGTCGTTGGAAAGCAAGGGATCGAAGGGGGGAAAGAGGGAGTAATGTTTATTGACATTCGCCTTGAATTTCTGGATGTCGTAATTGGTGGGAAATACATTTGCCGGAAGTCGATTCCTCAGGGAAACAATAGAGGTGGATACCCTACTGTTTCCTATCAGCACCATCGCTCTCCTTTGAACACGGTCCAGAAGCTCCAAGGGTGATTTTGGAGCACCTGTCCATATATGGGAGTTGTATTCCATCTTTGGCCTGATGTAGGTTGTATAGATATCGAAAAGAACAGAAGGAGTGAAATATTTTATCCACCGCTTTAGGAAGCCTATACACTTGAGTGGTTCTTTCGACACTTCGAATACATGCCCAGAACATCAAGAGCATCTGATTGTTCGACATCCATACCATCGATAGATAATGACGACACTGTTGGGTCAGCGAATTGCTTGTGAGACAACAAGCAGCACTGTGTCTTACGCGCATTAAAATCTACTCTATTCACTCGACCCCAGTCGGAAATGGCCAGTAAATCCCGGCCAAGTGTCTCTTCCATTATTCGCCTTTTGTCTTCAATATCTTGAAGACTCGGCCTACGGTCGAATGAATATGAATGACATAGGTTGCTGTCATCCGCGAAAGAGTAGATTGGATTCACGGTCTGACCCAAAAGATCATCAATGAAAATGAGAAATAATGAGGGAGAAAGGACAGAGCCTTGTGGCACACCTGCGGTCAGCCTATGTTTATCGGATGAGAACCCAACTACAACAACTCGTATAGTGCGATCTCTTAGAAAGCTCGATATAAATCGAGCAAATGTATCTTATCAGCTTTGATAAGAGTGCACCGTGCCAGACTCTATCAAATGCCTTGGATATATCCAGAGCCACGACCTTACTCTCACCAAACTGGTGGATAGACCGACTCCATCAGGTCACCCGTAGAGCGATTTCTACGGAAGCCGTACTGTCTGTCGCTAAGCAGGTCGTTGGACTCTAGATACCCTACTATATGGTGGTTAACCATGCTCTCTATTACCTTGGAGAGCGCAGAGCAGAGTGCGATTGGCCGATAATTCGCAGGATTATTGGCTTCACCCTTTTTAGGGATCGGCTGGACGTTCGCAACCTTCCAACACGCTGGGAAGACTCCTGCAAGATAAGCAAGGTTCAAAAGGTTGCGCAGTGGACGGGCTAGCGTCGAGGAGCACTTACATAGGACTAGTGCCGAGATACCATCCGGGCCCGGGGACTTACTAACATCGAGATTCGCAAGAACCCTTTTAACTCCACGAGTTCGAAAAAATATCTTAGGCATGGAACTAGATACGTTTTCGATCTCGGGGAATGGTTGCCTGTTTACGCAGCAGTTCAGTATTGACGTTTTTGTTTAGACGCCAATTTCTGAACGCCTCCTCTTTTGATCTGACAGCATCCCTGCATGCCTGGTTAAACCAACTATTTTTGGAAGGCTTAACCGACATAATTTTAGCTGGAATAAACGTCTTCATTCCAAATAAAATTATATTTTCGATCATTTCAGCTGCAGCATTAATGTTGTTATCGAGAAAGCATAGCGTCCAATTCAAATGCTGGAAAAAGTGGTTGAGCTCAGCCCAACGTGCATTTTCGTATATAAAAATTGTCCGCTTTGGGGCTGCTATCGAAGCGACACGAAGGGCGGAATACGAAAAAGATGCTGAAACAATGCAGTGATCGGAATAACCAAGAGGTGCAAGGACATTAACTTCATACTTTTCAGGGTGTGAAGTTAGAAAAAGGTCAAGAATATTGTGTTGGTGTCCTTCGACACACGGAATATGTGTCGGTTCATTCACTAATTGCGTTAAGTCATTTTGCGCGGCGAAGAGCTCGGCGTATTGGCCTTCCGGAGTTGTTTGGCTCGAATGGGAAAGCCAGGTAGAATTATGGACATTAAAATCCCCAGCAACGACAATTTCACTGTCCGTATAACTCTCCAAAACTTTCGTTATTGAATCAGAAAGAGCGTCGAAGCCGTTGAGGGAAGCCTCCCTTTCTGAATTTGGGCTTCTATAAATAAACCCAAAATGAAGTACGTGTGTTCCAATCCTGAATTTAACCCAAAGGGAGTTAAATTCTGGATCTTGTGAGTTCAAGTGTTGCTGGCTCTGAAACACTATGTCATTACGTACATATACCGCAAGACCTCTGTGAGAAATAAAAAGGGATAGGGTGTGGTACCCAGGAACGTGAAAATCCTGTGGATCAGAATCCTCGCGCACCTGGGTCTCACATAGAGCTAAGACATCAGGCCCATGGAAATGAATGTGGGAAAACACTGCGAAAAAATTCGCACGCAGCCCACGTAAGTTGGCGAAATGAATTTTAAATCTCTTCACCATTACGCCAACCAGAAAACAAAAACAAATGTCAGTGTGTAAGTGCAGTAGACAATCCAGCCCCTCTGCCGCTGTTGATCCCTCCAATGCTTAGTGTTATGCCTTAAACATTGGAGGACAACAACAAAAGAGCAAGAGTTTTAACTGCACTACACGAAAGGGAAAAGAAAAGGTTGGAGGGAGGGGGGAGCAATGCACCACAAAGAGAGTATTGTGTGTTTATTTTGTTGTTTATTTCATGTTTTATTTTGTTGATGTTGATGATGGTCGGTTTTTGTGTTATGGTTTTGTTATTATTCGTATTTTTATGGTTTGAAATTTTGTTGTTGGTTTCATGTATTTTATTCGGTTTAGTTATTATTACATTTAATCGTTATGACGCTTAGCTCACGTTAGTAAGTTTTTTTTGACCAATGTAAAATTGAAGAAAAACTGTTCAGATTTAGATATATAAGCCACACCAGATTTTTTTGTTTTTAGCCCCGGAAGTCACATCGTATATCTAATTATGATAAATTTGGTACACGTTAGTTGTTTGGACCAACAAAGGTCCAAAACAAAAGTGAAAGTGAAGAAAATGGTTCATTTGGGCGTGGTCCAATTAGGTCCAATTAGTCGCAATCTGATGTAATATGTAGCTTAAGAGCTTTTGGTTCTGAAATCGGGAAACCGTATGTATGATACCAAAATATGGACCGATGTGAACACTTTTAATAGGGTTCGTCCGTGGCCTCGGCTAGAGGAATACACCAAGTTTCACCAAAATCTGTAAAACAAAAATCGGGTTAATCAATGTCCAACCTGGGCATTGATTAACCCGATATAGTAACTAGACTGATGGACATCGTCAGTGGTATCAGATAGTGATTCTGAGTTTATACTTATAGGTATACTTAACCTATGGTCTGTCTCAATTCCATAAAGATGTTTCAAACATCAGCATTAAATCAAAATACCCTTTACCACGGTAGGGACAAATTAAGTTCAGCCGTTCCGAAGCCTATATACCCTCCATCGGTCCAATATGTAAATTTTGGGCGTGGAACCGGTCTCTTTTCTATCAGGGTGCGTTCCTTTCTATAACAACATTATGCACGGTGGGCCAAAACCTATCATGGTTGGCCCACCCTGCATAATTTTTCGTATATAAATTTTTTTCTGCTTATATAAATAACACTAGGAGAATAAATAATGGAGAGATTTACAACTGAAGAAAGAAGAGTGACGAAGCTCATTTTCATTTGAATGGCTTTGTTAATAAGCAGAACTGTAGGTTCTAGGGTTCTAAAAACCAAGAGCCATTCATCAACGCCAATTGCGCACCATTAGGTGTACAGTATGGTGTGGGGTCACATCTGCAAATATCATTGGGCCTTACTTCTTTGAGAATGTAGATGGAAGTGCTGTAACCGTAAATGGAGAGCGGTATCGGTTTTTGATAGAAAGTTTTTACGTTCTGCTCTTGAAAACAGAAATGACATGTGGTTTCAGCAGGACGGAGACACTGCCCACACTGGCCGAGATACAATGGCATTTTTAAGTCAAATTTATGGAGAGCGAATAATTTCCAGAAATTCAAAAATTATGTGGCCAGCGCGATCGCCAGATACGTCAGCACCCGACTATTTGCTTTGGGGTTATTTGAAGGAGCGAGTATATGTGAACAAGCCTTTGACAATCCTTCATCTCAAGGCCAACATTGTTGCAGAAATTCGAACGCTACAGCCACAAATTTTGAAAGATGCTATGGAAAATGATCTTAAGCGAGCCCATCATTGCGAAGCTGAAAACGGGGGTCATAAGAGACATTATCTTTCATACTTAGGTTAAAAAAATTCCTTTTGGTAAATTATACAGGGTGTTCGTCGGAAAGGTATACTAAGAGTTGTTCGTTTATAATTTTTGATTAAATGGAAGATTATGGAATTTATATTGAAAAATGTTTTATTTAATGTCGGCAATTATGTATGGAATACAATATCAGATAAATGTCCGCCTCTGTAAGACTCACAAATGCGAGCCCTTTTGAGCACAATTTTTATTACATTCTCACACATTTGACGAGGTATTTCTTTAATTTCATCACGAATATTTTGTGTGGGTTGCTGCTTTGTTTGCATAAACCTTGCTTTTCAGATATCCGCACAAAAAAAAGTCCGGAGCTATGAAATCAGGCGACCGTGGAGGCCAATCAACATCACGATTTGTTGATATAACTTGTTGTGGAATACGGTCTCGCAGTTTCATAGAAGTAAGGTCCAATGATTTTCTCTGACCAAATTGCACACCAGACTGTCACTTTGAATGGATTCACGGCGTCGAATTGAGGTTGATGGATTGTTTTGAATTGTTTATTGGGCGGGAGTTATGTTTTCAGCCGATCTTGCAGTACGTTGTGGCCCATGCCTGGGACTATCAGCTGCAGACCTTCTTTCTTCGAAGTCATTCACTACACGATAAAAAGAGTGAACTGTCGGCACGTTGTTTTTTCCAAAAATTTCATGTAACTTTCTCATCGGCACAGTAACCGATCATTGATTTTGATAAAATGTTTTAACGAATAAAACACGTTGGTTTATCGGATATTTTTCCATAATAAATTTGCCACGTCTCTACTTCACCACTGCCAAATATGAAGAGTCAAGACTAATGTTTACCAAAATGACGGCAAAACAAAGTATTATATCTTCCTAGCGAGCACCCTGTATAATCTGAGAAAAAAAAATATAATAAACGGAAAAGTTTTTAACCTTCTGGTAACTTTTGGCCCACGCTGTATATGCCAAATTCTGTCGTCATATCAGTTTTAGTTCGTTCAGTGTTCAGTGTTGCGGCAGGGCCACGTCCCCTTGTTTAATTTTTATTATAGGATGCATTATGTGGCATCATATAATTAACGACATAAAATGGGTAAAACATGTGTGTGGGAGATATATCTTATTCTGAACCGATTTGAAGATATATAAAGTCCATATTTCCATGAATACGGAAAGCCATTTTCGGGCACCGAGACAGACTGTACGGGGACTATATCAAAAAAAGCTATATGACTCAAATCGGTCCATGATTGATTTGTTGTGAATTGCAATACACCACACCAAATCTGACTTACATCGGATTTAATCTGGATTACAGTCGGATTTAATATAGATGTTGTAGATCAGTTGTATGTTATATCGGGAGAGATCTTTACACTTGGGCTATATCAAAACTGGTACCAGTACAATCCATTTTTATCTGAGCTGATAACTGATGAATCGTAATAATCCGTGCTAAATTTCATCGATATTGGATGTACTTCAAGAGCTAAATAAATGTTCAAGGAACATATGTGTAGGAGCTATATCTTAATTTTAACCGGCTTTCTTTAAAGTCGACAGCCTTTGTCCACAAAACTTAATTCTACGAAATTTCATGAAGATCGGACAACAATTGCAACCTGTAGTTGGAAAATTAGCTTCATATTTTTTTTTTAGTTTCGTTTACCGTACTTAAAATTTATGAATTTTAATTGCTTTTACATACAACTACCAAAAAACCTACAGAAGATACCGGTTACACCAATATGTTGGGTTTTAGCTATTTTTCAGAAACTGACTGTCGGGTTTGGACATAAACACCAGAATGTCTGTTGTTGGTTTTGGACACTCGGTATAGCCTTCAGACAAACATCCTTTTCATCATGTTACTTCCGATTCCTACCAAATTTCGCATGGAGTGTAACGAACGACCAACACCCATATCTTGTCACATTGGATTATATCTTTTAATGTTTTCGAATAGCTGCAACACAAAGGTCTCTCCCGATTAGACCATTAATCATCCGAATAGCATAGTGATGGGTATGTCATGGTCGGACACGTCCGACTTTAGCCTTTTTTTAAATTGTTTTTGATGAACAGAAAAGGCAGGGGGACCAAAGTCAATTTCTCTTCTAATAGCAACCATAAAAGCTTTGATACCAATTTGAGCTTTATTCATGGTCGGACACGTCCGACTTTAGCCTTTTTTTAATTTGTTTTTGATGAACAGAAAAAACAGGGGGACCAATGTCAATTTCTCTTCAAATAGCAACCATAAAAACTTTGTTATCAATTTGAGCTTTATTTAGAAGCCAAATATTATTGAGATAGTGTGGCCAATATTTGTCAGCCGTAGTGAAACTGGAGCATAGTCCAGGATTGATGTATCCCCCATAAAGGGCTTTGGCTGATATTAGGTCATGCCATAGATGCGGTCCTATTTTATTGAAATGCATATTATGTTACTGTAATTGAAAAATTATCACTGTCCACGAAATTGGGCAATTTTGATGCATGCATTGAAATAACCCCATTCATATTATGCTCGAATTCACATTATGCCGCTTAAGTAGCCACATATTAAACACGATCTTGATCAATTTTTCTGCAGCCTCCTATACATCAGATTGGCACAAGGTCCACATATAAATAAAACTGTGTTTAAAAACTATCATCTTTACAAATACCGGTTAATTCGGTTTTACCGGAAATGCGAGAAACCCTATTCTGAGAACAGGATATTGCCTTTTCGATAAACCGAAAAACAACAGATCTAATATGACTAGATTTTGGCAGCTCCTGAGGTCAAGTTAGGTGGTAGGTCATTAACAGTATATATATGTTCGATCCAATGGTCTGTGCTTAGTTTAGTATGAACAAACGATAAATATAAGAACCATGTAAGGTTGGACTAGCTGAGCAAACAATAGTCGCCGAATAAGTTCCCTTGTGATCCTCGGTGAAATAGGCATGTACTTTTGTTCCATTTTAGTTGGGATCTTTGATCGAACCATGAGAATAATTTTGGTATCAGTCAGCAACTAAGTCTTGTTAGAAACAGACGTATTTTCGATCTCGTTAGCTGACGACTACAATTTGTGTGTTATTGATGATTACAACAACAACTTGTGTAATACTGAAATTGTGACAAAACAAACCAAACAAAATTAAACGTGCACGTGGTTACGATGATGTAAGCGCACAGCGCTCTTACATTATGAATAAGAAAAATAAGCCAAATAATGCCACATCCAGTTCGGTGCGATCAAATAATTATTTTTCTCCTCTGCAACGGTCGACGAGGTTGATCAGAGTGATGAAATGGAAAGAAACCCGTAAAAGTCCATATTGCGCCTATCACAATCCTAAAGGTAAAAATAGAAGAGGTTCATGAATTGTGTAGATCTACCAAAATTGATAACTATTCCATTCGAAAAATTTCAATTGGTATAAAATTATTCTTCCAGTCAAAGACGGGTTTTGACACAATCTGCAACCAGCTTACTGATAAGTATGAATTTTTCACTTACGCTACTAAGAATGAGAAACCATACAACACCCTACTTTCTGGTCTCGATAAGCAAGATCCACATATAGTTAAAAACAACCTCAATAAAATGGGACTACAATGCTTAGATGTAAAACTTGTACTGAAGAAAGGCGTTCAAAACCTGGAGTAAGTGATTTTTGTTGTATATTTCCAGCGTCAAACAATAACAATGAGGGAACTCAAGCAAAACTACTCTGTTATTGAATATGTAAAAGTTAAATGGGAGCTCCAGAAAGTAAACAAGTCAAAAATAACTCAATGTTACAATTGCCACCTCTTTGGCCATGGGTCCAGTCGGTGCCGTGTTAAAACGTTCTGCGCTAATTGTGCTGGTCCAAATAAAACTGTGTTAAATGCGCCAGCTGTAGCGGTCCGCATCCGTCATATTCTGACCAATGTCCTAGTAAGCAGACATACATTAATATTAAGCAGCGTACACAGCTATCGTCAAGGAGTCAACCAAAGGTATACAACAACTTTTGCCTAAACTGTAACACCAGTTTCCCAAACACCCTTCGTCAACCCAGTTCCCCCGCGAAAACCTGGAATGTTCAAAGAACCGACAACCACAGTGGAAGCGGCAGCAATAATTGTTCCGGCGAAATGTTTTTAATGGAGGAAATAAAATCCCTAACACTCGAGCTTAACAGCAACCTAAGAAGCTATAGAAATAAAGCGGACCAATTTGCGGTTATCACAAACTTAGCCTGTAAATTTCTGTCATAATGCAGAATGGTATTAAAAAATGTACTTGGAATGCCAGAGGCATCCGCAGAAAAAATCTAGAACTATTTCAATTTTTAGTATCTAATAATGTTGATATATAACTATTGTCTGAAACGTGACTAATGCCAGATATATCTATTTGACATAACGAATTCCGTGTTTATAGTAATGACAGAGAAAACGTTAGAGGAGGTGGCGTTGCAATTATTGTCAGAAAGTGCTTACATCATGTTCTACTACTAATTGTCAATACTAATGTAATTGAAAATATCGGCATCAAAATTTTTACTTGCGTGGACCCTATTGATATTTATGCATGCTACTTTCCTGGAGGTTCAGTGAGAGGTGATACAAGCAAAAAAGCTTTGTTTTCGTCGGACTTACATAAGTTATCTAGAAATGATAAGCATATTCTTGGGGGTGATTTTAATTTAGTGGGGTTGTATCAGATCTAACTGTTGGGGTAATTTGCTCCACGAAAAGCTAAGCACATACAATATAGACATTATATTTCCCAGCGATCATACATACGTACCGTCTAATAGAAAAAGGCAAGGATCAAATCTCGATATATTTCTTACTAATATTCCTCATTACTTTTCAGCAGCGCTTACTATCAATGACCTTAGCTCTGATCATTTGCCTGTTCAAATTATTTTTAACCATAATTTTACTGCATTAAAACTGCGTAAACATAACTTTAATAAAGTAAATTGGGCATTATTCTCGCGTAGAATAAATAGTCGATTAATGTTACCAGAAATTAGCGATATAAGGGGCTCAGAAAATATCGATTCGTTAGTGGATATATTAAACCACACTATTTTAGAAGCCGTTGATTACAGTGTTCCAAAATATTTTCCACATTCTACAAGGAAACAACTTCCAAGATATATTAACGATATGATTCGACTAAGAAACAGAGCTCGTAGAACCTGGCAACGGTATAGATTCGCTGAAGACTTTTATGAAATGAGATACCTGAATATTAAGATACAGGAGGCAACTCAAAACTTTAAAAATAAGTCTTGAAACCACTTGCTATCTACATTGGACAAAGGCTCTTCTCCTTTTTGGAATTTAACAAAAAGTAAATGACTCGAGTTTTTCTACTAGTTCCGAAAAGTGTGAAATCCTTGCTAGTACGTTTGCTTCCAACTATACAAATGCTTCCAATAGAAGTGATTCCGGCACCATAAGAGAGGTAAATGATAATCTGGAAATGTTACGTCTTTCCAATAAAAGTCCGAATGGCGAAGGTTTGGTAAGCTCTTCCGAAATTTCAACAGCTGCTTGAAGGCGTTGCCGAAAAGAACAATTATTTACATAACATTGATTACATTGATTTTTTAAAAAGTCTAGGGTTTTCCAGCTGAATTAGACTAATTTAGATGCCCTGAGTCCGAAAATGACCTTGGTTTTGTTCTATCAGGTCAGGATTTTTTGCTACAGAATTTTTTAAAAATCGATTTTTCGTAAAAAAACATTTCTTTGGATCATCTGCTGAGAAACCCCGGAAGATTTTTTCCGTTTTCCATAATATTAGTATAACAATGAGCGTTACGTGACACAAAAGTTCAGAGTTCACGGCATAAATCGGCGTTTCTTCGATTCCCGTTTGTGAGCAGCTGCTGGGTTGTCTCTCTTCAGCATCCAGCAGTAGTCCGCCATCATGACTGCGTCCCACCTCCCCTGGTACCTATCCTCCATTTGGCGCATGTCCTGATGGAACCTTTCTCCCTGCTCGTCGCTCATCGCCCCAAGGTTTTCAGGAAACTTCTCCATGTGTGAGAACAGGAAGTGCATTTTTATACTCATCAAACACCCGAGCTTTTGAAAGGCCTCTATCATGCTGCTGATGAGTCTGGCGTGGTTTGCTGCCTTCGTGTTCCCCAGGAAGTTCTTCACCACCTGCACAAACGATTTCCACGCGGCGCTCTAACGTGTTCATGGACTTTTCGAACTCTGTGTCCTTTATGAGCTGCCGTATCTGTGGCCCATCGAAAATGCCGGCCTTCAGCTTCTCAATGGTCAGTCGCGGAAAGGCTCGGCACAGGTAGTTGAAGCACCTCCCATCCTTGTCCAGAGCACGCGTGAACTGTTTCATTAACCCAAGCTTCAAGTGTAGCGGTGGGATCAATATCTTCTCCCGGTCAACAAGAGGTTCGTTTATGATGTTTCCCGCACCAGGTACTAACTGCTCTCGTGGCGGCCACACTTTCTTTACATAGTGCTGGGCTCTATCTCGACTGTCCCACATACATATAAAGCATGGGTATTTCGTGAACCCGGACTGCTGACCAAGTAGAAAGTTCACCATCTTGAGGTCGACGCAGATGAACCATTGGTGCTGCTCATATTGGATTTTGTCGAGCACATACTTCACTGCTTCATATTTCTCTACGAGAGTTGTGGAGTGAGCAAGAGGGATTGAGGCGAACTCGTTCCCGTTGTGGAGGAGCACACACTTCAAAGAGCGCTTGCAGCTGTCAATAAAGAGTCGCCAATCTCTCGGATCGTATGTAGGAGCCCCGAGTTTAACAAGAAGACCGGCGACATCTCGGCAGTACACTAGGTCTTCCTCCTGGCAGAAGTAGCCCATGTAGTCCTCATGCCTTCTACGAAAGAAAGTGATACGCGCGTCCTCGCCAAGTAGATTTTTCTGTTTCAGTCTGGAGGCCAACAGCTCGGATGAACTCTTCGACAAGCTGAGATCCCGAACAAGATCATTAAGCTCACATTGTGAAAAGGGCTGCCGACCATCTTGTGCTTCATACTCCTCGTCTGTTATATATCCTCCTTCGTCTGCAGTGGTGGCCTCGTCGTGGATGTCAGGAAGCTCTGTGAACGCTGGTACAGGAATTTCTTCGCAGTGAGCAACTGGACGGCGCACAGTGGGAAAATTACGAAAAAAATTGGAAATAATTCGGCCATTTCGTTTGTAATGGTCCGATTTAAATGAAAATTTACATTGACCTTCTTGAAGTGTTACTGAGCTTAAGTTTTGAATTTCATGCATCTGTGTTTAACAGGTGCTGCACAGTGGGCCCTCAAAGTTGGTCACCTCGAGTTAAAATTTTCTTTTTCAAGCCGCCAAAAGCGTATTTGTGGTCCGATCGTTTTCTTTAGTGAAATCTGCTGGACAAACCCAACCAAAAATGTTATTACAAATTTTTTCATATCTCGTACAATAAAAAAGATATCGGGACTTAAAGTTTTTTTTTCGAAAAATTTGCTTTGGATTTTCTGGGATTATTTTATTTTTGGGAATCAGTTTTAGGTGAATCGGGGAAAATTTAATCCTGGTTTAAAGAAAACACTTTGGTTAATGTTTTAAAAAAAGAATTGTAGCAAAATCACCAATAATATGAAAATGCCAGCTGTTCAAAGTCAACTATTGCGAAAAAAGTGGGATTTTGAGTGTTTTACGGCGAAAAGGTACCTTTACTCTTATGTCAATAACTTTAATGTTTCTTAAGTAACATACAAAAAATTTGCATTTATTTCAAAGAAAACTTTATGCTTAATACAAATAATAAGCAATTGTGACCCTAGTCGGTACTTTTCTTGCTCCAGGCGTCTCCAAATATGGGCATTTTTTTCAAAAAAAATTGAGTTTGAGCTCAAATAAAAAAAATCGCCACACTGCTGGCCCAATTTGGTGCTATAAGTCAGTTAACTACATATGTTTTCTAAAATCCCAAGCAAAGAAATTTTGCGGGAGGCCATTTCTAGGACAAAAAAATGAGTTTTTGTTAAAAAATCCCATTTCTGGGATTTTGTTTTCCCCTGTGTCAAATTTTAGAAAAGTGGCAACTCCAATTTTTTTTTTGAATAAGTTTTTCATTTTGTCACAAAAATATTGATACTACGTAAAAAAATCAGGTTTATATCTCCAACCAGCAAAATTTTACAGTGGTCTGAAATATTGACTTTTTTTGCTACCTTCACAAAAAAAAATTTTTTTCTCGTTTTTATCAATTATTATTCAACATATTGAGTTAATTGCATTCTTTTTTATAATCTGTTAAAACTAGAGGTAATTACCTTTCCATTGGTATATAAAAAGTATATCCTTTTACCTACACTTATAACAGCACGTGCGCTGGAATAAGACCCCTTTGAGTAAAATATTAATTTTTTTGGTAAATAGCAATTTCATTTTGTGAGAGATCAATGTTGTTGCATTTAAAAAAATCAAATTTACACATTTCCAATCGCAAAAAAGTAATTTAATTGTTGCAGATAGAAAATTTGAATAAAAAGATGCTATTGACTTCATTTTTTGTGAAAAACTTTTTTTTAAATAAATTAACATTTAAATAAATCTTATAATTAAAAAACATTAAACTTAAATGATTTTATTCCACGTCCAGCATATCTAATAAATCAGAAAATTCTTCTTCGTCTCCATGCGTCATTTCGTGGTACGAAGTCCACTTACTTCTCATGGAGGATAAAAAAGGATCTGAAGATAATAATAAACTATTAAGTAAGTCTTCGTTTTGTGCTTTTCTTGAGCATTTTCTTGTGGAAAATTGTTGAACATATCTGAAGTCTCGATTTCTAGCTTCTTGTGGTTCTTCAGTTAACTCGCCTATAGGGAGAAGGTGAGACTCGATTATTTGTTTCCCATGGAACAGGACTCTGTGTATAGTTGGCGTTAGATCTTTCCAGGGATAGAGATCAGCAAGCATTTTTAAAATTCGTTCGGCGTAAACTCCAAATTTATCGGAATTAATCTTTTGTTTGGAATTCAGAGCTAAAAGCAATATATTAACCATTCGAATCAACTCCTTATTGATTCCAGTTATTTCTGCAGCTGTATTATAGTCTGCGAAGAATCTTCTGGCAGTGTTTCCATCATTTGTATTCCCAAAGTTCGAGCGTGGTTTAGAAATATTTAGGCCAGTTTGTTGTTTAAATGCATCTTGAATTCTTTTTTTTTTCACTTGCTCTCATTTCATGCATTTCTTTGTTAGCTCGAATGTTTTTCCTTTCATTTCCTGGTATAGATTTATACTTAATGTCATAAGCAAGGTTTAGAAAGTGTTCTAGAAACCTGATTCGAGCATGTAACGGTGCTATTCCAAACTCAAGGGTATCTTCATTGACTACTGAATTATTCGAAGCGTTTGAAAAATTAACTTTGCTTTTATTGCAAATGAAACACTTCCAGCTAGATTTGTTTCCTGTAATATCGTTTGCGGCTTTTCCATCTACCATTGTCAGGAACATTTTAAAAGATATTGTAATAGAATACCTGTCGAATTTAAATGCAAAATCTTCTAATCTCGAAATATCATCTTTTAATTTGTCTGTGATGGCTTTAGTTAAATCACTCGTTTCTTTATGATATACGAAGGAGATTGGTCTGCAATAAATTTTGGAGCCAGGTGTTGGATTACGCCATATTGCTTCAGTAGGGTTTGATTTTCTGCGCGAAGTTGAAGGTAAGGTAGAGTCTAAATTTAACCTCAGAGGAACCAAAGATGCCATGAATACGCTCTTGAATTCGATCTGGGTAGATTGGCTATCAGAGCATTGTTTGTATTCCGAAAGTGCTGACAAACCATCACATCCCCACTTGCATATTAATTGAAGATGGCTGTTGTTGATTTTTTTTAGTTGTTCCTCATTCAATGTTGTTATTATCCTACTGGCAGTATTTTGGAGAAGTAGTTCCAAACTAACGCTGCCGGCCTTTTCTGTAATTATCACTGGGTTTGGCAAAATTTCCATTTTTCGTTCCTTTATTCGGTTGTATGCGGGAAACATGTCACATCCTTTATCAAGCAGCATTCTTCTTAAATGAGTGTACTTGTTCTTACTCAATCCCAATTCGATGATTAAAGCCAATGCTTCTTCCTCGCTAAAACCAGGACATGGTGTTGCAATACTTCTTTCAATGCGTTGGAGCCGCCTTGGTGATGCTTCCGTTAACACGTCTGCAATTCATTTTGCGCTAGATGGCCGATTTTCCACCGTCAGTAATTCCTTGAATGTATCACAAATCTTTGAAGGTGAATGATTTGCCATCTCAGCCGACAACCGTTGTTTCTTTGCCTTTGGACATAGATCGTCGTATTCCTTAGTAGGAGCACCCACTAAAGCAGGGACAGTTTTAAATTCAATTATACTGTCGAGCCACTCAGTTGGTAATCTTGAATAATTCCTGTGATACTTCTCCATGAGCCGGTCAAATTTTTTCAAAAAATTTAATACTTTGCTGCTTTCGTTAGATTGTGTTATCTCGCTATATGTTGACTCTATGCACTCTATTAAATATGCTACTCTGTTCTCCATTTTCCGAAGTTTGGTGTTTTTTAAAAATTCAACAAGTTCTTGAACAAGGAGTGTTATCGTCATGGCGGATTAATTTGTTATGATAAACCCATACAAAATCGGCGGTTCTTATATCAATGAGTAATACTTACAGGTAATCACAATAATATCCGCAATTAATACTTGACTAAAATACCAGGTATTCCCCAAAAATACATTTATAACAATGAATTTTTATGTACCCAGGTACATTCGCCTAAAATGTTGCACAATATTCCGGACATAGGGGACAGGTATTCCCCCAAAACATATAAGAATGAATGTTTAGGTACCTAGATCCATACTATACAATACTACCCATTTTCCGTTTTTACACAATAGGTAAACAATAATGGTAAAAATATATATTTTTGCTATTTATGGATAGGTACGAGAATTTTTAAAATTGGTATTCTTACCTATAAAATTCATACTTTACTCAAAGGGGTCTTATTCCAGCGCACGTGCTGTTATAAGTGTAGGTAAAAGGATATACTTTTTATATACCAATGGAAAGGTAATTACCTCTAGTTTTAACAGATTATATAATTAACTCAATATGTTGAATAATAATTGATAAAAACGAGAAAAAAATTTTTTTTTGTGAAGGTAGCAAAAAAAGTCAATATTTCAGACCACTGTAAAATTTTGCTGGTTGGAGATATAAACCTGATTTTTTTACGTAGTATCAATATTTTTGTGACAAAATGAAAAACTTATTCAAAAAAAAATTGGAGTTGCCACTTTTCTAAAATTTGACACAGGGGAAAACAAAATCCCAGAAATGGGATTTTTTAACAAAAACTCATTTTTTTTGTCCTAGAAATGGCCTCCCGCAAAATTTCTTTGCTTGGGATTTTAGAAAACATATGTAGTTAACTGACTTATAGCACCAAATTGGGCCAGCAGTGTGGCGATTTTTTTTATTTGAGCTCAAACTCAATTTTTTTTTTGAAAAAAATGCCCATATTTGGAGACGCCTGGAGCAAGAAAAGTACCGACTAGGGTCACAATTGCTTATTATTTGTATTAAGCATAAAGTTTTCTTTGAAATAAATGCAAATTTTTTGTATGTTACTTAAGAAACATTAAAGTTATTGACATAAGAGTAAAGGTACCTTTTCGCCGTAAAACACTCAAAATCCCACTTTTTTCGCAATAGTTGACTTTGAACAGCTGGCATTTTCATATTATTGGTGATATTGCTACAATTCTTTTTTTAAAACATTAACCAAAGTGTTTTCTTTAAACCAGGATTAAATTTTCCCCGATTCACCTAAAACTGATTCCCAAAAATAAAATAATCCCAGAAAATCCAAAGCAAATTTTTCGAAAAAAAAACTTTAGTCCCGATATCTTTTTTATTGTACGAGATATGAAAAAATTTGTAATAACATTTTTGGTTGGGTTTGTCCAGCAGATTTCACTAAAGAAAAAATTATTACGATCGGACCACAAATACGCTTTTGGCGGCTTGAAAAAGAAAATTTTAACTCGAGGTGACCAACTTTGAGGGCCCACTGTGCAGCACCTGTTAAACACAGATGCATGAAATTCAAAACTTAAGCTCAGTAACACTTCAAGAAGGTCAATGTAAATTTTCATTTAAATCGGACCATTACAAACGAAATGGCCGAATTATTTCCAATTTTTTTCGTAATTTTCCCACTGTGCGACGGTCAGTACATTTCTTAACAACAAGAAACTGAGGTACTCGCTACGGAGTTATTTTGTTAAATTTAGTTGTAAGTGTGGGCACAAATGTTTTTTTTTGTTTTTACGTAATTTACATGTTTATTTGTTTTTGTATTTCCAATGAAATATCTTGTAGATTCCTGATGATGTTCTTCAAAGCAGAACGAAATATCGAATAAAGAGAAAAATATAACAAAAAAATAATAACCTTGGCCTCGAGCTTGATATAATAATTATTTAGTAAAAAGTCTATGCTGACAAACCCGCTACGATTCAGGTTTTGGAAGCCAACATTACGCGTGTCATTAAAGCCATACCGGTCGAAATTCTCAAACGAGTCATCCAAAATTGGACCCTTAGAATGGAAAACCTGAGGCGTAGTTGCGGCCAACATTTGAAGGAAATAAATGCAATAAAATGTCCTTTCAAATCACCAATAAAGATTCCACACATGATTTGAATTTTTATGTTTTTTTGTTCAGAAAAAATATCTCTAGATGGATCACCCATTATAATCTAAAGAAATATATATAAACGAAAAGGTAATTAAATTTGTAAACCCCATGGTATCTTTTGGCCCACCCTGTATAAGTAAATTTTCTTGATTGTCATAAAATTGTAAGACGATCTAGCTATGTTCGTCTGCCCGTCTGTTGAAAAGAGTTAGTATCTTCAAACTTACCTGTTACATGCTTACAGTCCGTGATCGGTTGGTATTAAAAATATACCAAATCGGACAAAAGGAAAAAAATACCCTTTAAGGGACGAAAATAAGTAATGATCACATATTTAATTTTAGGACATTTTTAATAAGTAATTAAGATTTTTGCCTATTCGGTATTCGGGCCATATAGTCCCAAAAGTCGCTCTACTGGAACTATTGACACTGGATCTATCGTCACGAAACAGAATACCGCATTAAGTGTACGATTCAAAGAAATGTAAGGACTTGACCCATGGGTATAAAGTGCCTACGGCGCTGAAAAATATATTCTCTTTAACATGAATATAAGTATAAGGGTACTCAGAAACACTGGCCTTTTCGGGCGAATCTGAAAATGACATTAATTTTACAATTTGGCTGAATTGGAGGCCTTGACCAATAGGCGTGGTCTATGGGCCCCAAAAACCGTCCCATGGACCAATTAAGGACATATGGTTTCTCCAAAACAATGAAATTCACGAATCAAAACAGGACTAACATGGGTCCATCACCAACAACCGTCTCAGCCAGTGTCAATACCATACATCAACGAAATCCATGATGGAGAGACACTTGTGATTTTATAATTAAGCACTTGTTATCTCTAAACAAATAAAAACAATTCCTTTTTTAGGACGGCCGGATCAGGTACACAATTGTACTCTAACAAATATATCAATGACATCTCTAACGGTAACGTGTTCAGACGGATTTAATGGCGGACTTCCGCAATTTTTTGTATTAGAATTACTTGATACAAACTCCAAGGTAAGTACCCTATATAATAAATTTTAATGTCAGTTATTATATTTAATTTATATGTTATTAAATAAATATCATTGCCCAGCATGTTAGCAGTGGTGGTTTTTACATGGTTTTAATAAAGAAAGGGAACACAAACCAGGCAAAAATTCAGGCATACACCGAAAAAGTCTTAAGTGCTTTTTGTAGTTATTTAAAATGCATTGAATCATTTGTAGGACCAGATGAGGTAAAAATAGCACTGGAAAAAGAGAATTTTAATGTTAACTCCGTGATACACGTTTTAAATAATCAAAAGTTTCCTAACCAATGTTCAAGGTCAAACTTCAACCCGACTCTCGAAAACTAAAGAAAAAAGTTGTTCATCCTATATAGAAACTTCAATATTTGTTATATAGAATAATTACGATTGAATAACTCCACAAAAGAAGTGGTCCCGCCCAATGCTAAAACTGTTAAGAATACCGATACACCAAATCGAACTGCACTCAACCATTTGTAAACCGTTGTAAAGGTTTTTTTTTCAATAGGAACACAAGAATTTCGTTTCTTTATGTCAACGCACTCTCAAACATTTGTAATGATCTTTCAGTATCAAAACGTTAGTCGAAGTCAACATTTTCATCATGGTTCACTTACGAGCAACGTTTGGAAATAATTAAAAATTACTACCGAAATTCCGAAGCGGTGGTCACAACTTTAAGAGTGCTTACTCCAATTGTCGGCTGTAATAATCGTCCCACCCGAAAGGATGAGTACCATTGATTTTTCGATAGCCCTTGGCATGAGAGATTCTACTACGTCATATTAAAAAAATATCAAACTTTATTTTCTTTTCTTTTTTCAACTTTTTTTATAATTTTAATTCTTAAAAAGTAGGTTATAAAAAAGGAATATTTTTTTTAAATATTACCTTTCCAAGGAGACATATACATTGCCAACATAACATATATGCGCGTAAGAATAGGACTGGGAAAATCAACTCAGAGAAAAAGTAAAAAAAATAATTTTGTGCGCCTCGAAAATGAGTTTTGTGATATGTATTAGTGCAACTTTTATCCTCATGCCAAAAGCTATAGAAAAATCGATGGCATAATATCGACAATTTTTTGTCTTTACAAATCGACCCACCCTAATGTACACGTTAAAATTTTGATATAATGTTATTGTCAGAAAACGCATCTTCAAACAGATACAACTTTCAGATAACTTATTTTAGATATTAGAATACACATCAGCTCAGCGGTAAGGCGCATAGGGGTATCCTATTAAGGAAAAGAATGAAACATGAAGTCGCAGAAGGGTCTAACAAAACTACCTTTAAGCGACAAAAATTCGTATCCATAATCAAGGTGCTTCTCATACTATTTCGGCAATATATTTCCCTTGGCGGTTTGTGATATCAGAAGATATACTAATTAAATTAATAGTCAATAGTCTCGGACGCAACTTTCTTGCTGGTGAATATAATCCAAACATACGCAGTTGTGATCCCGTCAAGCAAAACCTTGGGAAAATCAGCTGTACAATGCCTAATGAGACGGAAAAGTTAATTGGACTTTATATCATCCTTCAGATCAAATCTTTTTATGCTGGCCTTCACACATAAACACAAAAACTCGACTTTATAGAATTCGGTAAAATAAGAGGAATTAGCAAATCGAACTTGTCTGCTTGTACTAGTACCGACTTGTCGTCAGACCATTTATGTACTTGTAACATTACATCTTCATTAAAAGGTTAAACTTGTAGATGAGGTTGAAATGCAGGAAGTCCATTAGCAGTCATATAGATTCTAAAAAAGTTATTCCTTATGGCATAGATATCTCTTTATCTCATTTTTAACCATTCCGATTATAATCGGAATGGTTAACCCTCCGGCGGGTGAGAAGAACATATTTCATTTTCAAACTGAAATTACTCCTTGCTGGTACATGGGAAGTATACCCATACACATATCAAGCAAATTTTCATGTTGATGATTCGAATGCGGAAACTGAACCACATATAGACATCAATGAAGATATTAGTGATGACGACGATGATGAAGAGGAAGAAACTGGTGCTCAGCAAACAAGTGACAATTACTTCATTTCCAAAGATGGTACCAAATGGACTAAAAATGCACCACCGACTTCCCGTACTCGTGCTCATAACGTAGCCGACTACATAAGGAGGAATCGGAGGAATCCGGGATCAATAGGAACCACATATCATCACCGAAGACATGGTGTACATCATAATACGCGAATCAAATCGGAAAGGCTGGGAAGTGAACGCAGCATGAAATTTGCCAAATCCAACTAACACAAAGGAATGGAAACCAATTACTTTGAAAGAGTTCGATGCTTTTTTGGCTATTATTTGTATGCTGGGCTCACTAAATCGAATAGTGAAGCTCTTGAAGAGATATGGGGCCCAACGCGCTGTCCAATATATAAAGCTGCATTAGTATTAGATCGTATGAAGTGCGTAAAACAATGCCTTAGATTCGACAATGAAAATACGCGACAGCAGCGACTAATCAACAGCAAAACTGCGGCTATTGATGATATTTGGCAAATGTTGCAGTCTAACTTGGCAGCAGCTTCCACTCCGCATGATGCAGTGACCGTTGCTGAGCATTTATTCCAATACAGAGACCGCACCCGCTTCACACAATACATTCCATCGAAGCCTGCCAAGTACGGGGTAAAGATATGGTGCTTGTGCGACTCAAAATCATTTTATCCTGTCAAAGGAATGATTTACTCTGGGAAATTGCGTGACCAGGCACGAGAGGTGAATGAAGGGCAGAATGTTGTACTTCAACCTTTGGAGAGATATTTGAATACAGGCCGCACAATTTATGCCGACAATTTTTTTAACAACTTTGGATTTGGCGCGTACTTTGATCAGGAATAAAACCGCATATGTTGGAACAGCGCGCTCG
Organism: Hydrotaea diabolus; assembly: GCA_963513945.1. Lineage (NCBI taxonomy): Eukaryota > Metazoa > Arthropoda > Insecta > Diptera > Muscidae > Hydrotaea > Hydrotaea diabolus. Next base: position 105,412,509 of record OY740716.1, on the reverse strand, counting down.
AATAAGACATGTGTGCCTCGGGAATTCCAAAAAAATCATACGCGTCCTCTCAACAGCACATTGTTCGGCTTCAACGAAGGCGATACAGCACTATGTTCATATGTGCCCAAGAGGAACAAAGCGGTAATTTTGCTGTCAGCACAGCATTATACTTGCGGTGTGGACATGCAAACTGAAAAGAAGAAGCCGTTTGCTATTTTGGATTACAACGCCAACAAATCGGGCGTTGATACAATGGACCAGATGCTTGGCACATATATATGCAAGCGCTCAACAAACCGCTTGCCATTGGCCATGTTTTTTAATGTGGTGGACATTGCTGCATTAGCTGTATTTACTTTATTCCACGAGATGAAGCCAATAAAAAGAAGTGACAGACGACGGTCATTCCTACTGATGCTGACAAAACAATTGGCACTACCAAACATAGAGGAACGGGCGCTGAACAACCGCATATCCAAAGATACAAAACGCAATGGAAGCATTTGATGTAAAGGTAAGAAAAAACAATTCTAACGTTAATAAGCAGAATAACTACATAATTTTGTTCTTTTTAGATATTATCAAGACCGGCAGAAGGAGCTGCACCATCGCTTGCTTCTAGAACGAACAGACCGTCATGTCGCCTATGCCATTATGAGTACGGACGGCAGCGGAAAACAAGGGCCTATTGTCATTCCTGTAACATCCAGTTTGTGCAGAGCATTCAACACTTATGCATCGATGCTACACCTGCACAGAAAATATGTTAGACGAGGGACAATCTACACAACAATAGTTTTTTAGGCTTTTTTCATATAAAACTCATAAAAAATAATAATGTTATATATAAAAAAAATCTAACATTCATTATACATGTATAATTAATAAATAATAATAAATCAAAACAAAAAAATGGAAAAAATGCGTTTTCATATAAAATTCCATACAAATAGAAATAGGTCCATGTGGACCATGTACTTCGTATAAGGGCAGCGGATGACTCAACCGTCGGAGGGTTAAGTAAAATGTTTAAGGATAGTCGTTTCTGTAGAATCGGGTGTTGTTAAGTAAACGACAAAAAAATTTTGTGTTGTTAAGAATTTGATAAACTGTTTTTAACGTTTTTAAAATTTCTTTTGAGCATTTGTCATATAATTTGTCGCGGAATAAATCATTAAATCGTGTTCCAACAGTTGATAGGCGCTTGCTCCGATATTTAAATAACCCAATTGAATTGACTGGAACCGAATTTCGGAAACTCTACAGATTATCTCGAGACATAGTTGAAAACTTGATGACAAATTAAAAGCAAGAATTACAGCAATTTCGACTGAAAAACAGGTAAAATCGTGCAAAGGGTCACATTTGAATTTACTAAGAAGCGTTGTTTTGCTAGGTTCTAGCTGCCTTGAGATTCTTTGCAACAGGATGTTACCAACGGCCCGTGGGAGAGCAATGGGGGTTATCAATGAGTCAAACGTCAATAAGTCGTTATATACATATTGTAACGGACGCAATAAACGACTCCACGTTTTATGCAAAGGTGAGATTCCCAATGACTCAAGTGGAGCGCCAAGCGGCTAAAGCAGTGTTTGCTTCAGTACCCTCACCATTTAAAGGAGGCACTATCGGAGCTATCGATTGTACACATGTCTCCATTTTGGCCCCAAAATATCATGAGAAGGCGTATGTCAACCACCATGGCTACATCGGATGCACTGAGTTTTAGCATCCGATAACTCTAGGGGATCCCCCTAGAGTAACGACTAACATAGATAAGTCTTATAGAATCCAAGAAGACTCAACTGAAGCTTTACGTTTGACATCTTCACTGCCCCTTAACACGAACTCAACACTGAGTCTCAAATACAAGGTTTTGCTATATAATAGTGTAATCAAACCTATCTGGCTAAAAGCAAGTTAAGGCAACCTTCACAAGATCCAGAATGAAAACATCCACCGAGGTTTGAAAATACCCCTCGTCAAAGACGCAATTCAAGATATCAAGATGATGCACAAACAGAAGCTCGAACAACACGGCAACATATTAGCTAGGTGGTTTCTATGTACTCCAAGCACGTCAACACTTTGGAAAAATGAACGCCAGGTATTCTTACCTATACCTGGAAGTCTCCCGTCATAGCATATCGTAAATATATGCGCGCAACAGACTGTCTAGAATTTCTATTCTACGTAGCGAGGTTTAAACCAAACTTGGTTTAAGTGCACTCAGAAGTAAATCCTTATAGCAGTCTTAACACAAAACAGAAATGTTTGGCTACCAGTGGTCGGATTTTCTTTTTGTTTTTTAACTTAAAATATACCTCTTACCTTGGTGTTGAAAACGGAATTATAACTTCATACCCATATGTCTAATATTTCTATTGAAAATTTATGGGAATTACGTAAAAGTTATGACTTGTTGTGTTTTTTTTTCAATTTAATTTAATTTTTTTGGGTCCCAACACAATAAGGTTGATATGGAGATACAAAATGAATTATATGTACCATAAACTTATTTCCATTAATACAATATAATTGACAGCGCATAGAGAAAGGGACCGAAGGGTAAACAAATCAATTTTCATTTTTTTCTTTTTTCGATGTGGACAACATCTGAGCGTGCCCCAAAAGTGTTCCCTCTCAGAGATATGCGCGTTTTATGAAAGTGAAGTCGACGATTCTAAGCGCAAATAGAAAGGGACCTTGTCATTAAAATGGCGCTCCTGAACACAACTTTTCATCAACTTTTCACTTTTTTTTTGATGTGGACAACATCTGAGCATCGAATGAGACCGATCCCATACCCCAAAAGTGTTCCCTCCCAGATATATGCGCGTTTTATGAAAGTGAAGTCGACGATTCTAAGCGCAAATAGATAGGGACCTAATCTTTAAAATGACTCTCCTGAACAAAACTGGGTTTTAACCTTAGGTCCCTTTCTATTTTGCGAGTCATATATAGTATTCCTTTTTCACTAGTGATTATTTCTATACGTTATGTATGTGTGTATGTATGTATGTTCATAGGTTTTAAATTCTAAAGTTAAATCGATTTATATACATTTATTTCAGTAAGGAATTCTTTGACCATTTCGAATTTATTTTCGTTTAATACGATTTTAATATCTCTGATTTTATATTTATTTCTACTCTTTTCAGTACTGTTGAATTCATTAAATATATGGTATACGGTTAATGTTTGACCATAGTTGCATTGGGGTGACGGTGATTTTTCCATCAGATGCCTATGTGTCGGTAGACAGTGTCAAATTTTCAGTCAATTAAGTTTAACTTAGTGTGATATAGGTACCCTAGGTTGGTTGTATCTAGGTTGAATAAAATACTGAATCTGAAATAGTTTTGTCAGGTTATCTGTCCTCCATATCTTGTTCCAGAGTCCAAATTTATATTTCCTAATAGGTCCTTTATAGTCGGAAAGTTGGATGCCAAATTCAGGATCAATGTCTAATGTCAGGGTACTTTTTGCCAATTGGTCTACTTTCTCATTCCAACAAATATCTAGATGGATTGGTATCCACATAAAAGTCACCTGATGATTGGGCATGCCAGACATGGTTGATCTCAGTCGCTGAATAAGAGTGTTCCTACTAAAGGGGTCACTTAAACCCAGCAAGGCGCTTCTACTATCTGATAAGATTAGAATCTTCTGACATTGATAATTATTCCTACCGTGCTAAACGCTCGTTCTGGACGCTAAAAATTCCGATGTGCAAATTGATGCAAAGTCATAAATACTCTTTTGAGTCATGTAGTTTTCGCCTACGCCTGGAAATTGGCCCTACCATCCACGACAGAAACATCAGTGTAATAGGTCATGAAATTTAGTGTTTATGATTTCCAGAAATCGTTTCTGAATTTCTGTCGGTAGCATTTCCCTCTTGCTGCAGTATGCATGGGTATAACCAATACTTAGGCCTGAAAAGTCCAAAGGGGCCACATCAGACGTTGTCGTGCGCTCCATATTCTCAACTCTGAGGCTTAATTTTGATGATTTCGAATTCGATAACGACCGTCAAGAATATGGGGCGGGATCGGGATGGTCTGGATCTAAGTCTGTCGATTTTAGTAATGTCAGTAATCATCTGGTGGACCTGATGGTCAATAACGGAAAATGATTTAAGGGTATAATTAAGTAATTGGTTTAATCGTCTAAGATAAGGAGGTGTTGGGGCCAATGTTTGTAGGCAACTTGCTGGATTAGCCCTGAACGCTCCAATGGTAAGTCTAATTCCAGTATTCAAAATTGGGTCGAGCCCTTTCAGGCGAGAGAGGGTGGCGGAGGAGTATACAATTGAAGTATAGTCTAAGGTAGGTAACATAATCGTGTCCAATATTTTAAGAAGGGTGTGTGGGTCAGATTCATAATGCGAACATCTCTGCCAATATTTTAAGAAGGGTGTGTGGGTCAGATTCATAATGCGAACATCTCAGCATTTTTATTATATTTATATTTAGAGTTGGTCCTTGCTTTTATATGCTGAACATGGTGCTGAAATATTAATTTTGGATCAAAAAAAAACACCCACAAATCTATTTCTATCTACAAAATAAATGTTTCTATCGGATATCTTTAGGACCAAATTAACTGCTGTACAGACTCTTCGCCTGGAAAACTTAATGGCCACAGTCTTCTTATCGTTAAATTGGAATCCGCTGGTTTCAGTCCAAGATATCAATTTATCTATTGTCTTTTGAATTTTCCTCAACATTGCCGATACTTTCTTCCCTAAACATTACACTAATAAGTAGTCTGCATATAGCAACGCCTTGACATCCTGCGTAATATTCCTGAATATCGAATCAATAGCCAGTAGAAACAGTGTGACGCTAAGCTCAGATCCTTAGGGCACTCCGTTTTCTAAGCAGAAGTAGTCTGAAAAGCAGTAGTAGTCTTTTATTTAATATTTCTAACAAATTTTAAATAAAAGCGACCATCTTACCCCTTAATTAACGCGGAATCTAGTTTATAATGGATTGACTTTCTCCAAATACGATTATACGCTTTTCGAATATCAAAAAATTGCTATTAAATCTCTCTTTGAAGAGAACCTTTCCATAATATCGGATTGCAATATTGCTAAATTATCAATTGTGCCTCTATTTTTTCGGAAAGCAGATTGATTTATATTTATAATATTATTATTTTCTATGTACCAGACAAGTCGCTTATTTATCATCCTCTCAAAAAGTTTGAAAAGGAAGCTCGTAAGAGATATGGCCTATAGTTATTCTTATTCGTGGCTTCCTTCCCTGTTTTTAAGATTGGTACTACTAAGGCCTTTCTCCAGTTATTTGGGAATGTCCTCTCCGACCAAATAAGATTATAAGAGTCAAGAAAATATTGTTTCAAACTGTCATTCTGTCCCTTTAACATCTCGTATCTGATGTTATCTGATCCAGGTGATGATCCACTGCAAGATCGCAAGACTGATTCTAACTCGGTCAGTGTAAATCTCTGATTATAAACTTCGCAAGACTGATTCTAACTCGGTCAGTGTAAATCTCTGATTATAAACTTCGCCATTATTTGAAGTGTTTATTGAAAAATCCGCCCTCGCTGCGTATGATCTGAACTCCGAGGAAAACTTTGAAGAAGAAGAGTTTGTAGCAAAATGTTGACCTAAGAAATTTGCTAATATTGTCATCGCCCGTCACTAATCTGCCGTTTTCTTCTATAGCCGTAATCTGTAGAAAATTTGAGCAACCATTTAGGGATTTCATTTTTTTATAAACGAGCGAGGGCGTTGGTTGTAGGTTTATACTTTGACAAAAATCAATCCATGAGTACCTCAGGCTTCTCCTGATTTCCCTACGAGTTTCCGATTTGATCTGAAGGAATTTTGCTAGATTAACTGCAGTCATATTTCTTTTAAATTGCTTTAGAAGCTTTCCCCTCTCTTTCATTAATTTTCTGATGATGTCATTTCACCATGGAACGTCTTTCCTGGTGCAGTCAGGGCTCTTATAAGGTATAGCTTATCTGCAGATCTTATTTTAGTACTGGAAATATAGCCCCCCACTATTTCATCAATATTGGTGAAACTTTCAAATGGTTCCCTGAAATCACAATCAAATTTATCCCACATAGCCTTCTTCGTGTTCAGAAAGGTCTTCGTTGAAAGGATGGTGTAAATACGTTAAAATTAATCAATATAGGGTAGTGGTCACTATTATGAAGGTTAAAATCTCCTAATATTATAGAAGGGATATCAAATTGATTTACTAAATTACTAAGGCCATGGTTGGAAATAGTTTCAGACCCAGGAAGCTATATGGAGCAGATAATACATTCGATGGGGAATTTTATTCTTATTGCTACTAACTGTAAGTCCGTTTTAAGATGGATTTCTTCTCCATCAATTGCGTTGTTGAGCATTTGTTGTTGTGGCTACATTCTTAAAGCTACATTCTGAAGCATGAAAAGTAATTTAGTTTTGTATAATTCGATTTGAATTTAAATTTCTTGAACACATATTTCGAAACAGTTCACTGTATATAATAAGAGTTTAATTTCTTCTATATGACTTAAAATCCGTTACAATTCCATTGAAGTATTTGGTAGTCGTTATTCATATAAACAAGATCAGCTTGATAATACATCTCTCTCTGATTCTGTGATTACATTTATTGTTTTGCCTGGTTGTTTTTTCTTCTTGTCAGCATTCGTTATCTCTCGTTTTCTCCTCTTCGATATGTTTTTGGGAATTAAGCTTATTTTCGTTCCATTTGGTCACATCACGTACAGAGGAGAAGGCTTCTCTCAAGGTTTTGACAGGTGTAGTTTTCTCAGCTGTGGGGAGTTTTGACTTTTCGCTTTGTTGTCATTTACATGGGCAGTTGCTTACTTTCCCAATAGGACCAGTATACTATACGTAGACGCATTCGTATAGTATACAAACGATATAGGGATACTGTGCCCGTCAGTATACCTTTCCAATATACATTTATTAAGGAATGGCCGCTTCAGTATATACAAACACAATCGCATACAAAGTATAGGGAAGTGTATGTATACTTGTTCAAAAAGTATGTGAACAAGTATGGCGTTGCATCATCCACGAACATAAAATGTTCAGCTTCTTTATACAAAGTATTCGAAGATGTTTGATGATGCATCACCCACGAATGAAATTTTCTCACTTTCGTTACTTCATGGCGTTTCTTTATACAAAGTATGCAAAGATGTATGGAGTTGATTTTTGGCTCTCATATACAATCCCCGTATACTTTCCGAAGTATTCGGAAAAAGTCCTATTGGGTTGTTTGGTGTTATGTTTGCATATGTCCGCGGCAGAGAGTTATTTCTTTCGTATTGCTTTCTATCTTCGTACATATATTTCTTTTCTGTTACTGGTATTGATTGTATTGCGTACTCTTTCTTGTAAACTACACATTCCTTAGAGAAACTGTTGTGTTGTTTTTGGCAGTTAACACACTTTAGTTGTTTCTCACATTTTTCTCGTCATCCAGATTTATCAGCAGGAGTATGTTCAGCGCTACTGCAGTGTGGGTAAGTTTTTTTTGTGGATGAACATTTCTCGGATATGTGTACGAATTGGAAACAATTATAGCAACGTAATGGATTAGGAATGTGCGGTTTGACATGAGTATAAAAGTAGCCAATAAAAATATGCTCTGGTATCTGGTGCACATTGAATGTAACAATGTACAAACCCAAATCAACACTTGTTAGTTTTTTTGTTTCTAGGTCTCGCTTTTTAAGTCTTTTGACATCGATGATAACGGGTTGCCCAAATAAGACCAGCTGATGTGAAACACAAATAACTTTTTTATTTTTTAAAATAATTTATTTTTTCTTTTTGCGATGTTAAATGAACTCTTGGAAATTCAAAATGATTACGTAGAGTCCACAACAAACATGGAGCCATTTAAATTTCTGAACGCGTGTGAGGTTGCACCTGTAAGGCTGCAAGCTGAAAAAACTAAAAAAATATATATCGGATGATACTAGTATAAACAATGTTCCTCTTATTCCGAATAACAGGAATCTTTCAAAACTTGAAATTAATGGTCATCGATGATATTATTATTAGGAAAATTATACCTATAGAAACAAATATTAATTTCAATGCCTGCACCTTTATCTTAAGTAATTTTGGAACTGTAATAATTTGTCTTCTCTTTATTTACTAAATATGTATTGCAGCAACTCCATCGGCCTTTTTGCTTTACAAAACATAGTTGGCATAATTTGTAATCATAATGTTATACGACTGGATATCTGCTTCTAATTTGATTTTTTTGGATTTTGGCCTTGTTTGATTGGCAACTCGCTCAGAAGGTCGCAAATTCGATCACTTCAAATTGAGTTTTCGCATAAGCGGCCACATATTAGTTCACTAACTTAACCTGTCAGATACGTTTATTGTTTCTTTTCCATTGTATTGTCGAACGGAATAAAGAAATGTCCGGCATAGGTGTACCGAATGCTTGAGCTACAGCTCAACAACAGACATGATAATTCCATCGAAAAGGCTTACGCGGTCAATGAAGCTAATTACACCATTAATAAACACAGACTTAGTAGTTATTGGTTAAGGTGGCTTTTATGTAATGCAAACCTAACTTCGTCCTGCAATGAATCGGAATCTCTTTTTAAAACTTGCAATAATCCTTCAGTGTACATACACCAACCAATATTTCACTACCTCATGGCGATTAAAAGTCACGCAATTGTCGTATCCAGCTTGTAGGAGGGATGCTATTAAAATTTCGGGCCCTCGCAATTGTGTTGCTAGATACAAACTTCCTTTAATAATTTTAGATTTTTTAGCATAACTTCCCTAAAACGTTTTGTCATTTGAGAGCGAATTGTTTTGTTTAAAGTGTGGTGAAAAATTCATCTTGGCCAATAAATGAAGATAACCAGGGAAAAATTTTGTGCGATGATTTTTAACGATTTTTGGTATGGATAAGCGTGAGAAGAGTGTCTCAATCAACTGTTTCGACTTTTGGTGATTTAGCACTAACCAAAACCACAGTAAATCTCCGCTCCAGGATAAATTTCGTGTACGTGAATTAATAAAGCAAGACATACCATAAGATTGAGACATCCTTGGGCATAAGCATGATACCCAGCAGAAAAATTTGGAATTTATTACATTGGGAATTAATTATATAATGGACTAGCCCAAGAAAAAACCCATGTATCAAATTGCAAATTTGAAAAATTCATGTTGGGTGAATAAATGTACACATTTTTGGTTTGCCAAGTCGGGAGCAAGCAACATACAATTAGCCGTGAGAAAAACATGAATGCTCCAAATTCAAGCCAGCAACAGTTACGGATTGCACTTGGGCTTTATTAATGGTAATCTTGAAAGGGAACTGAAGCAGCCTAAATTCGAATGGTAAAACGTTGGTAATCATTAATAGGCGTAGAATCATCACATTTTCGCTTTGAATTTTGCCGCTAGTGATCGTTGCCACCATCAAATTTGGTGTCATATTTTTGATGATCATTTTGGTTTCGAATGAGATCACCGGTGACCCTACTTTTAATGTCAATATATGTGGTGGCATTCCCTAGGGTTTTGTGAAAGAAATTCTCTGACATCATAATGGGCGAACGAAATTGAACACGACAACTTTGTGACTAGAGAAGAATTAATCTACATCTTCAAAAACTTGAAGGGTAAGTTGTCTTCTGGAACAGACAACATTCCAAACGTGGTCCTCAAAAATATCCCCTTAAACATGATTCTCCAATATTGCAGGATGTTCAACAATATTATCAACAATTCCTACTTTCCACAATCTTGGAAACTAGATAAAGTTGTTGCACTGCCAAAAAAGATAAAGACCATAGCTACCGAAAAAATCTACGTGCTACAATACTTCTCCCCAATATAAGCAAAATTTTCGAAATCTGTATTAATTCGAGGATAAATAATTTTCTGGATAGACATCATGTAACTAACGATAACCAATTCGGTTGGTTTCAAATATTAATTAGAATTTGTATCTTTTGTTGTTTATTTGTTGCTTATTTTTCAGTTATTTTTAGACTTGAGGTCATTAGCAAAAAACAGATGTTGGTGTTTTTATAATTTATTTAATTTTAAATAACCCAATATTTCGAACTGTCGTCGTTCATCATCAGGGGTAATCACTAAAACAAACATAAAACATACATAAAATTGCAACAAAACATAAAATTACAACAAAACACAATTTTCTATCACGAATAACAGAATTTTGGTAAATAATTAAATTTAAATAATTGTTTTACTTCTGTCCTCTTGTACATACTTCTAATATTCAACTAATGTATGTCTTTCCGTCAGTACTTATTAGCAATATGTCTGTATGTATGTGCATATCTATCCGTGTCAGTTTTAAAATTCATTCTTTTAGATGTAGGAACGTCGTTGATTTAAAGCAAATCTAAAGTGTATCTTATCTTATAATTCCTCTCTTGTGCTAAAATTTCTACGTCGTTAAAGTTTGGCTTGTGTCCAGTCAAAGTACAGTGATTCGAAATGGCCGTCTTTCGGAGAAACCAGGTATGTACGTCATTGCTTTATACTTTGTTGTTGCTCTTTTTTACTTAACTGTTTGGTAACAATTGGTTTTCGTCCGTCTAATTAAGTCCTCTATGGTGTTAATTGGAAAGTCACTTTTCCTTAATACGTTCCTAATGCGTCTTTCATTGTCACTATGGAAACTTTCGTCACTTATGTTAGAAACTCTGTTAATAAAGTTTGTCGCTGTATTAATTATAATTCGTCGGGGATGTTTGGAATAAATGTTTATTATTCGTCCGAAAGATATTGGTTTTTGATACCAATCCAATTTTAACAAATTGCCTTGTCGGTGAATTATAGAGTCAAGATAAGGATGTTCTTGGTCACATTCTTTCTCCATTGTAATTTGTATTTGTCTATTGAATGAATTAAGTATTTGAAGAGTGTACCAAAGAACTTAAATTAAACAAAACGAAGGTTGGTTTGTATACAAGAGGGAGAAAGACAGACCAACCAATATACAGTGGCTTCTCTCGTTGGGTCCAAAACACGCATTGCCCACTACCAACAGGAGATGGCGAGAACTAAATTAGTGTCACTAAAAGACGACCACATGCATAAGACGGAACATAGCATAGATAAAGTCGGACAAAGGGGGGAATAAAGTGGCAATAGATAAATAGGACTACGACCTTAAAATGAGAATAATTTTGATGGACATGTGCACATACAGACGCTTAAAAAGCGATCCTACTTCCACTCTGCAAAACAAAATTAGTGGACAAGTTATTTATCATACATTTAATTAGCCAAAATGACAAATATAAATTAACCAACCGGACAGCAACAGCGCATAGAATCTACGGACTTCTAAAAATCCATAAAAAGGGTACACCACTACGACCGATTTATTCCTCCATAAACTCATAGGCGTATGGACTTAGTAAATACCTAATAAATATTTTAAAGAATATAACAAGAGATTGGCCCCATAATGTAAAGGACACACGGAACTTCACATATAGGATTAATAACACATATATTGACGATGACAAAACTTTAATTTCATTTGACGTGGTATCCTTATTCCCTAGCATACCAGTAAATCTAGCTATTAAGACGATAGAGGAAAAATGGACTTATATACTTATAGAGGAATTCACCAGAATTCCAAAAGACTTGTTATTGAATTACTGACTTTCTGTATAAAGGGGCACTAGATATTTCAAATATGATGATAGAGTTTTTGATAGAGTTTATATATATATATATATATATATATATATATATATATATATATATATATATATATATATATATATATATATATATATATATATATATATATATATATATATATATCTATATATATCTGTCTGTATGTGAACATGTCCATCAAAATTATTCTCATTTTAAGGTCGTAGTCCTATTTATCTATTGCCACTTTATTTATTATATATATATATATATATATATATATATATATATATATATATATATATATATATATATATATATATATATATATATATATATATATATATATATATATATATATATATATATATATATATATATATATATATATATATATATATATATATATATATATATATATATATATATATATATATATATATATATATATATATATATATATATATATATATATATATATATATACATTAGGAGCATACTTCATATATTATGTTATTATGTGATAAATTTTTAATTTTAATTAATTTATTTAATTTTTATTTTATTTTTAATTAATTTATTTAATTTTTATTTTTATTTAAATATATAGAAATCAATTTACCTAGACTCTGAAATGGCATCCACATCAGGTGTACAAAGAGAATCAGCAAAACTTACTATACGAGAGGTGTTAATTTTTTGGCAGAAAGCTCGAATGCCGGCTAAAGATGAGCAAAATGCAATAACAAAGCTTGAAAAACTTCACGTCGAGTGGAGAATTCTTCAAAAAGACAGGAAGAAAACATCGGAAACGATCAAAAACAAATGTAAACAGTTTGTTGAAAAGTTAGACGATCTTTTTGATATTGCTCATCAAGATGCCTTGACTCTGATGAAATCGGAAGTAGATAAGGCTTTTCTCGTGAAACAGAGGCAGAAGGGCCGTCCAGGTTGCATGTCTGGAGTAGATCGCAAGTTATCTAGAGCTGAAGAAATCAAGGCGCAAAAGGAACTTGAAAGAATTAACCGACAAATCCAAGAAGAATATTTTGATATTGGTGAGTTTTTTATATTATTATTCCAATTTATTATTATTATTTTCTTGATGCTTCTTAGGAACGGATGATGAGTACAATTTCGGAGAAGAAGAAGACACTCAAGAGGACATCATCTACCAGGAGCTTGAAAACTTGGAGTCAATGGACATCCCGGAAGAAGCTGCAGAAGATCTAGTTCCATCTGATAGAAAAAGGATGAAAGTTTCATATGCAAGAGGCGTTCACGAGATTTTAAACATGAAATTGTCAATTTTGTTAGATCGGTGTAAGGTATCCGACAGAAATGCCACGAGAATTTTAATAGCTACACTAGAGGCACTTAACCTTGACCCTCTTTAGTACAAAGTCTCCAAAACTTTATTACATACTAGAAGGAAAATGTTCAGAGAACAGTATACTAAAAATATTTTAGTTAAAGTAAACATTCCAGAAAAAGAGGCCGTGGGTGTCCATTGGGACGGTAAACTTTTACCGGGCGTTTTAAAAAATGAGCAATGTGAGCGAATAGCTATTGCTATTTCATACGGCGGCAAGGAACAACTGCTGGGAGTTCCTGTAACAGAAAACAGCTCAGGAGAGGAGCAAGCACTTGCCGTATATGAATGCCTACAGCAATGGGGTCTTCCCAACACCGTCAAGGCGATGTGCTTTGATACTACAGCATCCAACACTGGAAGATTTAAAGGAGCATGCGTCATATTGCAGCAAATGTTAGGAAGAGAATTACTGCACCTAGCTTGCCGTCACCATATCTTGGAAATTATGTTAAGAGGCGTATTCGACACAAAAATGGGTTCAACCACGGGACCTCATCCAGACATTTTCAAAAGATTTCTCCTTGCGTGGCCCAAGATAGACAAACAAAAATATGACACAGGTATTAGTGACAATCTAATACAAAAGCAGCTATCTCCAGAATTAATTGCACATGTTACTGCTGAATTCAAAAAGAAATTAACTGAGAACCATCTAAGAGATGACTACAAGGAGCTGTTGCAGTTGGTTCTCGTATTTGCAGGATCACTAGACGGCAATGTTGTGGGTTTTAGAACTCCAGGCGCCATTCATCACGCCAGATGGATGGCAAAGGCTATTTACTGCTTTAAAATATTTATTTTTCGGCGCCAATTTAAGATGTCTAGAGGAGAAGAAAGTTCTGTAAGTGCTATTGCTGTTTTTCTAGTTAAAATTTACTGCAAAGCTTGGTTCAATGCTCCAAAAGCTCATCTAGCGCCAAAGCAAGATTTAGACATTTTGCGTAGTCTATTAGTCTATAGACAACGACATCGCAGAAATAGCACTCACTAAATTTTCGAATCATTTGTGGTATTTGAATACGGAGTTGGTTGGATTGTCGTTTCACCATTACAGACGATGAAAAGTTATTAATGGCTAATAAATTGCTCAGTAGCACTGATGAACCATCAGAGCAAGCTAGGGTTGTAAATCCAAAAGTAAGGAAAGAAAAGTTAGAAGAGTTGGTTGATGGAGGATTAATTAATTTACTTTCCAAAGAAACGTTTAATTTTTATGACCGATTTAATATAAAAATAGATTTTCTTAGACAAAATCCAAACACCTGGCCTTAAAATAATAACTTCCAAGAAGGATTGAAAATTGTCAAAACATTAAAAGTAGTAAATGATATGGCTGAGCGTGGTATTAAATTAATAACTGACTTCAACGACCTTCTGACAAAAGATGAAGAACAAAAGCAATATGTCCTGCAAGTTGTAAGCAAATGCCGAGCATTGTATCCCGACGTTTCAAAAGTACTTTAACAAAAGCTCTAGAATAAATTGGATAACTATGTAATATTATCGAATATATTCCTGATTTTTATATATTAAAATAAAAATGTTCTTGAATTTAACTGTATTACTTGTGTTTTTTATTACATTTCTACTTTGAACTCAAAAATATACCAAAAAAAATTAAAAATTTATCACATAATAACATAATATATGAAACATGCTCCTGGTGGCACCAGGTCACGTTTTCGGAGCTAAAGGCTGCCGTAACTCGGTTTGACTCAGAGTTAAAACAATTTTGTTCATAACATAAATTTTGAAGAACAAAATAACCTATCTTTTGTGATATCTTGCGTGTTTTTATTATTTACCGTTCTCGAGTTATGGCTCAATACGTCAACTTTTTGGCACGTGTTAACGTCCTTTAATCGGGCTCAAATTTTGGCTATCCCAATATCTGGAAAGGGGATTCGTTTTGTGGGGTTAAGACGAACAAGATTCCGACATTTTTTTGCCCCATATAAGGCAAAAAAAAAAATATATATATATATATATATATATATATATATATATATATATATATATATATATATATATATATATATATATATATATATATATATATATATATATATATATATATATATATATATATATATATATATATATATATATATATATATATATATATATATATATATATATATATATATATATATATATATATATATATATATATATATTTAAAACAAACTTTTCTTCTTAGCTTTGCAACACAAAGCTGCGACAGATAACAGGATTTCAAAATCAAAACACGAAGAAACAATATATGTTCTGCAGATGAGGAAATTACTAGGTTATCAAGATGCAGTTTTTGTCAAGTGGCATTACCCCGTCCATTCTTTTTAATATCTAATATAATGTAATACTCGTATTAATAATCTATATACGAGTAGTATATACTCGTAAAATTGGATCTATGTGATTATGTATAATTATGTATGTTTAAGATCCAAACATACATACGTTGATGGGATGATAATATAAAAGCAGATTTTAGATTTTCGTTTAGTGGCGTGGCAAAAGTGTTTTTGAGAGAGTTACGGCTTTGCAAAATTGTTGTTTTGGGTTAGAAGGCTAAATATTGGAACATATTCAAACAGACAATACAAAGTTCTCCTGGCGATGACGAAGATTGGTAGCTCGTGCAAAAGTGCATTGATGAATCCCAATTTAGTGGTTCAAATGGTTAGTCCATCAACAAGTTATTGTTTTGAAATGAGATCATACTTTTCGAACCATGCGTAACAATCAACAACAAAGTCTTTTGTCAACTTGGTCTGTCAGCATCTATACGAGACAGAAATTACGTTAAAAGCAGAGATCTGCTGCGAGAACAAAAATTCGACGTAAAACAGCAACAAGATTTTGTAGATATTCAATCAAGACTCTTAATCCCTGGTCAAAAAATGCTTATGACACAGTCATGCAACGTGTTGCAACACCATGCAAAATTAGCAAAAAAAAAACCGGGTATGGCCACTGTCCCTAAAATGTGTAAATCCTCATTTGGAACGAATGCACCACGGCGCTAATGAAATCGCTTGAAACGATTGACCCGACTCAGCACGATTTTCGAGAGAAACAACTACCGATGGAAGGTGTTCTGATACTTCTTGCGGGTGATTTTCGCCAAACTATGCTGTTATACCTCGATCAATGCCCGCCGTAAGCTAAACGCATGCTTGAAAGAACCATATTTATGGAAACGAATTG
Source organism: Hydrotaea diabolus (assembly GCA_963513945.1). Taxonomy (NCBI): domain Eukaryota; kingdom Metazoa; phylum Arthropoda; class Insecta; order Diptera; family Muscidae; genus Hydrotaea; species Hydrotaea diabolus. Next base: position 105,396,235 of record OY740716.1, on the reverse strand, counting down.
AGAAAATGAGGAAAATAACAAACATGCGGGTGCATATCCATCAATGTGTTTCCGCCCTTAACCTTTTAAAACCAACTTATATACACAAGAAATGGCCAAATTCCAATTGATTCCGTAACAAATGAGATTTCGTTTCCGCCCAACATTAGCTGCCTAATACCATCACACCAAATTTGATGGTGGCAACGATCACTAGCGGCAAAATTCAAAGCGAAAATGTGATGATTCTACACCTATTAATGATTACCAACGATTTACCATTCGAATTTAGGCTGCTTCAGTTCCCTTTCAAGATTACCAATCCGTAACTGTTGCTGGCTTGAATTTGGAGCATTCATGTTTTTCTCACGGCTAATTGTATGTTGCTTGCTCCCGACTTGGCAAACCAAAAATGTGTACATTTATTCACCCAACAGAACTAGCAAAAATATTGTGTTTCCGTTAGCTTTACAAAAACTTACATGAATTTTTCAAATTTGCAATTTGATACATGGATTTTTTCTTGGGCGTAGCAACGCCCGCCGGGATCCGCTAGTCCATTATATAATTAATTCCCAATGTAATAAATTCCAAATTTTTCTGCTGGGTATCATGCTTATGCCCAAGGATGTCTCAATCTTATGGTATGTCTTGCTTTATTAATTCACGTACACGAAATTTATCCTGGAGCGGAGATTTACTGTGGTTTTGGTTAGTGCTAAATCACCAAAAGTCGAAACAGTTGATTGAGACACTCTTCTCACGCTTATCCATACCAAAAATCGTTAAAAATCATCGCACAAAATTTTTCCCTGGTTATCTTCATTTATTGGCCAAGATGAATTTTTCACCACACTTTAAACAAAACAATTCGCTCTCAAATGACAAAACGTTTTAGGGAAGTTATGCTAAAAAATCTAAAATTATTAAAGGAAGTTTGTATCTAGCAACACAATTGCGAGGGCCCGAAATTTTAATAGCATCCCTCCTACAAGCTGGATACGACAATTGCGTGACTTTTAATCGCCATGAGGTAGTGAAATATTGGTTGGTGTATGTACACTGAAAGATTATTGCAAGTTTTAAAAAGAGATTCCGATTCATTGCAGGACGAAGTTAGGTTTGCATTACATAAAAGCCACCTTAACCAATAACTACTAAGTCTGTGTTTATTAATGGTGTAATTAGCTTCATTGACCGCGTAAGCCTTTTCGATGGAATTATCATGTCTGTTGTTGAGCTGTAGCTCAAGCATTCGGTACACCTATGTCGGACATTTCTTTATTCCGTTCGACAATACAATGGAAAAGAAACAATAAACGTATCTGACAGGTTAAGTTAGTGAACTAATATGTGGCCGCTTATGCGAAAACTCAATTTGAAGTGATCGAATTTGCGACCTTCTGAGCGAGTTGCCAATCAAACAAGGCCAAAATCCACAAAATCAAATTAGAAGCAGATATCCAGTCGTATAACATTATGATTACAAATTATGCCAACTATGTTTTGTAAAGCAAAAAGGCCGATGGAGTTGCTGCAATACATATTTAGTAAATAAAGAGAAGACAAATTATTACAGTTCCAAAATTACTTAAGATAAAGGTGCAGGCATTGAAATTAATATTTGTTTCTATAGGTATAATTTTCCTAATAATAATATCATCGATGACCATTAATTTCAAGTTTTGAAAGATTCCTGTTATTCGGAATAAGAGGAACATTGTTTATACTAGTATCATCCGATATATATTTTTTTAGTTTTTTCAGCTTGCAGCCTTACAGGTGCAACCTCACACGCGTTCAGAAATTTAAATGGCTCCATGTTTGTGCTTTTGTAAACCTCTATATGTGACAGCGCATAGAGAAAGGGACCTAAGGGTAAAAAAAATAATTTTCACTTATTTTTTGATGTGGAAAACACCTGAGCATCGAATGAGACCGATCCCATGCCCCAAAAGTGTTCCCTCCCTGAGATATGCGCGTTTTATGAAAGTGATGGTACACCAAAGATACACGTATTTAAATCATTAAAATGGCTCTCCTGAATAAAACTGGTTTTTACCCTTAGATCCCTTTCTATTATGCGCGTCACATATTTAAAGCATTATAATCCTATCAAGCAAAAAACCTAGTGATCATACATGTTTAAAGTATAGATTAAAATTAATAACAAAGTTTATGTAAGATATCTTTGCTATTGCCATGACTATATGCTTGGAAGAAAAGCTATCACGCATTGGCTGGAATGTCAATCTTTGCCTAGATGTTTTACAAACTATTTGAATCTTACTGCTTGTGGTGCTGCTCATTTGCAAATGTATATGCAGCTTCTCTAATACTTCACCTAATTTACGGGTTCTTAAAAATCATCATTTTTGTCGTTTTTACACTGAAATGCACTGAAATTTACGGGTTCTTAAAAATCATCATTTTTGTCGTTTTTACACTGAAATGCCAATTGTCATTTCGTAAAATTTTAGTTTAAAAATCGTTAAAATGACGACAAATCGTCAAGATTGGCAGCTCTGGTTCATAACTTAAAAATCCTTAGAACTTAACATCTTAAAAGTTGCAGTGGGCGATGTTTTATTGCTGCATTGATCAGAAGTGGATCCGCATTTTCCTATAATTGAACCAAGCTCTAATAAGTTCTACGAAATAAGGATAGTAGATTACAAGTGGAGGGAACATTAATTTACCTTTCAAAGAATAGAGACAATATTAATATCATACATAAAAAGGTCATAGGAGGTTTAAACTCATTTAAAAAAAAAACTAGACATAAGAATACACAGGAGAACAGGGGACTCACAACGGACCATGCAAAGTTTGAACTCGATCTATAGCTTAGTTTGTGGATTCTAGCAGGTCCTCACACCGGGAGGAATCTTTTCGTGGGGGAAAAATAAAACACTTTCACCAGAAATGATATGACCTAATTTCACATAATGGTCGAAATCGGATCATATATGTGGCTTCTAAAGTGGTCCACTGCAATATTATTAGTACTGAATACTGAAACAATAATTCGTTAACGTAAAAATTAGACCATTTTTTATTGATATGGAAAAAAACACAGTGCATGTTCAACTCTCACTGCGTAAACATCTCTTCTAAACCAATCGGATAAAGGAAGAGCAAATAGTTAAAAAAAAATAAAAACAAAACAAAAATGCTAACTAGCAAATAAATTATAAATTCTTACATTAGCCGAAATCTATACAACAAAACAAGAAATAAGTACTAATTATTGGAACCAACCGTCATGACCTCTCCCAACTAGGGAGGCTTACTCTTTGACAAAGGTAAGGCAGTTCTTAACCCTGAATCGTTGCAGCCCGTGTTTTTGCGCATGTCTAGAGCTGGAGCCCACGCGGAAAAACATTTAACAAACGTCTCTCCTTTTCTTTTACAAATATCTATCGTTACAGTTGGAGGAAAGATTGCAAGCTGCAAAAACCTCAGGAGTGGCCAATTATAAATAGAATGTGTAAATGGAAAACAGGCAAATAAAATCATTAAAGTTGTGTCGATGTCTTTCGATATATTTGTCAACGTTGGGGAACACAAATCTCTTAATACTTCAAGAGGAATTTTCTATACGGATGAGTTGCGAGAATTGGACGACAGAGAGATGAGAGAGGAAATTGTTCGTGTAAACCCAAATACAGGATGGCCCAAATGAGACCTAGTGATGTTAAATACGTATAACTCTTGTAATAACGGTTTTTTTAAATGATTTATTTTTTTATGCCTTTACCAAAAATTTCACGCAGCATGTGCATAGTTTGCCAAGCAGTATGTGCAGTAGCTCTATTATGTTGAAACCACAAATTAGGGTGTTGCTCCAATATTGGCTGCAAAAAGTTGTCGATCATTGTTCTGTCAGAAGCCCCGGAGACCGTTTCTGCCGTTTCATCCTCACTCTCAAAGAAATATGGGCCGATGATTTTTGTGGCACCGCACCAAACAGTGCATCTGATTGGGTGTAACTGATGCTGATGCATTGCCAACTGCAACCCAGTGCCTCAAAACGGCAACTTAACTTGTAATCGTTAAAGATGTGGACGCTGATCTTACGTTAAAAAACGGCGATAATTTCGCTGCGTCGGAATAATTGATCGTGGAGAAGAATAACAAAAATCGATAATTTTAATGCGTTGTTGTGGACTGTACGTAATCATTTTAAATTTCAAAAAGTTCAGTTAACATCGCAAAAAGAAAAAATAAATTATTTTAAAAAATAAAAAAGTTATTTGTGTTTCACATCAGCTGGTCTTATTTGGGCAACCCGTTATCATCGATGTCAAAAGACTTAAAAAGCGAGATCTAGAAACAAAAAAACTAACAAGTGTTGATTTGGGTTTGTACATTGTTACATTCAATGTGCACCAGACACCAGAGCATATTTTTATTGGCTACTTTTATACTCATGTCAAACCGCACATTCCTAATCCATTACGTTGCTATAATTGTTTCCAATTCGTACACATATCCGAGAAATGTTCATCCACAAAAAAAACTTACCCACACTGCAGTAGCGCTGAACATACTCCTGCTGATAAATCTGGATGACGAGAAAAATGTGAGAAACAACTAAAGTGTGTTAACTGCCAAAAACAACACAACAGTTTCTCTAAGGAATGTGTAGTTTGCAAGAAAGAGTACGCAATACAATCAATACCAGTAACAGAAAAGAAATATATGTACGAATCAATACCAGTAACAGAAAAGAAATATATGTACGAAGATAGAAAGCAATACGAAAGAAATAACTCTCTGCCGCGAACATATGCAAACATAACACCAAACAAAGTATGCAACTGCCCATGTAAATGACAACAAAGCGAAAAGTCAAAACTCGCCACAGCTTAGAAAACTACACCTGTCAAAACCTTGAGAGAAGTCTTCTCCTCTGTACGTGATGTGACCAAATGGAACGAAAATAAGCTTAATTCCCAAAAACATATCGAAGAGGAAAAAACGAGAGATAACGAATGCTGACAAGAAGAAAAAACAACCAGGCAAAACAATAAATGTAATCACAGAATCAGATAGAGATGTATTATCAAGCTGATCTTGTTCATATGAATAACGACTACCAAATACTTCAATGGAATTGTAACGGATTTTAAGTCATATAGAAGAAATTAAACTCTTATTATATACAGTGAACTGTATTGAAATATGTGTTCAAGAAACTAAATTTAAATCGAATTATACAAAACTAAATTCCTTTTTATGCTTTTTTAAGAATGTAGCCACAACAGCAAATGCTCGCGGGGGGGGGGGGCGGTTGTATATACCTCAACAACGCAATTGACGGAGAAGAATTCCCCATCGAATGTATTATCTGCTCCATATAGCTTACTGGGTCTGAAACTATTTCCAGCTATGGCCTTAGTAATTTAGTAAATCAATTTGATATCCCTTCTATAATATTAGGAGATTTTAACCTTCATAAAAGTGACCACTACCCTATATTGATGAAATTTAACGTATTTACACCATCCTTTCAACGAAGACCTTGCTGAACATGAAGAAGGCTATGTGGGATAAATTTGATTGTGATTTCAGGGAACCATTTGAAAGTTTCACCAATATTGACGAAATAGAGGGCTATATTTCCAGTACTATAATAAGCTCTGCAGACAAGCCATACCTTATAAGAGCCCTGACAGCACCAGGAAAGAAGTTCCATGGTGGAATGACACCATCAGAAAATTAATGAAAGAGAGGGGAAAGCTTCTAAAGCAATTTAAAAGAAATATGACTGCAGTTAATCTAGCAAACTTCCTTCAGATCAAATTGGAAACTCGTAGGGAAATCAGGAGAAGCCTGAGGTATTCATGGATTGGTTTTTGTCAAAGTATAAACCTACAACCAACGCCCTTGCTCGTTTATAGAAATATTAAATCCCTAAATGGTTGCTCAAACTTTCGACAGATTACGGCTATAGAAAAAAACGGCAGATTAGTGACGGGCGATGACAATATTAGCAAATTTCTTAGGTCAACATTTTGCTACAAACTCTTCTTCTTCAAAGTTTTCCTCGGAGTTCAGATCGTACGCAACGAGGATGGATTTTTCAATAAACACTTCAAATAATGGCGAAGTTTATAATCAGAGATTTACACTGACCGAGTTAGAATCAGCATTGCGATCTTGCAGTGGATCATCACCTGGACCAGATAACATCAGATACGAGATGTTAAAAGGACATGATGACAGATTGAAACAATATTTTCTTGATTTTTATAATCTTTCGCAGTCGCAGGCGAAAACTACATGACTCAAAAGAGTATTTATGACTTTGCATCAATTTACACATCGGAATTTTTAGCGATCAGAACGAGCGTTGAGCACGCTAGGAATATTTATCAATGTCAGAAGATTCTAATCTTATCAGATAATCTTATCCCAGTCGTGATTTGTTGGCCAGTGGTTCTGGTGATAGCACCGCAAGCATGTGGGACATGTCGAATGCAATGGCATCACCAAATCAGCTAGCGCTGCGTCATTGCATTTATTGGATTGGAATTGTGATGGTACGCTCTTAGCTACAGGTAGCTATGACGGCTTCGCACGAATATGAAATACCGATGGCCGTTTAGCGTCCACATTGGGTCAACATAAGGGCCCCATATTCGCACTGAAATGGAACAAACGCGGCAATTATATTCTATCGGCTGGCGTGGATAAAACTACCATAATTTGGGATGCATCAACGGGCCAGTGCACACAACAGTTTTCATTCCACAATGCACCAGCTTTGGATGTGGACTGGCAAACGAATAATTCGTTCCCTTCCTGCAGTACCGATCAGCGTATTCATGTCTATCGCTTGGGCTGTGGAGAGCCCATCAAAACATTTAAGGGTCACACAAATGAAGTAAACGCCATTAAATGGTGTCCTCAAGGCAAGCTTTTGGCCTCGTGTTCTGATGATATGACTCTTAAAATTTGGTGTATGAATCGCGACAAATGTTGTCATGATTGGCAGGCACATTCCAAGGAAATCTATACCATTAAATGGTCACCAACCGTGCACATATGGGGCACTCAAAATGGTCACTTGGTACACAGCTACAAGGGCACTGGTGGTATTTTCGAGGTGTGTTGGAATTCAAAGGGTACCAAGGTGGGCGCCAGTGCTTCCGATGGCAGTGTATTCGTACTGGATCTTAGAAAGTTCTGATCGGCAGCGCCAATCTCGTCATCGTACATTGCTCTACCCAGAGATGGATTTTTTAAGGCTCTTCAATTTTGTTCGATCATATTTCATTCGTACTTTATAGTTTTGTATTTTTTAATACCAGAAACTACTACAAAAACAAAACACATTTCGTAGCAACTAAGTATGAGTGTTAAGATTTATTAAATCGATTCTTTAATTATTATTATAGTTTTAAATTAAGATATGGTATACCAGAAAATTTTTCCTCATACACCTGTCTGCCTCCATGCGTTCGGTCGTTTTTGTTTAGTTTTTTTATTTCTAATTTAGGAACCGGGGTAAGTAACAGAGTTGCTTTTAAGTCGACATTAAAATTGAAGCCACTTTACACTTTTTAAAGTTTTGTTTAAGCTTAATGTTTAACAAATTTTATTCATACGTAATATACTCTGATCCCCGGTCAACACTTCCAATCATTTAAACGAAAAAGAAAAATATTTTTGTTGTCCTTTCGCCTGATGAAGATGAGTAAAGAAAACAAATTACACTTAAAATAAATCACGCAACATTTAATTTATAAACTAAATTTAAACCAATGCAATAAATTCTTGCAGAAAACGAATGCAAAAAAAACGCATTGGAGGGAACACTCTTATTCAGCGACTGAGATCAACCATGCCTGGCATGCCCAATCATCAGGTGACTTTTATGTGGATACCAATCCATCTAGATATTTGTTGGAATGAGAAAGTAGACAAATTGGCAAAAAGTGCCCTGACATTAGACATTGATCCTGAATTTGGCATCCAACTTTCCGACTATAAAGGACCTATCAGGAAATATATATTTGGACTCTGGAACAACATATGGAGGACAGATAACCAGACAAAACTATTTCAGATTCAGTATTTTATTCAACCTAGATACAAGCAACCTAGGCTACCTATATCACACCAAGTTAAACTAAATTGACTGAAAATTTGACACTCTACCGACACATAGGCATCTGATGGAAAAATCACCTTCACCCCAATGCAAATATGGTCAAACATTAACCGTATACCATATATTTAATGAATTCAACAGTACTTAAAAAAGTAGAAATAAATATAAAATCAGAGATATTAAAATCGTTTTAAACGAAAATAAATTCGATAACGTCAAAGAATTCCTTACTGAAATAAATGTAAAAAAATCGATTTAACTTAAGAATTTAAAACCTATGAACATACATACACACATACATAACGTATAGAAATAATCATTAGTGAAAAAGGAATACTATATAGACGCGCTAAATAGAAAGGGATCTAAGGTTAAAAAAGAGTTTTGTTCAGGAGAGCCATTTTAAAGATTAGGTCCCTTTCTATTTGCGCTTAGAATCGTCGACTTCACTTTCATAAAACGCGCTTATCTCTGGGAGGGAACACTTTTTCGGCATGGGATCGGTCTCATTCGATGCTCAGAAGTTGTCCACATCAAAAAAAAAGTGAAAAGTTGATGAAAAGTTTTGTTTAGGAGAGCCATTTTAAAGATTAGGTCCCTTACTATTTGCGCTTAGAATCGTCGACTTCACTTTCATAAAACGCGCATATCTCTGGGAGGGAACACTTTTGGGGCATGGGATCGGTCTCATTCGATGCTCAGATTTTGTCCACATCAAAAAAAGAAAAAAAATGAAAATTGATTATATTGTATTAATGGAAATAAGTTTATGGTACCTAGAATTCATTTTGTATCTCCATGTCAAGAATTCAGAGTCTATACAACCTTATTGTGTTGGGACCCATAAAAATTAAATTAAATTGAAAAAAAACACAACAAATCATACCTTTTAAGTAATTCCCATAAATCTTCAATAGAAATATTAGACATATGGGTCTGAAGTTATAATTCCGTTATCAACACCAAGGTAAAGGTAAGAGGTATATTTTAAGATAAAAACAAAAAGAAAACCCGACCACTGGTAGCCAGACATTTCTGTTTTGTGTTTTGACTTCCAGCATATATATATATATATATATATATATATATATATATATATATATATATATATATATATATATATATATATATATATATATATATATATATATATATATATATATATATATATATATATATATATATATATATATATATGCTAGAAGTTGAAAAAACAACATTTTGAGCAGCAAACCATTTAAGAAAAAAAATTAAAAACAATTTGTGATTTTACAAAAAAAAATGAAAAAATTGTTTAAGTTTTTTTAAAAGATTGAATAAAAAGCTATCTCAAACACTCGGGACAAACTTTGCTAGAAACAATAATTAATAAGTTAGGTGACTGCGAAAAGCAACTGTTAGTACAAAATATCAAAAAACGACCTCTCTTACTCAGAGAGTCCTTAACCGATCTCGTTCAAAGTTTGTGTATGAACTACATCGGAAGACATCAATTCCAAAAGTTGGGTCACTTGCCATAGCATTTTTTTGTTGTATACTATATTTCTCATTAATGTGAGATTTGACCGCATTTCAGGCCACTGTCATATTTTGTTATTTTCTCTGTTGCATATGCAGTTAGGCACGTATGATAAATTCTTTATTTATTTAAATTTATCGTAGTGCTGTAAAACTATCAATTGTCGCCCCATTCGATAGTTTTTGTGAACACTATCGATACTATCGGTTAAGTTGCGCATGTTTGTATTATTCTACAAAACCCGACTTTTTTTAAGAAAAACCGTATACAAAAATGGTATTGATAAGTCGCCCACACAACGACAAAACGCCGCGTCTACCAGACGGTGATGTGTTTGCTTTACTTCACTGACTTACTTTTCTTTTCCTCTATGACAAACAACAAGCCTGATCTTATTAGCTTATGGAGTAATTCCTCTTTCAAAAACTAATAACAACAAATGATCACAACAAACCAAAAAAACTCAAAGAACGTATACAAAGTAGTTTAACAAAATAAAAATTAAATCAAGCATATCAAAAAGGGAAAACACAACTCTTATTGTAATGACTTAGTTAATTCATGATATCATTGGATGGTCCAAATACAACCGTTGTAATAGATTGTTATGATTTGATGAAGTCTTAATTAGACACATGCATGAACACACTCTGGTTTACAATACATTCATTTAGTCATTGTACCAGTACCACTGTCCCGAATAGTGTAAACAATGAATGAAACGAGACGAGATTGCTTGCTCTTCGAATGAATGTTGTATGGTTCTCTGCTCTCTTAACTACTCTATTCGTCTCAATTCTGTTAAGAGAACACAATATTGTTCTCAATAAATATTCGAGACTGTAAAAGGCATTTGAATACATAAGAAGTCTTTGAATGGTATACGGTAAATTATGAATGGTTGTGGGTATCATTAGTTTTCAGTCATTTAAGAAATCAACAAGGGTGAGCAAGGTGTAAACAAAAAAATATATAAATATATTCTTCTTAAATAAGTTTAACTAAGAAAAAAAATGGAAATTGATGAAGTAAATTATTATTAAGAAGAAATAATTAATATTATTATTAATATTTAAAAATATTTTAGCTTTCAAATCATTTTTTTTTGTAAGTAAATAATAATAAATATAGTCTGAACATTTGTTTTATACTAAATCTGTAACATTTGTTTTATTTGCAATAACTTAAATTTGATGAAACTATTTTTATACGATGATAACTAACTTGCAGTTTAATTTAACTCCAATTCTTCACACGAAGAGCATGAAATTCATTTAATTGTCGCCATATTCTACATTCCAGAGAAATCAAAGCAAAAACATCATTTGCTACGCTCATCATATGTTACGCTCATGGAAATAGATTTTTTCTCAAATAGTCTTATTAATACATCTCAGTATTCGAGTAGTTGTGGTTGTCTCTAAAGACCTTTTACCCGATCACCTAACAACTCGTTCATACCCGAACTCTGTCGTCTCGGTACCATTCTGTTTCATTCCCGATGCTACTTGCTAAGAGGAATGGTTGTGTGTACGATACTCTTATCGCTAGAATGAGCACATTTACGCTTTTGTAAACAAAAGAATGTGTTCGGGTGTGTGAAAACGATGTTCATGCAGGGTTTTAGTCTTAATGCCTAAGAGTATTAGATCGGTAGCGAAAAGCAGAACGTAAGCCATTTGTTTATAAATGTTGCAAATTCTGTACATACATGTAGGAAATGCCTAATAGTACTCACCAGAAAAGATATATTTTTTTTGTACAGTTAACTACACTGGAACAAATTATGTTTACGGAATTTCTAAAAAAATTGGAGTCCATTGACATTTGTAAACTGAATAGAATATCAATAATTTTGATTCGGAGGGCCGTCAAGATTTCATTAATGGTCTAACCCACGGACTATTAATGAAAGAATAAAAATGTAAACATGACCTTTAATGGTGAACATATTAAAAAACATAATCTTTAAAAAAGAGTTGTTCAAAGTGAACACGTTTTATATTGTGTGTTGGGGTATGTTGGATTCCCAATGCATTTTCAAGTGCAGCGGGAAGACGCGTCGAATTGTGTCTTTTATTATCCGTCGGCATTAAAATTCTATTTATGCTCGCACAATGTAATAAAACGTACAATGCAACGAACGATCGATGAAATGCACGCACAGGGCGATAACGGCCTACGATGCGTGCATTGATTTCTGCCTTAGAAATTGTAAGCCCAACGTGGTTCGCCTGATAAGAATTTTTGTATATATAGTCCTAAGCGAACACATTTCAAATTAGTATGAAACCATTACTAGACCGAAGAAGACCTTACAAATCTTCTTTAATCTTAAGTATAAAATCATTACTCACCAGGAGAAGATATTACAACTCTTCTCCAAAACTTGAGTCAGAATAAATCGACTCAACAGAACATTTATGTAAAAAACATTTTGTTTCATTTTACAAGAGCCGATGCAAAAAACTATTAATTAGAGTTGTTCTGGCTAATGGGTTAATTTGGAAATATGCTCTAGAAGCCACATACAGTTTTTTAATTATGTATCTTTTCAAAGACAAAGCAGCATTTAAAAAAAGGAGCAGTACTTTTAAAAGATCGCAAAATTGTTGTCAGTTTAGAACTCTTATTTATGCCACTATCCTTAATGTCTATTAAGGCTAAGTATCAAAACATTATTTTTACATAATTGTTCTTAGAGTCAAGTGCTTTTGGACTTTTTCTTTGTATATAGACTAAATTGATACTTTTTGCAAGTAAATACTTACTTATTGTGTGTTTGATATCAGTTTGAGTGTCAAGGCATCTCTTAAAATCTGTTGTTTAGCTTTAGAATTTTTGTATAATCCAAAATTTTTTTTACGAAACAAGCATATTAATATTTTAGAGTTTCAAGCAAGTTCTTCTGTCAGAAATTATAGAGCCAGCTTAGCTGAACATTCTATCAGATTCCGTCGAAGTTGCTGGAATGCATAAATATCTTGTGGCGCAGGTTTTTAGTGTTGTCATCTCGGTGGCATGACTTGCAGAACCGCCAACTTAACTTTTGGTTACCTATTTTGAAATTAGAATTAGAGAATAATTTTTATTTAGTATTCTTTATATTTTATTTGCCAACATTTTCAGTGTCCCAACATACTATATGCAAGTGATAACATTTGTACCGATCAAAAAAAGAAAAAAAATTAAAATTGATTCTTTTACCCTTAGGTACCTTTCTCTATGCGCTGTCAATTATATTGTATTAATGGAAATAAGTTTATGGTACATAGAATTCATTTTGTATCTCCATGTCAAGAATTCAGAGTCTATACAACCTTATTGTGTTGGGACCCATAAAAATTAAACTAAATTGAAAAAAAGCACAACAAATCATACCTTTTAAGTAATTCCCATAAATCTTCAATAGAAATATTAGACATATGGGTCTGAAGTTATAATTCAGTTTTCAACACCAAGGTAAAGGTAAGAGGTATATTTTAAGATAAAAACAAAAAGAAAACCCGACCACTGGTAGCCAGACAGAAATGTCCTTTACCTTGGTGTTGAAAACGGAATTATAACTTCAGACCCATATGTCTAATATTTCTATTGAAGATTTATGGGAATTACTTAAAAGGTATGATTTGTTGTGTTTTTTTTTCAATTTAATTTAATTTTTATGGGTCCCAACACAATAAGGTTGTATAGACTCTGAATTCTTGACATGGAGATACAAAATGAATTCTATGTACTAGAGGTCTGCACAATTCCATTTGTATTTGCAGTGTACACATGTACCGACGAAGCATAAACACTTACTCGAAGTGACGAAAAAAAAGATGTTCACATTTGTAGGAACAACAAAATCTTCGAATAACTACTAGTTGTTACTCGGCTATGGTCTCTGCCAGCGAATACATTTTCCTCTTTCTCTTTTATTCGAACATACCGACAGCGATCTTGTCGAGTACGTCGCGACAGCGAAAGTGATTGCGGTACTCTATGTACAACGTTCAGTATAACAAATAGAAGGAACAGTTGTCTATGATTTCTTATCGCCTTTCAGTGTCTAATGAAAATGAATACTCTTGAAGTAATTAATTTTCAAATATAACTAATTTTTTGTAAAATACTGAAGTTTTCTTTGAAGTTATGTAATTAATTATTTTTAAAAAAAATTTGTTTTAATGCTTTTAGTGGAATAATTGACTGATTTTAAATATACGTATGTATATATTTCAATTTTAAGTTTTTACTTTTTTTTTGTTACCTAAAAGGCTCAACCTCTGTGTATATTTACTTGATTTACTTAACATCATAAAATAAAAATGATATCTAAGCATAACCATAATATAAATATAATATAAAAATTATATCTAAGTACAACCGTAAAATAGACGAACATTGGTACTGAAGTTTATAACTCTGATCAAACGAATAATTTGGTTTTGTTTAATATAAAAACATAAGTTAAAAAAACTTTATTGTTTTATTTTTAAAGGTCACGACATTACTCTTATATTGCCATACAGCAAAATAGGTGGTATTATATTTTATTTAAATTCAAAATAAAGTTTAGTTGCACAACAGTCAACGTGTCAATGTTACCTACTGTATATCGCCACTAAAACAACAAATGTTTGGAATAACTGAAAATCCATGCACAAAATACCAGTTAAATTTTAATTCGAATGTCAAATCCGTCATCAACGAATTGTTAATACTCGAGGTACCACGTGAAGTGAACATCATATTCGCAGTACTTTTTCTGTGTTGTTCTCATTTGTATATTTGCTTTTTATATGCTTTTTTCGGAACACCTTGTGCTGCGGCTACATACTCTTCTGTATTTGATATACAACCGTTCTCTTCACTTCATTGCTTGCGTTCTGAGAGAGCGAGTATGTACTTACTCGTTTCGAATTAGAACTTCATATGTGCAGCGAAAAGTTATTCGTTGCAGACCTCTACTATGTACCATAAACTTATTTCCATTAATACAATATAATTGACAGCGCATAGAGAAAGGTACCTAAGGGTAAAAGAATCAATTTTAATTTTTTTTCTTTTTTTGATCGGTACAAATGTTATCACTTGCATATAGTATGTTGGGACACTGAAAATTTTGGCAAATAAAATATAAAGAATACTAAATAAAAATTATTCTCTAATTCTAATTTCAAAATAGGTAACCAAAAGTTAAGTTGGCGGTTCTGCAAGTCATGCCACCGAGATGACAACACTTAAAACCTGCGCCACAAGATATTTATGCATTCCAGCAACTTCGACGGAATCTGATAGAATGTTCAGCTAAGCTGGCTCTATAATTTCTGACAGAAGAACTTGCTTGAAACCCTAAAATATTAATATGCTTGTTTCGTAAAAAAAATTTTGGATTATCCAGATTTTAAGAGATGCCTTGACACTCAAACTGATGTCAAACACACAATAAGTAAGTATTTACTTGCAAAAAGCATCAATTTAGTCTATATACAAAGAAAAAGTCCAAAAGCACTTGACTCTAAGAACAATTTTGTAAAAATAATGTTTTGATACTTAGCCTTAATAGACATTAAGGATAGTGGCATAAATAAGAGTTCTAAACTGACAACAATTTTGCGATCTTTTAAAAGTATTGCTCCTTTTTTTAAATGCTGCTTTTTCTTTGGAAAGATACATAATTAAAAAAACTGTAATTAACCCATTAGCCAGAACAACTCTAATTAATAGTTATTTGCATCGACTCTTGTAAAATGAAACAAAATGTTTTTTACATAAATGTTCTGTTGAGTAGATTTATTCTGACTCAAGTTTTGGAGAAGAGTTGTAATATCTTCTCCTGGTGAGTAATGATTTTATACTTAAGATTAAAGAAGATTTGTAAGGTCTTCTTCGGTCTAGTAATGGTTTCATACTAATTTGAAATGTGTTCGCTTAGGACTATATATACAAAAATTCTTATCAGGCGAACCACGTTGGGCTTACAATTTCTAAGGCAGAAATCAATGCACGCATCGTAGGCCGTTATAGCCCTGTGCGTGCATTTCATCGCTCGTTCGTTGCATTGTACGTTTTATTACATTGTGCGAGCATAAATAGAATTTTAATGCCGACGGATAATAAAAGACACAATTCGACGCGTCTTCCCGCTGCACTTGAAAATGCATTGGGAATCCAACATACCCCAACACACAATATAAAACGTGTTCACTTTGAACATTCTGCCAGGCGAAAAAAGTACATAGGGTATTCTTAACTTAAATCTATTCTTCGTATAAGTGGACTGTATCTTACTTAAACTATCTACCAGCGGCCGCTGTATTTTACAATGTTTAATAGCTATAAAAAACTACATTTACTATTACAATACTATGTATGAGTAATTAATATTAGTGACGAATGGTAGCTGCTTCATAGAACTGAATTCAATAGAGTTGCTCACCTTCCGAATCACCGTGTTGATTTCCACAGTGTATCCCAGCACCTCTCTTGTTGGGTAGTCGGACATCCTTAAATTCTTCTGGTGACGTTTTCATTTGCCGCCTTTAGTATTTTTTGAGACTGCCTACATCGGCAGCCAACAATTGAGTGTCGTAATAAATTCGGGTACCAAATTCCTTGCTACACTCTGCATACTTGGACTGCAATTGCAGTTTAATTGAATTTAATTCTTCAATAATTTTAAACTCCTGGCGGATCCTGTTGAGCTTTTGACGATGGTGCTTAAAATCATCATGCTTCGTTCTAGATGTATTGTCGCCCATAACAGGCTGCTTGGCGCAGACAGTAGGTTGTTTGTTGAATGCGTTCAATCTTTCATTCAGATAGAAATACTCTTTACCCTTAGTATCATAAGATAATAAATCCTTCTTTTTAGTGTTGTCATTTTTAGTCAACTGTTTCTTCGCGCTATCAGCGGTATTCTGCTTACGAATGCAGCCACCGCATTGATTCATATCACCGCCACCACATTTACCACCGGGATTCCGGTTCTCCCAGGGCGACATCATGTTGCTGTCTCTCTTGCCGTGTTTGACCAAGGGATTTTCATAGTTGCCGCCACCACCACTCATGTTTCGAATACGATTTTGATTACGAAAAGCCATGTTGTTGGGTTTAGCGATTGTTATTGTTGCAGCGTATATCTATTGTGGTTTGGAAGGTACTTTCCCCCCATAATGCAGCAGACTATTGTGGCCTTTTCCACATTGCTGGCAAGTCCAATTTTTGTAGCAGTTTATACTTTGATGGCGGTTTAAACATTTCGTACATAGCTGCTTCTGTTTCACCAAATTCCAACGTGACGAAATATCCATTTTCTTAAATTTAGAACATTTATATATGCCATGGTTCTCATTTACACAGCATACACATTTATTTTTATTAGGTTTCCTGCTTGACCAGGGTTTACTTTGAGTTTTTACTTTATTGAAGTTCTTGACGTAACTCTTCTGTTCTTTGTAGCATATGGAACTTTGCACTTGTTCCAAATACTCTTGCACATCTGACAGCCGTTGAATATCTTTAGCCTTTTTGATTTGTAGGTTGTATTTCTGCAACTCTTTCCTCTCAAATTTTCGTAGTATAATGTGGGCGAAAATCGGTGATATTTCCGAATCGTCCACAATTTCCAGTTTGTTTTTCATGATGTGTACTGCTTCATTTATGCTGTCTATAAACTTGTTTACAGCGGTGTCTGAATTTTCCACAAACGTCGGGAGATTCAACAGCAAGTCTAGCGCCTCATTAAAAATTTTGCGTTTATTTTCGTACCGTTTAATTAGCAATTTAAACGCTGCATCATAATTGCCCGTTCCACCGGACAATAAGTGGGAAACCACTGCTCAGGCTTCGCCTTCCAAGCTCATTCGAAGATAGTTTAACTTGATATTATCTGAGAGGTCATCCCGGTTATGGACCATCTCCCTAAACATTTCAATAAAATGTTGCCAACTTTTTCCTTCTCCATCGAATTTCGGTATGGACGGTCTTTGTGGTTCGAGTATGGAACACTTCGTCTTCGATTTATTCTCAATCGTTTCAGCCATATCCAGTAACATCACATTTACTGCGTACTTCAAATCCAGAAATGTTTTATCTGCACTATGTTTTGTGGGGTAACGTTTGGCAAGGCTGTCGTTTTTGCCCTCCGCTATTGCCCACGTTCTTTTCAGGCAGTTCATTTTTATTTCGAGATCGGCCACTGAACTTTCGGCTGTCATCCTCCGGTTACACTCTCCCAGTGACTCCCATGTGCGATCCATCCATGCTTTTAGCAGATCACTTTCAGCCTTTGGAATGCCAGAATGCAGAATTGCATATTCTTCCTGCAGCATAGCATGTTCCTCTAATTTTTTGTGGTCCAGTTCTTGTTTTGCAGATCTTCGTTTTTCTAGAACTGCTGCCATTAAAGCTGAAACCTCTCCAAAAATATGGCCTCTGCAGTTATCATCTTTGTGTGGGACCTCTGAAACTCTTCCCAACGGTCATCCACTTCTGCTGAATTTGGATCCTCGCTGACAAGGTGTTTTATTAGTTTATACACCTTCTCTTGCCTCTCCTCCGAATCCTTCATCGTGTTGCTTAAGGGGATTGGCAGCATATTGGGGCTTTTTTGTGTTTATTTTTTCCAAAAAATTTTATAATTTTTTATTTTTCTTTACGAACCACTGTTCAAGCCTTGGTTCACGCTTTTTTGAATCTTGTTTTTTTTTCGAGTATCTTACCACTGGTGGGGGACTACTCTATTTCTTTTTATGTGGAATATTTATTATTCCGATTTTGGTGAGTATTTATTACTCCGAGTCTCTTACCACTGGTGGGGGAAAACTCGTTTTTTTTTCTTTTTGTCGGTTCTATTGGACCAACTTTATGTAAAATGAAACAAAATGTTTTTACATAAATGTTCTGTTGAGTAGATTTATTCTGACTCAAGTTTTGGAGAAGAGTTGTAATATCTTCTCCTGTTGAGTAATGATTTTATACTTAAGATTAAAAAAGATTTGTAAGGTCTTCTTCGGTCTAGTAATGGTTTCATACTAATTTGAAATGTGTTCGCTTAGGACTATATATACAAAAATTCTTATCAGGCGAACCACGTTGGGCTTACAATTTCTAAGGCAGAAATCAATGCACGCATCGTAGGCCGTTATCGCCCTGTGCGTGCATTTCATCGATCGTTCGTTGCATTGTACGTTTTATTACATTGTGCGAGCATAAATAGAATTTTAATGCCGACGGATAATAAAAGACACAATTCGACGCGTCTTCCCGCTGCACTTGAAAATGCATTGGGAATCCAACATACCCCAACACACAATATAAAACGTGTTCACTTTGAACAACTCTTTTTTAAAGATTATGTTTTTTAATATGTTCACCATTAAAGGTCATGTTTACATTTTTATTCTTTCATTAATAGTCCGTGGGTTAGACCATTAATGAAATCTTGACGGCCCTCCGAATCAAAATTATTGATATTCTATTCAGTTTACAAATGTCAATGGACTCCAATTTTTTTAGAAATTCCGTAAACATAATTTGTTCCAGTGTAGTTAACTGTACAAAAAAAATATATCTTTTCTGGTGAGTACTATTAGGCATTTCCTACATGTATGTACAGAATTTGCAACATTTATAAACAAATGGCTTACGTTCTGCTTTTCGCTACCGATCTAATACTCTTAGGCATTAAGACTTCATCAAATCATAACAATCTATTACAACGGTTGTATTTGGACCATCCAATGATATCATGAATTAACTAAGTCATTACAATAAGAGTTGTGTTTTCCCTTTTTGATATGCTTGATTTAATTTTTATTTTGTTAAACTACTTTGTATACGTTCTTTGAGTTTTTTTGGTTTGTTGTGATCATTTGTTGTTATTAGTTTTTGAAAGAGGAATTACTCCATAAGCTAATAAGATCAGGCTTGTTGTTTGTCATAGAGGAAAAGAAAAGTAAGTCAGTGAAGTAAAGCAAACACATCACCGTCTGGTAGACGCGGCGTTTTGTCGTTGTGTGGGCGACTTATCAATACCATTTTAGTATACGGTTTTTCTTAAAAAAAGTCGGGTTTTGTAGAATAATACAAACATGCGCAACTTAACCGATAGTATCGATAGTGTTCACAAAAACTATCGAATGGGGCGACAATTGATAGTTTTACAGCACTACGATAAATTTAAATAAATAAAGAATTTATCATACGTGCCTAACTGCATATGCAACAGAGAAAATAACAAAATATGACAGTGGCCTGAAATGCGGTCAAATCTCACATTAATGAGAAATATAGTATACAACAAAAAAATGCTATGGCAAGTGACCCAACTTTTGGAATTGATGTCTTCCGATGTAGTTCATACACAAACTTTGAACGAGATCGGTTAAGGACTCTCTGAGTAAGAGAGGTCGTTTTTTGATATTTTGTACTAACAGTTGCTTTTCGCAGTCACCTAACTTATTAATTATTGTTTCTAGCAAAGTTTGTCCCGAGTGTTTGAGATAGCTTTTTATTCAATCTTTTAAAAAAACTTAAACAATTTTTTCATTTTTTTTTGTAAAATCACAAATTGTTTTTAATTTTTTTTCTTAAATGGTTTGCTGCTCAAAATGTTGTTTTTTCAACTTCTAGCATATATATATATATATATATATATATATATATATATATATATATATATATATATATATATATATATATATATATATATATATATATATATATATATATATATATATATATATATATATATATATATATATATATATATATATATATATATATATATATATATATATATATATATATATATGCTGGAAGTCAAAACACAAAACAGAAATGTCTGGCTACCAGTGGTCGGGTTTTCTTTTTGTTTTTATCTTAAAATATACCTCTTACCTTTACCTTGGTGTTGATAACGGAATTATAACTTCAGACCCATATGTCTAATATTTCTATTGAAGATTTATGGGAATTACTTAAAAGGTATGATTTGTTGTGTTTTTTTTCAATTTAATTTAATTTTTATGGGTCCCAACACAATAAGGTTGTATAGACTCTGAATTCTTGACATGGAGATACAAAATGAATTCTAGGTACCATAAACTTATTTCCATTAATACAATATAATCAATTTTCATTTTTTTTCTTTTTTTGATGTGGACAAAATCTGAGCATCGAATGAGACCGATCCCATGCCCCAAAAGTGTTCCCTCCCAGAGATATGCGCGTTTTATGAAAGTGAAGTCGACGATTCTAAGCGCAAATAGTAAGGGACCTAATCTTTAAAATGGCTCTCCTAAACAAAACTTTTCATCAACTTTTCACTTTTTTTTTGATGTGGACAACTTCTGAGCATCGAATGAGACCGATCCCATGCCGAAAAAGTGTTCCCTCCCAGAGATAAGCGCGTTTTATGAAAGTGAAGTCGACGATTCTAAGCGCAAATAGAAAGGGACCTAATCTTTAAAATGGCTCTCCTGAACAAAACTCTTTTTTAACCTTAGATCCCTTTCTATTTAGCGCGTCTATATAGTATTCCTTTTTCACTAATGATTATTTCTATACGTTATGTATGTGTGTATGTATGTTCATAGGTTTTAAATTCTTAAGTTAAATCGATTTTTTTACATTTATTTCAGTAAGGAATTCTTTGACGTTATCGAATTTATTTTCGTTTAAAACGATTTTAATATCTCTGATTTTATATTTATTTCTACTTTTTTAAGTACTGTTGAATTCATTAAATATATGGTATACGGTTAATGTTTGACCATATTTGCATTGGGGTGAAGGTGATTTTTCCATCAGATGCCTATGTGTCGGTAGACAGTGTCAAATTTTCAGTCAATTTAGTTTAACTTGGTGTGATATAGGTAGCCTAGGTTGCTTGTATCTAGGTTGAATAAAATACTGAATCTGAAATAGTTTTGTCTGGTTATCTGTCCTCCATATGTTGTTCCAGAGTCCAAATATATATTTCCTGATAGGTCCTTTATAGTCGGAAAGTTGGATGCCAAATTCAGGATCAATGTCTAATGTCAGGGCACTTTTTGCCAATTTGTCTACTTTCTCATTCCAACAAATATCTAGATGGATTGGTATCCACATAAAAGTCACCTGATGATTGGGCATGCCAGGCATGGTTGATCTCAGTCGCTGAATAAGAGTGTTCCCTCCAATGCGTTTTTTTTGCATTCGTTTTCTGCAAGAATTTATTGCATTGGTTTAAATTTAGTTTATAAATTAAATGTTGCGTGATTTATTTTAAGTGTAATTTGTTTTCTTTACTCATCTTCATCAGGCGAAAGGACAACAAAAATATTTTTCTTTTTCGTTTAAATGATTGGAAGTGTTGACCGGGGATCAGAGTATATTACGAATGAATAAAATTTGTTAAACATTAAGCTTAAACAAAACTTTAAAAAGTGTAAAGTGGCTTCAATTTTAATGTCGACTTAAAAGCAACTCTGTTACTTACCCCGGTTCCTAAATTAGAAATAAAAAAACTAAACAAAAACGACCGAACGCATGGAGGCAGACAGGAGTATGAGGAAAAATTTTCTGGTATACCATATCTTAATTTAAAACTATAATAATAATTAAAGAATCGATTTAATAAGTCTTAACACTCATACTTAGGTGTTTTGTTTTTGTAGTAGTTTCTGGTATTAAAAAATACAAAACTATAAAGTACGAATGAAATATGATCGAACAAAATTGAAGAGCCTTAAAAAATCCATCTCTGGGTAGAGCAATGTACGATGACGAGATTGGCGCTGCCGATCAGAACTTTCTAAGATCCAGTACGAATACACTGCCATCGGAAGCACTGGCGCCCACCTTGGTACACTTTGAATTCCAACACACCTCGAAAATACCACCAGTGCCCTTGTAGTTGTGTACCAAGTGACCATTTTAAGTGCTCCAAATGTGCACGCATTTGTCAAAACTTCCAGATGCCAAATATTTACCATCCGGTGAGAATGCCACCGAATACACGGGTTCTGTGTGCTTCGTCAGGGTGTGTATACATTGACCTCTTTCCACAACCCATAAGCGTACCGTTGAATCGAATGATGCCGAAGCCAACATCAGGTTTGTATTGGGATTTTGTGTACCTGGGCCGGTTGGTGACCATTTAATGGTATAGATTTCCTTGGAATGTGCCTGCCAATCATGACAACATTTGTCGCGATTCATACACCAAATTTTAAGAGTCATATCATCAGAACACGAGGCCAAAAGCTTGCCTTGAGGACACCATTTAATGGCGTTTACTTCATTTGTGTGACCCTTAAATGTTTTGATGGGCTCTCCACAGCCCAAGCGATAGACATGAATACGCTGATCGGTACTGCAGGAAGGGAACGAATTATTCGTTTGCCAGTCCATATCCAAAGCTGGTGCATTGTGGAATGAAAACTGTTGTGTGCACTGGCCCGTTGATGCATCCCAAATTATGGTAGTTTTATCCACGCCAGCCGATAGAATATAATTGCCGCGTTTGTTCCATTTCAGTGCGAATATGGGGCCCTTATGTTGACCCAATGTGGACGCTAAACGGCCATCGGTTTTTCATATTCGTGCGAAGCCGTCATAGCTACCTGTAGCCAAGAGCGTACTATCACAATTCCAATCCAATAAATGCAATGACGCAGCGCTAGCTGATTTGGTGATGCCATTGCATTCGACATGTCCCACATGCGTGCGGTGCTATCACCAGAACCACTGGCCAACAAATCACGACTGGGATAAGATTATCTGATAAGATTAGAATCTTCTGACATTGATAAATATTCCTAGCGTGCTCAACGCTCGTTCTGATCGCTAAAAATTCCGATGTGTAAATTGATGCAAAGTCATAAATACTCTTTTGAGTCATGTAGTTTTCGCCTGCGACTGCGAAAGATTATAAAAATCAAGAAAATATTGTTTCAATCTGTCATAATGTCCCTTTAACATCTCGTATCTGATGTTATCTGGTCCAGGTGATGATCCACTGCAAGATCGCAATGCTGATTCTAACTCGGTCAGTGTAAATCCCTGATTATAAACTTCGCCATTATTTGAAGTGTTTATTGAAAAATCCATCCTCGCTGCGTATGATCTGAACTCCGAGGAAAACTTTGAAGAAGAAGAGTTTGTAGCAAAATGTTGACCTAAGAAATTTGCTAATTTTGTCATCGCCCGTCACTAATCTGCCGTTTTCTTCTATAGCCGTAATCTGTCGAAAGTTTGAGCAACCATTTAGGGATTTAATATTTCTTTAAACGAGCAAGGGCGTTGGTTGTAGGTTTATACTTTGACAAAAACCAATCCATGAATACCTCAGGCTTCTCCTGATTTCCCTACGAGTTTCCGATTTGATCTGAATTGATATATATATATATATATATATATATATATATATATATATATATATATATATATATATATAAATATATATATTTATATATATATATATATATGTATATATATATATATATATATATATATATATATATATATATATATATATATATATATATATATATATATATATATATATATATATATATATATATATATATATATATATATATATATATATGCTAGAAGTTGAAAAAACAACATTTTGAGCAACAAACCATTTAAGAAAAAAAATTAAAAACAATTTGTGATTTAACAAAAAAAATTGAAAAAATTGTTTAATTTTTTTTAAAAGATTGAATAAAAAGCTATCTCAAACACTCGGGACAAACTTTGCTAGAAACAATAATTAATAAGTTAGGTGACTGCGAAAAGCACCTGTTAGTACAAAATATCAAAAATCGACCTCTCTTACTCAGAGAGTCATTAACCGATCTCGTTCAAAGTTTGTGTATGAACTACATCGGAAGACATCAATTCCAAAAGTTGGGTCACTTGCCATAGCATTTTCTTGTTGTATACTATATTTCTTATTAATGTGAGATTTGACCGCATTTCAGGCCACTGTCATATTTTGTTATTTTCTCTGTTGCATATGCAGTTAGGCACGTATGATAAATTCTTTATTTATTTAAATTTATCGTAGTGCTGTAAAACTATCAATTGTCGCCCCATTCGATAGTTTTTGTGAACACTATCGATACTATCGGTTAAGTTGCGCATGTTTGTATTATTCTACAAAACCCGACTTTTTTTAAGAAAAACCGTATACAAAAATGGTATTGATAAGTCGCCCACACAACGACAAAACCCGCGTCTACCAGACGGTGATGTGTTTGCTTTACTTCACTGACTTACTTTTCTTTTCCTCTATGACAAACAACAAGCCTGATCTTATTAGCTTATGGAGTAATTCCTCTTTCAAACACTAATAACAACAAATGATCACAACAAACCAAAAAAAAACTCAAAGAACGTATACATAGTAGTTTAACAAAATAAAAATTAAATCAAGCATATCAAAAAGGGAAAACACAACTCTTATTGTAATGACTTAGTTAATTCATGATATCATTGGATGGTCCAAATACAACCGTTGTAATAGATTGTTATGATTTGATGAAGTCTTAATGCCTAAGAGTATTAGATCGGTAGCGAAAAGCAGAACGTAAGCCATTTGTTTATAAATGTTGCAAATTCTGTACATACATGTAGGAAATGCCTTATAGTACTCACCAGAAAAGATATATTTTTTGTGTACAGTTAACTACACTGAAACAAATTATGTTTACGGAATTTCTAAAAAAATTGGAATCCATTGACATTTATAAACCGAATAGAATATCAACAATTTTGATTCGGAGAGCCGTCAAGATTTTATTAATGGTCTAACCCACGGACTTTTAATGAAAGGATAAAAACTTAAACATGACCTTTAATGGTGAACACTTTAAAAACATAATCTTTAAAAAAGAGTCGATGCAAAAACTATTAGTTAGAGTTTTTCTGCCTAATGGGTTAATTTGGAAATATGCTCTAGAAACCACACACAGTATTATAATTATGTATCTTTCCAAAGACAGAGCAGTATATAAAAAGAAGGAATAGTACTTTTAAAAGTTCACAAAATTGTTGTCAGTTTAGAACTCTTATTTATGTCACTATCCTTAACGTCAATCGGGGCTAAGTATGTGCTTTTGGACTTTTTCTTTGTATATAGACTAAATTGATGCTTTTTGTAAGTAAATATTAACTTATTGTGTTTTTGATATCAGTTTTGAGTGTCAAGGCATCTCTTAAAATCTGTTGTTTAGCTTTAGAATAATTGGATAATCCAAGATTTTTTTTTAGGAAACAAGCATATTAATATTTTAAGGTTTAGCCAGCCTGTTGCCATGATGAAAACGTGTTCTTTCTGATTGGCGTATTGGTAAGGAGATTTAAATTTCATTTCGCCAACACACGTGGGCTGCGAGCGATTTTTTTCAGTGTTCTCCCAAATTCATTTTCACAGGCCTGATGTTTTAGCTCTATGTGAGATCCAGGTTCATGAGGATTCTGATCCAATGGATTTTTACTTTCCTAGATAACACACCCTATCTCTTTTTATTTCCCACAGAGGTCTTGTGGTATATGTACGTAATGACATAGTGTTTCAGAGCCAGCAACATTTGTGTTCACAAGATCCAGAATTTAACTCCCTTTGGGTTAAATTCAGGACTGAAACACACGTACTACATTTTGGGTTTATTTAAAGAAGTCCAAATTCAGGAATGCTTGCTTCCCTTAACGGCTTTAACGCCCTTTTTAATTAAATAACGAAATTTTGGAAAGTTATCCGGACAGTGAAATTGTCGTTGCTGGGATTTTATTGTCCAATATGCCGATCTCTTCGCCGCGCAAAACTACTTGACGCAATTAGTAAATAAACCGACTCATATTTCGTATATCGAAGGAGACCAACACAATATTCCTGACTCTTTCTAAGTGTCACATCCTGAAAAGTATGAAGCTCTTGCACCTCTTGCCAATTCTGGCGAACGGCATCGTTTCAGCATGTTTTTCAATTTACGCTCTTCTTGTCGCTTCGATACCAACCCCAAAATTTTATATACAAAAATGTGCGTTGGGCTGATCTCAACGATTTTTTCCAGCATTTAAATTGGAAGCCAAGCATTCTCGATAATAACATTAATGCTGCGGCTGAAATGATCGTAAATATAATTATATTTGGAATGAATACGTTTTATCCAACTAAAATTATATCGGTTAAACCTGCCAAAAACAGTTGATTTTATCAGGCATGCAAGGATGCTGTCATATCTAAGAGGAGGCGTTCAGACAAAAACGTAAATACTGAACTGTTGCGTAAAAAGGCAAGAACTTCGTGTACCGTTTCTCGTTAAAGACAACCAGGCATTCACTGACCCGGTTGATAAAGCTAAACTATTGGCTGAAATGTTTGCAGGAAATTCTCTCTTGCCGGAAAGCAATCAACCACTTTTCCTGATCGAAAACGTATCTAGTACCATGCCTCAGATATTTTCTCAAACTTGGGCCCGGTTGGTATCTCGGGACTTGTCCTATGTAAGTGCTCTTCGACGTTAGCCCGTTCATTACGCAACCTTGCTTATCATGCGAGAGTCTTCCCAGCGTGTTGGAAGGTTGCGAAAGTCCAGCCGATCCCTGAAAAGAGTGTAGCCAATAATCCTGCAATTATCGGCCTATCGCCATTTGCTCTGCGCTCTCCAAGGTAATGGAGAGCATGGTCAACCAACATTGTGGGGTATCTGTAGTCCAATTACCTACTTAGTGATCAGGTATGGCTTCCGTAGAAATCGCTCTACCGGAGACCTTATGGCTTTCTTAACAGAGCGTTAAAGTCGGTCTATCCACCAGTTTGGTAAGAGTAAGGTCCTGGCTCTGGATATCTCGAAGGCCTTTGATAGAGTCTGGCACGGTGCACTCATATCAAAGCTGATCAAATTTGGTGCCGGTAATACTCGTGCTCGATTTGTATCTAGATTTCTGAGAGATCGCACTATACGTGTTGTTGTAGGTTCTCTTCCAACAATAATAGGCTGACCGCAGATGCACCACAGGGCTCTGTCCCTTCTCCCTCTTTATTTCTTATTTTCATTGACGATCTTTTTGGTCAGACCGTTAATGCAATCTACTCTTTCTCGAATGACAGTAACCTCTGTCATTCATATTCATTCGACCGTAGGTCGTGTTTTCAGTATATTGAAGACAAAAGGCGAGTTATGGATGAGAAACTTGGCCGGGATTTACTGGCCATTTCCAAATGGGATGGAATGAATAGAGTTGATTTAAATACGCGCAAGACACAGTGGCTCTTGTTGTCTCACAAGAGATTCATTGGCCCAACAGAGTCGTCATTATCTATCGATGATATAGATATCGAACAATCGGAAGCTGTTGATGTTCTGGTGCTCCTGCAGCTCTTCAGAACAAAAATTACACTAGATCACGCCCAAATTATATAGGCCATATAGGTCCATATTTTCGTATAGCCCCCACCCGAAGGGTCGTTTTCGATTTCAGAACAGCTCTTTTTTTTCAATTCATTTCATTTATTTAATAACAAAAATTTCAGCTTATTTTTAATATATACAAAATTAAGAGTACAGGTTCAAAAACGACCTTTTCTACTTAAGAATGATCATACAGATAATGTGAGTTTATGTAAATAATTTTATAATAATAATGTGAAGGAAAATTTACAAAACCTTACTGATACTTTTTTATTTTCTTAACACTAATTTGTCACTTATATAATATCCTATTCTATACTAATTCTAATCTACGTAGAGACTATGTCTCTTATGTGTTCAAAATCGGAATACTGACATCGCGTCATGAAGTTCTTGGTTAATCTTCCAAGTCTTGTATTGACGATTTCCACATTAGCAAGCTCGTGGAGACATTTAGTTGAAAAGTGCCAAGGTAACCTATAAATCATCTTAAGTACCTTGTTCTGATTTATCTGAAGTCTTTTTCTATGTGTGGGAGCAACAGTACTCCATGCTGGAACACCATAAAATAGAACCGCCTGGAAAACAGATTTAAAGATATACATTTTGTTTGTTGTGTTCAATTGTGATTTTCTATTTATGAGAGGATACATAATACGTATTAGGTGGTTAAATTTACTAATAATACTATCTACATGTAGTTTAAAATTCAATTTAGGGTCTAATGTAACACCTAGATATTTTACTGATTTCTCCCAATTGATTTCGAAATTGTTGTATTTGAGGCAAATTTGGGGAACATATATTGGGTTCCGTCTTCTAGTAAAGTAGATGGTTTGAGTTTTTTGTGCGTTTACGAGAATTTTCCGTTTAGTAAAATATGAATGTAACTCGTTGGCTGCTTCTTGTAGGTTAGTAATAACATCAAAAGCTTCCACTGCAGAACTAAGGGCGGCAGTATCATCGGCGAACACTGATATTCTACAGTCTTCGAGATGAGGTAGATCTGACGTAAATATGTTATATAAAATTGGTGAGAGGCAGGAACCTTGAGGGCAACCTGCTGGAATGTCAAAGGTTGATGACTTCTCACCACATGCATGTACTTTAAATGTACGCTCATATAGAAATGACTTGATTATATTAATTAAGTAATTTGGAAATTTAAATTTTATCATTTTGAAAATTAAGGCATCGTGCCACACGGAGTCCAATGACGCTTTGACATCCAATAACAGCATCCCGGTAGATTTTCCCTTATTAAAGTCAGATTGTACCATCTTTCTTATTCGTAGAAGAGGATGAACAGTATTGTGCTCTCTTCGAAAACCAAATTGTTCTGCGGGTATGATGTTATTATTTTCAATGAATTCGTTGAGTTTTGTTTTTATGGCCTTTTCGAGGATTTTGCTTATTGATGAAAGCAGACTAATGGGTCTGTATGAGGTAGGACTTTCAGCAGGCTTGTTGGGCTTTTTAATGGGAATGACTTTAGATTCTATCCATACGCTAGGAAAGTAAGAAAGTCGAAGGCATGCATTTACAATCGTGGCTAGAAATTTTAATCCGTTATTCGGCAGAGCTTTTAAACATCTGTTGTCTATTTCATCGTTTCCGGGAGCTTTACGTGGTTTTAGCTCTTTAATATATAGCGAGATTGTTTTGACATCGATATTGCTGTCAAATGAATTTGGGTCTTGTGTTTCTAACTGCAATAGCGTATCTCTAACGACTTTTTCTGTTTCACCGTCGCTTAGTTCTGCCGTGATTTGATGATTCAATTTAAACGTTCGAGCTATGATTTCACATTTTTCAAGTCCACTTGTAAACGAGGAATTATCATGAGTTATAGTAGGTATGTTGTTGGACTTCTTCCTTAATATTTTTGTTGCATTCCAAAAAGGGGAAGAGCCTACCTCTAAAGATGCCAGGAATGAATTCCATGAATTATTTCTGAATTTAAAAACTTCTTCTTGAACTCGTTGATTTAAAAATTTTAGCTCATTTTGATCGGCATAACTCCGGTAGCGAATCCAATTTCTTCGGCAGTTATTTCTTGATACGATTAAATTTTTAAGATGTGTGGGGAAGGGTTTTCTTTTTACGGTGATTTCTTTGCAAGGAATACTCTGTGCTTTAGCATTTTTAACAATGTCAGTAAATTTTTTAATTTGTTCGTCTATCTGGTGGCTTTGTACGATAGAGTCAATATTTACGGGTATTAGATTTTCATTTATTACTCGAGCAAAAAGATTCCAATTTGCTCTTTTATAGTCAAAAATTTTGAGAGGTTCACTGTTACAATGCATGTTTATGGAGATTTTAACAGGGAAATGATCCGAGCTTAAGTCGTTTATCACCGTTGCTGGAGAACAGTTTCTTTTCATGTTTGTTATAAATAGATCCAGCGTTGAATTTTGACGTCCAGCGCTGGAAGAAATATAAGTGTGCTTGTCGGGTATGATTAATTGCAAGTTGTTTGAGTGAAGTTTTTCGTGGAGAATGTTTCCCCAGCAGTTAGCTCTCATACAGCCCCACGTAGAATGTCTTGAGTTAAAGTCACCGCCTAATATGTATTTATTTCTGTTATTGGACAACTTCGATAGGTCTCCACGAAAGTTTTGTTTTCTATTTCCAGTTAATCCGACGTGTCCGCCAGGAAAGTAGCAGGAGAAGATGTCGATATTATTGTTATCGTTCAAAAATATCCTAACACCCACATTTTCGATTAGAGTGGTGTTAACAATCGGTAATACAGTGTGTCTTATATTTTTCTTCAAGATAATGGCCACTCCGCCCCCTCTTGCATCATTTCGGTCGTTCCTGTAACAATAAAACTCCTGGTGTCGAATAGAGATACTATTATTCAGCCAGGTTTCAGAGAGTAAACATATACTTACATTATTCGTAATTAAAAAATTGAAAAGTTCTTCTTTTTTGTTGCGGATGCCTCGGGCATTCCATGTTATTATTTTGATTTGCTGTTCCATTAGTATAAAAATTTGCAAGCTAGCTCGGTAATAACAGTATACTGATCAGCTTTGGATTTGCAGGTTTTCAGTTTAGATACTAGCTCCATGGTCAAACTTTGGAGTTCCTCAATTGAGAATAAGTTATTTGGTTCACTCTGTAAATTATTTTTATTTGGGGTAAATATGGGCTGGTTCCACTTATTTACCTCCTGGGGAGCATTTTGTCTTAAGTTATTTGGAAACTGGTTAGCATAGCTTTCATAAGTATTAAAGGATTTATGAGTTTTTGGGTTTTTCTTGGATTGCAACCGTTGCCTTAGGTCAAGATAGGTACGACGACTGGGGCAGTCTGGTGATAGAGACTGATGAGGCCCACTACAATTGGCAAATTTAATTACATCAGCTTTACATTCTGAGGTAGAGTGAGGTCCAGCACATTTTGCGCAAAATGTTTTGACATTACAATGTGCCTGCCCATGGCCAAACATTTGGCAGTTCCGACATTGAGTAAGAGCGTTTCTCTTATTACTTTTGTACTCCCATTTTACTCGGATATAATCAATGTTACTATGATTTTGTCTAAGCTCTTTCATTGTTATTGTTTGTTTTTTTAAAATAAACAACGTATAGAAAAATTTCATTGTTGTTACTCGTTCTACGAACTAATTTAACATCGAGACAGCTTAAACCCTTTTTAGCTAATTTTACTTTTAATGAAGCCGTATCTTGTAAGTCGAGGCCAAGTAACAATGCTTTAAATGGCCTATCATTTTTAGCCGTATATTCGAAAAATTCAAGATTTCTAGTTTTTAAGTCAGTTACTAGTGCATCATATTCTGTCCGTATGTGGAATCGACTTCCGGCAAATGTATTTCCCACCAATTACGACATTCAGAAATTCAAGGCGAATGTCAATAAACATTACTCCCTCTTTTTCCCCTTCGATCCCTTGCTTTCCAACGACCAACGCAATGCATTGCATGTATAGGGAAAACCCCTGAGTGTTGGCTAATTAAAAAAAAAAAAAAAAAAATATTCAACTTTGGTTTCACAAAAAACTTTGAGTCCAATCGACACTTTTCTCATAACATATTTTGTAATCTTCAAAGAATTACAAATTTCTTGTAATAGAGTTGTTATACACTTTAGTATGGTAAGTGGAGGTATGTAGATTTTTTTGTTTGTTTTTTCAACAATCATTTCGTTCACTTCATTATCATCTGCCAGCGTTTGCAGTGGCTTGTAATAATTCGTATTATTAACGGGAACATTTTGTGTTGTTTTTGGTTTTTTCATAGCAGTGGGTACATCGAGACAAGTCTCGCTCTTGTCGCGGTTTCGTTTAATTGTTGTATTAATATTTATGACGATCAGTGATAACAATTGTTTTTGTGCCTTCTTGAAGCATGTAACTTCTGCAGCAGTTTTGTTTTTGCAATATACAATTTTGCTGTTTCTTTTTAACGAATTTTCTCATTCGGAGATTTCACACTATGCTTCTGTACACTTTCACGGTCGGACAGAGATATTTCATTCGATTCAGACCAAATTTCGCATAAAGCGTAAACACTAACCAACACATATCTGTGACTAAATTGGATATCGGTCCACATTCTCGAATACCTCCCACAAATACCTCCCGATTCACATCAAATCTAGCATGTTGCGGTCCATGTTTTTTGGAACAGCCTCCACAAAAAGGTCCGTCAACATTTGAGGACCTGCTGCTCAAGAAGCCGCAAATTCACGCTTCGTATGGCACGTTAGAGCGACAAATAATTAACTCTTACATATTGAATTGGGCCTTTCTTAAGCTGTAGACAGAGATGATTAATCTTCTGAATAGGAGAATGGTTCAGGGTATCTCATAGTCGGTCTCGGCAACTTTGAGATACATATTGTCAACTTGACGAAATGTTCCTGCCATTTTACACTGAATCGTGTAATTCTTCCATTAACATGGACCTATTTCTCAATCGCTATTTAATGTTAAAGCGAATCGCGGCGATCTTCACTGATAAATAGTACGCTAAACCCGTGTGTGGCTGTACGGCACAAAGCAAATAATGTCGCATTTAATTTTTTGGACAAAATTCCTTATACTTTGGTACCCATATGCTTTAATGGGACGTATTTTCGGTCCGATTTTTGGCTTCATGAGAATACTTTATAGTTATATATTTTATAACCAATATGTCAATATATATTAGAGGCCGTTCCTTACCATTCGAATGGAGACCTCGTTTTGTGTGCTCAAGCTGTCGGTTTTTTTGGGTTTGTAGATCCGGGCCCAAAACTTAGAAGTTAATGCATATTTAAATACATGAGGATTGTTTCTGAGTACTTAAATGTCCATATTCGAAATGATTTATATTTGGTGTCCTATGGACCTTAGACCCATCCATCAATTCTTCACATTTAGTGGAATCATAAAATTAATGTTAAATTCGCGTAGAAATGTCGTTGTATTTATAGTTAAAAGCGGCAAATTTTTGACCAATTTTTGCCGGTCCAAGTCCAAAAATGCCTTTAATATGAAAGGTACATATTTGGATATGTGAGCAAATTCCATTCCTTCTGGATACCGATATGTTCCTGAACATAAGGGAACTGATTTTTTGCTCTAGGTCCCAACGACGCATTTAGGGTAAGTTCAATGAATTTATTCCTGCGACTTACATACAAAGCTTACTTTTAAGTTCATTATTTAAGTTATATAGGTGAATGTGGTCAGGAGTTTTTAAGTCTCTCAAAGAGGAAGTTTCCCCCTTTGATCCATTCCAGCTCTAGTCTTTATGCAATACTACAGCCTACATACATATATCTGGTAAGGTGAAGACAGACTGATTTGCTGATTTCTTCAGTTCTAGTTTTGAGCCGGGTGTTTGCTTAAATAGTCGTGCATTTTTCTAATTCTCCTTTAGTTTTGGATGTAAGAGGATGTTAGAGTTACCGAAAGTTGATGTTTTGCACGGTATAAGTAGACTAAAATCGACCTTTAGGATTGATTCTGATGGCCTTTGTGGGTTTATCATTAAAACATTTACTTTATCATTAGCTCTTACTTTGATCTTTTTGTTTAATAGTTCGATTAAACAGAGAGTTTTTATTGATAAATGGAAGATTGCGCCTGTTTATAAATCTGGATTAAAGATATCGGTTTGCATTACAGACCCATGTCGAAACTGTGTAATATTGCAAAAGTTTTTGAATATATTATATTTGATTATAAGTATTTTGCTGTTAAACCAATCGTATCACCATTTCAGCATTGTTTTATTAGAGGTCGCTCTACTGTTACAAATCTAGCGGGTTTTTCACAGTATTGAATTTCTAGTTTTGAACAAGGTTGTCAAGTAGATACTATTTACACAGATTTATCTAAGGCATTTGACAAAGTTTCTCATTCCATACTTATCCATAAGTTGAGGTTAATTGGATTTCATGGAATTTTTCTGAAATGGTTAACTGCATATTTATCTAGTAGAATCAGTTTTGTATCTGTGGAGTAAGTGAACTCATAAGCTTATATTGCTTCTTCTGGTGTTCCTCAAGGAAGTATTCTAGGCCCGTTGCTCTTTATTCTTTTTATTATTGATATTTCATCTTGTATAAAGTGGTCAAGAATTTTGCTCTATGCCATGATTTAAAGTTATTTTTGTGCATTCAATCCATAGCAGATGTATTTCGTTTGCAAAATAATGTACTGGGTATTGCTAAATGGTGTTCGGAGAATTTTCTAGAAATTAATGTTAAGAAATGTTTAAAAGTTTCATATTTTAAATGCAGAAATCCGGTTATATATGACTATATGCTTAATGATCATAAACTAGTTAATGCTGATGAAATTGTTGATTTAGGGGTTATATTTGATTCGAAGTTTACATTCGTAAATCACATAAATTCTATTGTACCTTAAGCATACTCACTGTTAGCTTTTATTAAAAGGAATTGTAGAAATTTTGTGGATCCATACACAGTAAAGGTAGTTTATACGTCTTTAGTTAGAGCTATATTAGATTATGCGTCCTTAATCTAGAATCCCTTTTATTCAATTCACATTTGAAGACTTGAAAAAATTCAAAATAGATTTATATCGTTTGCTCTTCGCTCAACAAATTTTGCTTAACCTCAGCCTTTATATGCAGACAAATGTAGGTTAATTCATTTGAAAACGCTGGATAATAGAAGAACCTTATTATCTCAAGTTTTTCTTCATAAATTGGTTTCGGGCTTGATAGATGCATCGTGTTTATTGGCACTAGTCGATATTTGTTTTCCTACCAGAACTTTGCGGCGCTTTAACTTGTTTTGTTTACCTGTTCATAGAACGAATTATTCTCTTAATGAACCTATAACTATAGCAATGAAAGAGTTCAATAGTATATCCAATCAGAACATTGATTTGTTTGATTCGTTATATAATTTGATTAATAACTTAGATTTAATTTACTTTTATAGTAAGAAATTGTCTGTAAGGAATTTTTACTTCCATAGACTTAAATAAAAAAATAAATCCCAATAAATAAATCCAAATGAATAAATCCAAATATATGCACTTTAAGGGTTGCATATGCCAATTTCGAATTGTAAATAACAAAACCACAAACTCATATATTCGAGTATACACGTCATCCAATACTGGAGAGTATAAAAAAGCATAATATTATAATACAAATAAACGACCGAGGAAGAACTTCAAATAACTTTTTTTTATAAATGTATATAATTTTTTTATTCTATAGAAAATTAATTTTAATTTTATAAGACTAATTGTGTATAAATATGATAGACCGTTAATTAACTCCGTGCTCAACCACGCATATGCGACACCTGATTAGAAAATTATTAATTACGGCCTTAAGGGTTGAAGTTGGGATGTTATTCATTCTTCTTCTCTTCGAGAGAAAAAAAAAACTACAGTGTAATACTGTGTTTATTATCATTAGCAATACACTTATAGCCTGTTTCTCTATGTCAAAGTAACGCATTCATTCGTTTGTTACGCAAAAGAAATTTCATTTGCGTTTCTCTATCACGTTCTACGCAAACGATGACTCGAACGACTACTCGAAAGAAAACGTAAACGTTTTCTCGCAAAATTCGAGGTGTCAATTCTGCGAAGCAAATGTCAAAATTGGCCACTTGCTATTTTTTTTTCGTTTGAAAAAATATATCCATTATTGTAAGTCAGAATGCAAAACACCAAAATAAAAATGAATAGCAAAAGTGAAAGCTCTGCTTAAAGGTCGTCCCACTGGCGGATTTCACAAAATTTTGTGCTTTGAAAAATTTGAATAATTTGTATGTTTTGATTTGAAAAATTAGTCTGTTTATCTTGTTTTTTTTTTGTTTCTTGTGTTCGTTTGCATGGTTGTATTTACGACTATAGAATTTAGTAGTATTTTTTAGGAAAATATAATGAATCTGGAAAATGTGGATATTGCAACTCAATTACGTAACATACAAAAAATAGCGAACATGAAAGCAGACAAACGAAATGTTTTGTTATAGAGAAACCTGAATTTAGTCGTATTTGAGTGACTGTCTTTTGTTTGCTTATGTTTCCGTTCGACATAGAGAAAAAGGGTAAAACACATTATAAAAACTTTGAATAACAGCAACAATTCACCCTCTTACTCTCAAAATATCACTAAAATTAGCACTTCCAATTCAATATTAAAACAAAGAACACAAACCCAAAATAACCCCTACCACTCACTCTACCACCGTCGCAACAATCTCAAACTATACCAAACAAATCATATCAACTCCAACTGTAAAAACTATCCCCCCTACTAGTCGAAACACATCGATTACCTCATTAAAAAGCAAAATTTCGAGTTTCTCTATAGCTTCAAAATCGATTTCTATTTTAACAACCACCAAATCACTTCCAATATAAACACTGCATACAATACCAACGACAAAAAGCAGTTCAAACTGCAGCCAACGCTCCAACATCAAAAACTGTCCAACAACAAAAAAAAAACTACAACCAAAATACAACATTTACAAAAGGAGGAATTCACTAACGAAATCGGTTTCACCCGAAAGTGAAAAGAACACAAAAATCTTAATCCAAAAACTCATTAAGCAGCGGAATATCTGACCATCTTTGGCTCAAACACCCTCAAATGATCTGCCAGAACCTGATACTGTTGCCAAGTCTCTCACTTCTGAGGATATCATGCAAACAGATGCGGGATCTGACTATTTTTTTCTTTATCTTTTTCTCAAAGCTTAAATATCTATAGGATTCGTATATGGATCTTTCCACACCACTTTGAAATATACGAGGTTAACCGGATAATTACTCAAACTTTAAGTTATTACTAGCCAGTTAAGATCCTGATATAATTTGCTTACAGGAAACTACAATTAAAAAAGTCAAACCCCACATACACCAAGAAATTACAATGGTTCTTTCAATAATATACGAGTACATGATTCATCCAAGCAGGGAAGTGCTATTCTTATCAAGAATAGCATACCGCATAAATTAGTTAACCTAACATCTCCTCTTTTTGTCTGAAACTTGAAATCAATTTGTCAACTAAATTCACACTTTTTTCTTTATATCTTTCTCCCCAAGATGTGGTCACTACATCTAGGTATCTAGGTATCTTTTTTTTAATATTAATTCCACAAGATTGATTCTTGGAGATCTTAGCGGATGGAATTCCCTTTACGGTTCTCCGCACTACAACAAAAACAACAATCTAAGTCTTTTTAACAATGCTTCTCCCAAACACTCACAATACCTTGTCGCACATCGATATTGGCCTCGATTGCCCTCCTACCGAAGTGCGGCTGGTGTACCTTTGACGATTTATATAATACCGACCATTTCTCCACCAAAACTAGCATCGATATATGTTATATTAATTTATACTCTTTCCAATAAAAATATTGTCTAACAAAGCCGATTGGGCCAAAGATAAGACAACCCCAACAATACTTACTCGTAGTAGGAGCATAAATACTGTTACACACGTTTTATGCTGTAAAATAAAAAGTACTGAATGTTTTTGAACCAAATATTTTTTATATATTTATTGATGTACGTACGAGTACATATTGTATCCAAAAAGAATCTACTTATTCGAAATGTCCGCCTTTTGCCTTTACACACGCCTTAAGTCGTACTGGTCAATCGTCAATAGCTGGACGAACCTCGTCCATTGGAAAATTGGCCACAGCTCGAACCAAAGCAGTCTTAAGAGATCCAACGTTGGGATTTCTTTTGTGACAAACCTTGTCCTCTAAAACCGTTCACAATTTGTAATCCAATGGTTTCAAATCTGGCCTGAGGGCCATTCTTCAGAGGAAATGAACGCTGGCAAATTGTTTCGAAGCCAGGCCTGGGACGCTTTTGCCCTATGGGCCGGCGCAGAATCCTGTTGGAAAGTCCATGGCTGGTTTTGGATCAGGGAATTGTTAAGAGGGTTCACAACAGATTCCAAAACGGTTTCTTGGTAAACTTTGGCAGAAGTTTTGACTCCTTGTTCGCAGAAATGCAGGTCAGTGACCCCATCGTAAGAGACACCCCACCAAACCATGACTGAAGCTGGGTGATGACCCTTTTCCACCCTTGGGATCAATTCAGATGCTTCCTTAGATGACCGCGCATACACTGTATCATTTTGCTTGTTAAATTTTTCCTGATCGGTAAAATTTTTTTTTATCGGTGAGCAAAATTTTTCTGTGCAAGTTGTCAGCGTGCTTCACCAAAAAACGTTTGCATTTTTCAATCCTATTGTTTTTTAAAGCTGCAGTCAATAAAAGTCCGGTACGTCGTTTGAAAGCCCCAAGTCTTTTTTAATGATTCGTCTCATGGACTTTTGCGTGATATTCATCTCACGGGCCATGATTTTCTGTGCGGAGCGGACTTCTGTGAATTCTTGATTTAACGGCTTGACATGCGGTGTTCGAACAGAGCGTGGGCGACCCGACCTGTGGCGGTCTTTTACATCTCCAGTCTCCTTCAAGTTTTATGCATCGGTAGACGAACATGCGGCTAATCCCTAGTCGCCGGAGCGTTTTGAAAATATCGGTTTTTTCCATTTCACACTTGAAAAGTGCTATTACAGCGATACGGTTCCCATTATCTGACCACTCCATGATGAACGTTGAAACAATTTTAAAATCCCGTTACAGACTAACGCAATTGAGGTTGTCTTTCAAAGCCCATATGATATTAACGGGGTATGTTCAGTTCTACTTTTTAAATGTGTGTGTTCAATGTTGTAACAATATTTATGTTCCTACTAAGTATTATCGCAATACACTCCCATCTCTGAAGACATAAATAGAGAACCAGCTTTAAGTAAAAAAAATTTCAGATCTTCTGCCAACAACTTTATTCCTCAAAGTCATTTTCGCCAAATAACAAAACTAGTCCCATCGTGATCCCAAGAACTAAAGATTCTACGATCAGACAAGCAAATAGCTTGGATGCAATTTTGCCGAAATATGAAATTGTGACTGATAATTACCTGTTCGACTACAAGAGAATGGCTTTCTTCAACTAGGTCAAAAAGATAGCCAAAGAAGGAGCATTTTATAAGTTTACCCATAATATAATCTGACAAACTGGACTCATACAGTCTAATATCTCTTTTACCATATATTAGTAAGATTTTAGAAAAAATTATATCTAGACGCTTGATGTGGTATTTGAAGAGATACAAGCTTTTATTTGTCAACCAAGTCGCATTCCAATGCGGTCTTAGCACTACTGATGCTACTATTTATATACCACATTATTTGTAAAAATCGTTCAACTAAGAACCGCACCTCAATTTGGTCAATTAACTATATTAATGCTTTTGACAATGTAGAAATTCATATAGTTTTGCGTAAATTATGGGAATGGATACTGGGTCTGAAGATGTTTACTTGTGTTAAATCTTTTCTGACCAACAGAATATTTACTGCCAGTGTTAACAACACATTTTTAGACATTGTGCCATTTCACAAGGGAATCGCACAGGTATCCCCGTTGTCAGTCACATTATTTATTATAGCATTTGATGACTAAAGTCATATATTTCAAGCAAACAACAATTCAGCACTTTTTATCAATATGTCCAGCTTCTTCAAAACAACAGAAGCATTCGGTCTATTAAAATACTAAAGGTACGGTCACACTGGGCAAATATTTAAAGACAAAAGTCGAATATTTCATTGTCACAATCTGACCACTAAATATTTCTGAGTGGCAAACAACAAAACAGCTTATTTCGGGGAAACAAAAATATTAGACAGCAAACAAAAAATTGCCCAATGTGAACACAGTGTGACCACCCGAGAACAAATATTTTCCTCTATTCTCGGCAAATACCTATGTAATCTTACAAAATTTTTGTAAGAGCTAACAACAAGAAATCGCAGCTTGTAAAATCAGTGGTGTAAGTGTAACAGCTACACGATCGGAGGCTGAAATTAACTTACGAAGTAATTAGCGGGGCAACTTATTTCATCTTCACAAAAATATTTATTACAAATTTTAATAGTCTACGTCTCGTTTTAGTGCTTTTAGAGAGAGCTGGTGTTCCTGTACGCATTTCTTTTAACAACTTTGAGCAGCATCCTTCGTTATTCCGACTACGTACCCACCGAACCCATTGCCTTTTTTGCGCTTTTTCGCATATCCTGCTCTTCCAAGTCTATCAAAGATACTGCTCCACAACACAAAATCAGTAAATTTTCTTCTTCCTGTATTATTGGTTTCAAAAGGTTGACAGAAAATAAACATCTATTTGTTGTGAGTTTGATCAAATATTTTTTGTAGTTAAATAATTGTTCAAATGTGTACATAAGTCAAACATGTTTTCCCAAACTTCTATTTGACACTACTTGGCATCTGTTTGAACAAACAAAAACTGTGAAAAATTTGTCGGTAGTGCTAACACAAAATCAACCCTGTGTTATTTTGACAGAATTTTGAGCAAATATTATAAAATAAGTATGATGAATAAATCTAAATACTAATTTTCCAAATAAAATAAAGAATAAGCCGATTGCTCACACAGGAAAAATGCTTTGTAGCACCATTCGTGCATTTTGAGTGTTAACACTTAATGTACCATTAAGCATTTTGCAAACACATCTGCTACTAAGCGCGGCAGTAATTCTGTTGTTGTTAACACTTGACTCTGTTGCTTGTAAGTACACTTGTCTACACATTTACACTGGACGGTACCACCATAAAAGTTAACAAAATTAAAGTTCGTCGTACATAAAGTATTTTTTAAAGGCAGTTTAAAAAAAATAATTTTTTGTTTACAACGTTCTAGTCGAGCTTTTAAATATCTTCTGCATTTACAGTCAAATCTTAAAGTGTTATACATTGAGATTTTTGTCTTTCGGATATTTCTGCTTTAAAAGTAATTGACTCCAAATACACTCTTCTTTTTATGAATGTAAAATTGTATCGATGTTTTTATAGTCATTGAGCTTAAGTACCCCTTCTCATTTCTAAGTTGCGACTTTTTTAATGTACCACCCTAACATCAGAAAATTGAAGATTGCAAGAAATCATTTAACTAAGGAAATATTTTGATCATTCCAGCAGAAGAATTAAAAAAATGTTTTTTTTGTTTTTTTCGCATACCTACTCTTTTATATTGTTGTGCTATTGCTATTTGTTTTAACCGCAAAATATAAGTTGGAATTATTGCTTCGTGAATCGGTTCTAGTTTAAATATACTTTTAAATTAAATACAAATTTATAAAATGTGTATACATAAACGGGAAGGGCCACCAAATTATAGTTCAGCACTGAG
This sequence comes from Hydrotaea diabolus, assembly GCA_963513945.1. NCBI lineage: Eukaryota > Metazoa > Arthropoda > Insecta > Diptera > Muscidae > Hydrotaea > Hydrotaea diabolus. Next base: position 105,354,455 of record OY740716.1, on the reverse strand, counting down.
TGTGAACCTTCAAATAAACGGGAAGGGCCACCAAATTATAGTTCAGCACTGAGTGTGAACCTTCAAACACCGGTTTCAAGTTGTAACGCTTATGTCAGTGAAATGTTTATTGACGTCGAGTCTAGAGATGTCGTTTATTTAAACGGTTGCTATGGCCTGTCCGTCAGTTGTTAGCGGACTGAGGAAATTGACTGCCATTTCAACAATACTCGTAAAGACTGGAATGAAAGACTGTTTGCCACTGACACTATAATTGACGAAATTGAATACTACATTAAGTCGAAGTTAGAATGTGACATTGAATTAAATATTTATAAATTTAAAACATCTATTAATCTTTTGTCTTCATTTAAGATTAAGATATCTTCTCCAAGGTCGTTGCTCCTGACTTTTGGCCAAATAGGGCGCCAGTAAAAAGTTTATACCAAGAAGCAGTAAAAGTGGGAGACCAAATGTAGCCAGTCTGCCTGCAAAATCTAAAATCTCTTAAAAAAAACTTGACACGGTTTACACTATAGGTTATCAAAAGGGAAGAGGTTTAAATACACAATTAAGCCGTTTATTTGGTAATGGCTATAAATTGGATTCTGAAATTGTTGTTGTTTCTAAGATATTGTTAGAGAATAATATTCTGAATTCTGAGGTTCTGTGTATAGTTACACAGTTTATCGGAATGATAGAATTGAGAGAATCTGTGGTGGTGTCTTAATTGCGGTTTCCTGTTGTCTACCTTATGAGCGTAATTTTTCTGATGGAATTTATTGCAGTTTGTGTTGCATTGGGAACTAATTGACTTTTTATTATCTGATCTTACATTGCACCTTCGGACTATTTAAATGTTAATATTGAGTATTCGACTTCCGGTAAAGAGATGAATCTTAGCATGAATGAGGGTGATAGTATGTTAACATTGGGCGATTTTAACTTATCTTTTGTATCATGCATATTGGTCAACTAATTTGCTAGAATATTAGCGAAAATTAAATTTTCTCACACGCAGAGAAAATATATGGTTACTATATGGTCACGGCAACAATAGTATGATCTCTGCAATAAAAGTATGGTCGTCGCAACCATAGTATTGTTTTTTTTTTTAAATTATACTATTATCAAAGTATGATTGCGGCAATATTAATATTGTTGAAATGTAACAATAGTGTTGTTGCCAAATTTTAAAATGAAAATATGGCTGTAGCAACAATACAAAAATGGTTGGTGCGACAAAACTATTGTTTTTTTGAGTTTTATGTTAACAATAATATGATTACGGCAATCATACCGACAAAATTTATTTTATCTTATTCAAAACAAACTATTTTGAATTAGTATAACTGAAATATTTTTAATAAATAATTCTACTGCTAAATAAATTACTCATGTTAATAAGAGTTTAATACATTTTTAAATAATTTACTTAATACAAATCGATGTTTAAATAACAACTTAACCCAATCCTTACAAATATTTTGGGGGTCATAGTATAGTTACGTATAAGTCAAACTATGGTTATGAGGATCATACTATGGTTTTATAAGAAATATTCTATGGTTGTGAGAATAATATGGTTGTGGGGATCATAGTATGGTTGAGTGAGAATAATAATATGATTGTAAGGATCATAGTATGGTTGTGTGTGAGTAATTCTATTGCTGTGAGGACCATAATATTGTTGTGGGGATCATAGTATGGTTGTGTGTGAACCATACTATTGTTGTGATGAGCATAATATTGTTGCGCCACAACCATATACCCAACAATAGTATGATGCTCTTCGAATATTGTTATCCCAACCATACTTTTTTTTTGCGTGCAGATTAATAATATTCTCATCCTGAATGGGAGCGTGCCTGATTCGATCTTGACTAATGAAATACATACGTTTCAACAATGCATCATATTACCACTCCGAATGACATCTCAGTCTCCTTACGACAGTCACATCGATCGGACGTTCATTGTACTTAAAATTTGTAGAAAACAATTTCATACATTGCAACAACAAAAAGACACTATCCCGTTTTACTTATTTTCAAAAATTGGAGTTTGCATACAGGCAGTGACGACGAAGAAAACATCATTTACAAGTGGCAAACAATTCCTAATTTAAATAAAAGAAATGTGTGTAAATCCCCTATTGGAAATGCAGCAAAGAAGCCTCATTTAATGAGTACTGGTCCCACTACTTCAAACAACAATAGATTTGCAGCACTTAGTGATGATGATGAAGGCAATGAAGACAACTCAAGAGGTCCGGACGCGATTAAACCTCCTCCTATTTTTATACCAGGTGTAAGTAATGTGACAAATATGTTAATTAATTTAAGCTGACATACGTTATAAGTCATTAAAAAACAATGAAATAAAACTAATGCTGGATAGTGTGGAATCGTATAGTAAACTTATAAAGTATTTTGAAAGTTCTAAAACCAGTTACCATACATATCAAATACGTTACCATACATATCAAGAACGTTCATATAGAGTTGTACTAAAAGGAATTCATCACACGGTGCCGGTTGAGGACATTAAAGCTGAACTCTTGCTATTAGCTACGGAGTAAGAAACGTACATAATGTTAAGAGTCGGGGTAACAGGCAACCTCTCTCAATGTTTTATATTGATTTGGATCCTAAACCCGAAAGCAAAAAAATTATGAAGTCAACCATATATGTAATGCTGTTGTATCAGTAGAACACCAAAAAAAGTGGACGATTTAGTTCAATGTTTTCGATGTCAACAATTTGGTCATACTCAGGCCTATTGTAGAAGACCATATAGGTGTGTGAAATGTGCCCTAGATCACCCCACTGCAGAATGTCCCATAGGAACGGAAATCCCCGATGTGTTCATTGTTTGGAACAGCATACAGCAAGTTATAGAGGCTGCTTAATTTACCAGCATTTATTCAACAAAATAAATAATAGATCTCAACCAATTAACCAACGAATCTCCTAAAATATGCAACAAACACCCGTTAATTCCTTTACAAAAACAAGAAGAAACGCTAACCTATCTAATGCAGATGTAACAAGAGAACAAAGCAATGCAAGTACTGAAAAAACCCTTTTTTTAAAAATTGAGTTTATGTTAAGTAAACACTTAGAGCTAACAAATAATTTATTAAGTCTAATTGTAAGCAAACTATGCAATTAGATATACGAATTGCTGTTTGGAATGCTAATGGGATTGCAAACCATACTGTTATTGGTGAAACAGAATATATATTCATGAAACAGAAATATTTTTAAAAACACACTCCATTGATGTTCTTTTAATATCTGAAATACATTTTACGTCGAGGTCATATTTTAGAATAAAAGATTAGGATTTAATAAATGCAAATCACCCTAGTGGACGTGCACATGCTGGTTCCGCCGTATTAATCAAATCGAATATCGACTATGAAGTTTTACAACCATTCGCATACTTTTATCTTCCAGCCGCGGGAGTAAAATTAAAAACAACCTATGGAGATGTTTCAATATTTTCAGTTTATTTTCCACCAAGACACACGGTATTGTGTGCAGACTACGCAAATTTCTTTTCATCTCTAGGACCTCGATTTATAGTGGGTGGGGATTATAATGCCAAATATCCTTTGTGGGGATCAAGACTTGTAAATCCTGAAGGCAGAGAGCTTTACAAATACATACTTAAATATAAATATTGCACCTTATCCACAGGGAACCCAACATATTGGCCATCAGATCCTCCAAAATACCAGATTTGCTTGACTTTGTTGTGTATAATGAAATTTCGAAGAATTGTCTTGATATAATGTGTTGTGATGAATTAAGTTTTGACCATACCCCAGTAATAATCAATTATAATGCAACATTGCGTATGTGCACCAAAACCAAAAAACTAATTTCTAAATACACAGATGTTAATTCTTTTAAGTATTGATAAAAACGTAAATCTAAACATATCTATAAAAACTGGAGAAGAGTTAGATAATGCTGTTGATTTATTTACTCGATTAATACATGAAGCTGCGGCTTTGTCAACACCAACGATCACACCAAATTCTACATCGCAAAATAGAGTTCTAGTAACAGCAGATATAAGAGAAATGATACGTCTCAAACGAAGATTACGACGAATCTGGAAACTGAGTAGAAATCCCAACGACAAACGACATTTTAATAAACTATCTAAAGAACCAACGTAAAAGCTTGCTGAACTAAAAAATGAGAGATTAGGATTCTATATCAGAAAATTAGACGTTAATAAAAATGATGAAAACTGTTTGTGGAACGCAACAAAATATTTGAAAAAACCGGTTAAGCGAAACATACCCATTAAAGATTCCAACAACGTATGGTGTAGGTCAAACGAAAGCAAAGCAGAAGCGTTTTCAAAACACCTAGAGCAAACGTTCAAACCCTTTCCCACTATTCGACCTGAAAGTGGCAAAGCTGTAGAAGCATATTTGGATTCGCCTTGTCAAATGGATCTCCCCATTAAACCAATAACGGTTAATGAAGTGACAAACGAAGTATGCAGACTTGGCAGTGGTTAGTCTCCCGGATATGACAGAATTAACACAAAAGTAGCTAAATCATTACCACAAAGAGGTATAGTCTTCCTAACCTTATTATTTAATTCAATTCTAAGACTTTATTACTTTCCAAAACAATGGAAATGTGCGGAAGTTGCAATGATATTAAAAAAGAACAAACCTGAAAATGCTTTAAATTCTTATCGTCCATTAAGTTTATTAACCAATTTTTCACAGTTATTTGAAAGAATATTGTTGACAAGAATGAAGTTAATACTTGCAGACTGTAAAATAATTCCTGACTATCAATTTGGATTTCACAACAAACATGGGACTCCTGAGCAATGTTATCGGATTGTGAACATAATAAGAGATGCTCTAGAGTGCAAAAAATACTGTTCAGCAGTATTTCTAGACGTTAAACAAGCATTTGACAAAGTTTGGCAACCCGGAATTCTTTACAAAATAAAACGTTTTCTTCCGACACCGTATTACCACATTTTAAAATCATACCTACAAGAGAGACTATTTTATATTAATGTTAACAATGAGTTTTCTGAAATACGTTACATAGAAGCAGGTGAACCACAAGGCAGCGTACTTGGTCCCACATTATACACATTGTTCGCATCTGATATGCCCTTGGCTAATAACGTTACTGTCTAATAATTGCTTCACATCAGAATATGGATAACGCTTCTTCTGCTGTTCAAGTTTTACTAAACAAGATTAAAGTTTGGTTGCAAAAGTGGAGAATTCACATTAATTCGGAAAAATCAAGACATGTAACTTTTTCATTGAGAAGAGGGAATTGCCCAGCACTATTTCTGAACAATGCTCAAATTTCCCATGTAGACAATGTAAATATCTGGGAATTGACTTAGACAGACCTCTGACATGGAAAAATCATATAAAGGCGAAGCGACAACATTTACATATTAAAACAAAAAAGATGTATTAGCTCCAAGGACCGAAATCTGAACCTCATTTGAGAAATAAGAAAATACTTTATAATAAAAACCCTTAAACCTGTATGGACTTACGGAATTCAACTGTGGGGGACAGCTAGTAACTCCAACATTGAAATATTACAACGTTACCAATCAAAAACACTTAGAACTTTAACAAATGCCCCGTGGTTTGTCACAAATAATGCAATTCATCGCGATCTTGAAATACCAACTATTCGAGATGAAATTAGAAAATATAGCACCAGATATATCGAAAGGTTAAGCAATCACTCTAATCCATTAGCTATATCACTTTTAGATACAAGATATGAAACTAGAAGATTAAAACGGCATCATGTACTTGATTTACCTTTTACATAAGAGTATATACAATAGAGTATCAGAATAAATTCAAATGTATAAGTATTGTATCGTTATTGATTTTAATATAGTATAATTGTATATATTGATGTACAATTACCTGTTATGAACCTTAACATATCAAATTTGCTTAATGTTCTTGGACTGATTGCAAATAAATAAATAAAAAAGAATGACATCTACCATTATACTATTTGTATTTTATGTTCAGTTACTCTTCCTCACCAATCGCCATCTCCGCCACGGCCATCTCCACGGAACGTCCGTTAAAAAAATATATAAAAACAAGTTATATAGCGGTTACTCCGGTACCCGATTATTCCATATTCATATAGCTGGTAATTATAATGATCAGATGTGAAATAACTTTTGTATTGACAGTTTCTTTTAGCAGTTCTAACAATTTTTCTTATCAATTTTCTTTATTTTGTAAATTTACGCTGCTGACTGATTTATTTTTTTCCTGCAAATTCTACCAGGAAATACATATAATAAATTAATTTCCAGTTAATGTATAATAAAATGTGGTTTACTTAAAATTTGTCAAAATTCTCGTCTTGTAAAACTATAACAACAGTAACATGACATGTCGTAGACAAATGTATAATTTAGGTATACAACTCGTTCTTAATTTCCTTTTGCAACACTTTGAAATAATGTTCCGAAGCGATATAGTACTGTAAACATATTATTAACCGTTGTCAAATTCTAAGACGACCTGCCATGTCCGTCAATCCATCTGTGTGTCTGTTGAAACACAATAGCAACCAAACGAAATAAGCTGTCAACCCGAAATTGTTCTTATAAACTGTTTGAAATTGAAAATAAGTAATCTGTTCGAATTAGTAAATTGATGAAATCGGTCCAAAAAGTACCTTCAAAATAAGTAGACTTTTGTTTAACATTTATAAATTATTTGTGGAGTGAAGGAGCACTTAGCATATCCTAAAGGGGATGGTTTGTGGACCTACGGACCTACAAATATAATCGGAACAATTGGATCTAACAAATATTTACTAATAAATAAGGTCATATGGTAACTTCAATATAATAAAAAAAAATTCTTCAAAATAGAAAAGCGCCTCGAAAAAAGATCGCCACTTATTGTAAATATGGGTACATGGGTACTCAAATTACTAAGTAATGTAGTATTGTTAAAACAAGCAATTGTAATTTAACGACGTGTCAACCCTAACAACTCTACTAACACCAACACATCAGTTTATTCATACTCGTAACCGCAGTAAACACACACAAAATAAAGTGCCTCAACGTTTTCTTATTTAATCTCCACATTCATAACGGCTATACCTTGACACAAGTTCGTTTTCGGGCCAAGGATGGAAGCTATTCAAGAAATAAATGGGTTCAGATTAAGATATAGCTCCCTCACAAATCTTCAGCCGATTTTATGTCTTTTGCTTTAAAAGCCAAATAAAACATCACATCTTGATAAAATAAGGCACGGTTCGTTATGATCGAACAGTTACCAGCTCAGATACAAATGGGTTCCCAGTATATATATAGCCCTAGTACTAAGGCCCTCCCAACCGCTGTAGAACACCTATTTTAATGCACCCTCAATCATTTTTAATGATCTTTCAGTGTCAAAACGTTAGTCGAAGTCAACATTTTCATCATGATAAAGTTTACTTACGACCACCATTTGGAAATCTTTAAAAAAATACTGCCGAAATTCTGAGTCTGTGGTCGCAACTTTAAGAGCGCTTACTCCAATATTCATCATCTTCACCGATGAAGCTGATTTCTGGCTGAGTGGTTTTATCTATAAACAAAATATGCGTTATTGGACAGCAACAAACCCACATGTGCTTCAAGAGACACAAATGCATCCGCAAAAAATTACTGCGTGGTGTGGTTTTCATGCCGGAGGTGTGATTGGGCCGTATTTTTTCGTCGATGAAAACAACCGTCATGTTACTGTCAACGGAGAGAACTATCATGACATGTTAGAAATTTATTTTTGGCCAGAATTGGATGACCTTGACATCGCCGATATGTGTTTTAATAAAATGGTGCCACCAGCCACACAGCACGTCCTTAATGGAGACCCTGTATATTCAAATTGAAATAAATTTCATATCAAACTTAAATATGAATTGTTTAAGGCTTTACTACGACTAATGTCGGTCTGATGGATCCCTGGGTCTAAAAAATGTTCTTTATACGAGCAAAAAATATCGATATAAAAATATCGATACTGAAAAAAAAATTGTTCATAATATTAATGAACGGTGTTCATTGGCCAATATTCATTGTCCCAATGAACAATTTCATTAGCCCAATGAACAATTTCATTAGCCCAATGAACTTTTTCACTAAAAATTAATGAACAGTTCATCATATATAAGAACGATCATTAATATCATTCATTGAGGAGATTATCGGAATATTTTAATGTATCTGTTCATTAGCCCAATGTATGTGAATATTTATTTTTAATGAACAGGTTCATATAAAATAAATTCATTATCCCAATGAACATATTCGCTGGTCCAATGAATTTGGTCCGAACGACTTAATGAACCGTTCGTAGTATTTATGAATATGAATTAATATCATTCATTGAATTCGAATTTAATGTATCTGTTCATTAAGCCAATGTATATGAACATTTATTTTTAATGAACAGGTTCATATAAAATATTCTCATTGTTGCAATGAATTTGGTCGAACAAATAAAGGAACAGTTCATAGTATTTACGAATATGAATTAATATCAATTTAATTTATCTGTTCAATTTAATGTATTTGTTCATTGGCCCAATACATATGAACATAAATTTTTAATGAACGGTTTCACTATTAATATTAATATCAGCACATGACGCACAAATCAACGTACGCATTCATTACGAGTACTAAATGCGCAATGAATTTAATGTATACATTCATTAGAATATAGCGGTTAAGTAACGTCCAGAAAAAAAGCAAACTCGTTTATGCCCAAAAAGCAGCAACAAATACTACAACATATGAATTTATTGTAGAAATCAATGTACGAGATCATTAACCAATGAACGCGTCCATTAATTTATAACGGTAAATAAATGTATGTGTATACCAAGAAAAAGAAACAAACGACTCGTTTATTTTAGTTTACTGTCACCATTGATTGAGGAAAGTTATCGTAAACGCAAAGTTCTATAAAAAGTGGAAACAAAAACATAACAAACAAGAGCGAAATAAAAACAATAAATTGTTTGAAATTATTTGTGTGTATATCGGGAATATATGTGAATATTTATGAAAGTTAAAAAGCAATGTAATTAAAAGAAAGACTGAGTCAAGTAAGTGTTTAGTGTTTGGTACAGTTTTGTTTACGTATAACGATTAAGTCAATGTACATATTTATAAATCAATGTACACGTTCATTGATCAATGAATGAATGAATGAACATTATCATTATTTTACATCGACGATTTAACGTAAACATTAAGAGAAACAAAGTAACATGTAATGCAAGAAAGGTATTTTAATTAGTAATATATGTAGGTTTCTATACAAACAGTAAGAAAAAAAGAGCGAAAAAACTGAAATATTTTTACTTGAAGTTATTGCTTTTGTGTTATCGTGAATGAACGAGATTTTGAAGGATAGTAAATAAATATTGTGCAGAGTGTGTTTTTATTATTTGTTTAACAAATTTGTTAACATATCACCATGCATTGTTTTTGTTTTGTTTTTGTTTAAATACAAACAGTACGTATCGATGTTATGATCGGGACTGTTCATTACCATTTACAAACGTATCGTCGTATAAGAGGCACTTAATTAAAGTACATGATGCCTCAAATGAAAAATGTGGGAAGGGTAGGAAGATTGAACAAGACAATTGTACGCAGAGGTGCAGCAAAAATATCAATCACGAAATTGACATGAGTGAATCAAATGATACGCCCCAAAATGTATCTTCATCTGATTCTTATAAAATTGATAATGCTAATAGAGCACAAGATAATTTTTGTGTAGAAGATGAGATAAATACTCTAAAGACTAATGCTTTGAAATTTAGCCTTGCGCTACATGCAAACGATAGCTTTTCAAGAAACGATGTGTATGAAATTCAAGAATATCTTAAAGATCTCATAATTAACCCTATTGTAAATAAATAACTTAAAAGAATTCAATATTTGCAGTGGACTGGAGAATTACAAATTAAAGAAAAAATTGCAAAGGCATTCTTTTACCATTACGCACGCAAATTAAAATGTTATTTGAATATGATGATTTACTTCTTAAAATGTTTAACTATATGGATAATTTAAATAAAAGTGAACGTTTAATAAATTTTGTAAATGGAGAGTTATGGAAACAGAAAACCTTAATGTATCCGAATAAATTGTTGGTGCCGTATATTATTTATGCAGATGATTATGAAATAAATAATACAATTGGGTCTCATGCAACAACTCACTCTATTTGTAATGTGTATTATTCTTTCCCATGTATGCTTTAAATGAATCCAAATTAGAAAATATATTTTACGCTGCAATAATTAAAAGTAAAGATTTAAAAAAACATGGAAACGAAAAGTGTCTAGGGCCATTAATTAATGAACTGAAGCTTCTTGAAGAAGAAGGTATCGATATTTTGGCATCTAATGGTACCGTGTTCATTTTATTTTGGGGTTAGTTCTTGGAGATAATCTTGGCCTGAATAGTTTGCTAGGATTTAATAAATCGTTCAATGGTGTGTTTTGTCGATTTTGCAAATTACAGAAGGAGAGTTGTAAGTCCGAATGTGAAGAACATTCACAAGTAATGCGTGATATATCGAACTATAGTGTAGATATACGAGAAAAAAATCTTCAGAATCAGGTATTGTTAATGAATGTTGTTTCAATTCAATACCATCATTTCATGTGGTAGATAATTTTAGCGTCGACGTAATGCATGACCTTTTTGAAGGTATATGTCATTATGACATTTGCGAGATTATACTTCACTTTATTAATTCTAAGAAATATGTTTCTTTAGAAACACTTAATATGAGAAAAGGGCATTTTGAGTACGGAGCAATAGAAATAGACAACATTTCCAATGAAATTGCATCAACAAATCTTAATAAGCGACATTTAAGAATGTCTGCACGAGAAATGATGACATACATTCATAATGTATTTTCCATTAATGGTAGGTGACCTAATTCCGCTGGAGGACGAAGTTTGGGGGTTCCTCTTAAACCTTGTGGAAATAATCGATTTAGTTCTTTCCTTTGAAGTAACAGACGTTTCCATTGCTACTTTGCGAAGTAAAATAACAGAACACAACTTCCAGTATATGGTATATTTGAAAAAATTATTAAAACCAAAATTTCATATATTAACACATTATCCAACCATTTTAAAAAAATCAGGACCACTCAGAAAATTTTGGTGCTTTAAGTATGAAGCCAAACACAAAAATTTTAAATTGTATTCGCACGCCATAACTTCTCGAAAAAATATCTGCCTAACACTGGCGAAAAAATTTCAACTTAAATTTGCCAACAAGTTTATTAATGTCAAGTATACTTTGAACCAATTTATTTTTTCTAAAAAAGATCAAACCAACTGTGATCTATCTTTTTTAATAAGTAATATGCTAAAAGTTTCACAAGAGGAATTATGTTATTATAACTACTACGTTTCAAAATTTTCCAATGATTACTCTATTTATGTTATAAAAAATATTATTAAATACGGCGACAGCACATCAACTCACAAATATTTGCTTCCAACCACATTACACATCATATGAAGTTGATCCTGATAGTCTTGGAGAAATTACTATATTATCTTTCGATGAACTTGTAGGTCCACCCACAACAATCATAAAAACTTCAAAAGGAATAAATATGATACGACTAAAAGAGTACTATATCCCATAAAATGTTTACTTTTTCATATTGTTTAAGGCCCATTTAGTCTCGACGGTTGACGGTTGAAGGTAGACAATCAGCTATTTCAGTTGGGGGTTGCATTTTGCATGTGTTAGAGGGAGATAACTACAGTTTGACGGTTGACGACGGTAGACTTCTGCAGGTTGCAGAATCTACCGTCAACCGTCGAGACTAAATGGGCCTTTACAGTGAGCCAAAAAAATAGTTAAACAATCATGGAAAAAGAAAATCAAATAGAGTTATCCACAAAAGAGTTTGATGAAATGTCCACTGATAGTAGTATACAGACATATCCAGATGCGGAAACAGAAGATGATATTTTGAAAGGATTGCTTAAAAGTTGGAATTTGGAGCATTTGGAGGAATTTTTAAAGTGTAAGTGTACATATAGTTTTTTCTAGGAAATAGCTTTATCTGATATTTTTATACTATGCAGTAAATAAAAACCATAAAAATGTTATTATTTAAAAAACTATTGTACTAATTTGGAAAATTTTAATTTTACGTTTTAAACAGCTGAAAAAGTAACAATTGAAGTACTTAAAGTAATTAAAGTATATCACTTTTCCGAACTTTTCAAAAATCATAAAAAAGGAGACCTTGTTCTCTTCGAACATCACGTTTGTGAATGGCAAAAGTCGCACTCAACTACTTCAAATAAAACTTCTATTTCATATGAAACGTCAAGATGTTTAACACAGCATTTATCAAGAATATCTTCCCCATCTTCATCCACACAAAGTTCAATAGACTCAACGGAATCATTCATAACATTGTCAGATATACTAAATGAAGTCCCAACGTCATCAGTTTTAACAGAATATTTTAAAACAAATTCTACATTTACGGATAATCATCGTACCATATTACTCAAAATTATATGTAATTATTTTGAACAAAATCAACTCCACATGTCCCTCCCTACAAGCTATAGGCTTGAGCAAGAAATAATAGATCGCTTTCCGGGAGAAAAAATTGAGTATTACCGCATTGGCAAGCGAGGAAAAATGTACATAAAATACTGTAATGGTAAATCCCACATAAAAAAATTAAAGCGAAACTTAGGTGACGATGCCAGTAATCCCTCAATATCTAATAAACCTGAAACAAAAATCTTCAGCAAGTATAGCAACATGTGCGTTTAAATTTTGCTTGTTTCTTATTTTTTATTTTTCTTAACTTAAAGGTCCTGAAAGAAATGCAGAAGAATGTGTTAGAAGTATAAGATTTGACAAATTATCTGTGGCTGAATTTGACAGCTGTTGGCAAGCCTGTGTCCAATACAGACTTAAACAAATTAATGAAGCTTCGTCCTTGATGGATATTTTCGAAAAATGGCCTGAGTACAAAACAACAAATGGATATCGATTTTTTTTTATAAATTTCTTGTATTTAGTCTTTAAAATTCGTTTATTTAATTCGTGTTTGCAGATTGACAAAGATTTTGGAGTTCTTTTCGGAAACCGTTTGGGAGTTCTTGGTGATTGGCAGGAACATTATAGTAAAATAAGAACTTTTCTTCTGGCTGAAAATCGTATTAAAGATAAAGGATTATATGCTATGCTTAAACAGGCAGATAACTCAGAAAGCAATAAAGGTAAGTTTTATATATCAATTGTACTAAAAAGTGGAACGAATATATACAAATTTGTTTATTTTATTAGAAGTTGCCGCTGTTCAACTCATGTGGTGTATTCATGGATATCTTACACCAACAAAAAGCGTTGTGCGAAAGGACAAGAACAACAAAAAAACCATTTTAAAGCCAACGATTAAAAGTTCTCAGGAATCTTTTTTTCTGTTGGAAGCAACGTACAGGAAATTGAAGATCACATTAGTTCCCTAAAGAGCAAATCCGAAAGCATTCAACCATTTATATTTGCCATTGGAGATAAGAACTTGAAATTCTTTAATGGTTTCTTTTTGTATTTAGACGGTATACGGTATGAGTTTACAACTTTTCTGAGAGCAGTTGATATATGCTTTAAGTGCTTTCATTTGCTAAATTTAGAATATCCTCTAGCATGTACTAATTTTTGGTCATTTATTGAAATGTATTTTTACCAAATGAACAAATATAAAAATAAGTCATCGAAAGTTGCCATAATGTCCGACAAGTTAAAACAGGCTGATAAGTAAAATTACAAAAAAATATATCTACTTTTGAAAAAAGCAACGCTAACATATTTCAAAGTAATAACAAAAAGAATTAATTGTATTAAATAATTTTATAAGTTTTTTTGTGAGTATAAATTACCTAGTTATACATCTTACATTCTAATGGATTGTTCTGTTTATTTTTTGAATTATTAATAAATACCTAAACAACTCTATTTGAAAATATTATTCATATTGCGTTTATATGTAGTAGCATTGAATTCATATATTACAAATAATGTACAAATTCATTTGGTCAATGTACGTGTTCATTGAGGCAATGTATTCATGGTCACAAATTAATGTATTAATACATTAACCTACAAATACATTGGGTAAATGTACGCTTTCGTTGTGATAGTGTATAAATACATGAAAAGCCATGTCTTCATAATAAATTTTAATGTATGAGTACATTAATTTTAGTGTACTCATACATTAGAATGCATCAATGTACGGTTTCATTGTGCTAATGTTTTCACACATGAAAATTTATGTATGACTTCATTAATTTTAATGTATGAATACACTAAAATTAATGTATTCGTACATCAAAACTAATGTACAAGTACATTGGATCAATGAAGTCGTTAATTGCCACAATGTATTAGTACTTACATAATTAATGTATGTGTTCATTGGGCTAATGTACGAATACACTAAACTTAATGCATTCATACATTAAAATTTATGAATTCATACATTAATTAATTTAATTCTTTATTTAATAGCGAAAAAAAAGGTCTTATATCAATACTAGTTATTGCACAGATTTGGCTTAGCCTTATATCTAGAGTATTATTTTAATTATTATGAAATGAAATTGATAAATTTTATAGATAGATTAAATGAATTCATATATTAAAGTTAATGTATTCATACAATAAAACTAATGTACAAGTACATTGGATCAATGAAGTCGTTCATTGTCACAATGTATTAGTACTTACATAATTAATGTATGTGTTCATTGGGCTAATGTACGAATACACTAAACTTAATGTATTCATACATTAAAATTAATGCATTCATACATTAGATTTAATGTACAAATACATTGGCTCAATGTATTATTTCATTAGCTTTGTAGGCTAATGAACAGCATTCATTAAAATCAACGAACAGGTTCACTAGCGCAAAAATAATGAAAAAATACATTGGCTCAATGAACTTTTTCAGTAATAGTATGTACGTTGTTATTTTTTCAATTTTAATAGCGCATTTATTGTGAAGTATATGTATAGCTAGTATACATGAAATGAATATAAGATTCCGCTTGTCCGAACTCTATTTCGTTTTTTCTTGTTTTAAATAAATTAAAATATGAACGTGTTATGCTGTTTTGTTTAAAAAAACGTTTATTATATAAACAATTATTTTTACAAGAATTTAAAACTGTATACCGATTTTAATTTTGGTCGGCAACAGGGGTTTTGATAAGTTTTTTGGTTTTTTTGGCAACACTGGAGATGGATTTTTCGGGGTAGGGGCAACACTTTGTGGTGCAAAGGCCTTTGTATCTTCGATTATATACCTTTAAATCCCTTGAGCAAAAATACGCCTGCTACGTTTTCGAACTGATATTTAGTATTCTGTACAAGGGGCCGCAAAAGAGCGGTAGGCGGTAAATATGTCCGATACGCTATCAAGTGCCTGATATCTTTCTGTATAAAATGTATTTAATTCTTCTTTTTATGCAATCCAGTCTTATTCGCTATCGACTGGTTCTAGTAACGTCCTTCTGTAGTATTTTCAAAGCACCTGCCGTCTCGTGTGCACTGTGTAGCAGATTGAATAACGAAGTTGTTTATTGATTAGAATACCTTTATTCTCGTATTGATTTGTTAAGTTCCCACAAGCTATTTCTCCTATTTCTACACTGGAATATACTTATTTATTACTCCAGCCTCGACACAAGTTTTTTGGAAGAGATGATATTGTTTCTATACTTAAGTAAAGTTTTAAGTAATTGCGTATATCGCCGTGAATAAATCTTTAAACTATGATAAGTCAAATAATATCCATGAAAGATATGAGTATCCTTATGTAACATCATGCTGTCGTCATCTCCATTGGAATACATATATTCCCTTGACATATTTTCCTACCAGAAAACTCAAACTTCGTTTACATTTGTGCATTTTAACGTTACAAATATTCTTAATTTTGGACTTCGTTAATAACTTATTCTGTTATCCTTCCATCGGAGTTTTCCCGCGTTATTAAATCCTCCAAGTATAGCAATGATTTCTTTGGGGTTATTTAAAGGAGCGAATATATGTGAACAAATTCGAGACAACTCCTCAAATCAAGGCCAACATTGTTGCGGAAATTCGAACTTTACAGTCAAAAATTTTAAAGATGTTATGAAAAATTCTCTTAAATGAGCCCATCATTGCGAAGCTGTAAACAAATTTGTATATTATATTCTATATGATCTGAGAAAAAAAATAATAAACGAAAAAGTTATTAAAGTTTTTAACCCAATGGTAACTTTAGGGCCACCCTGTACTTGAATGTACCCTTGAGTACCTGTAGGCTTTTACCTTCCATCAAAATATCAAACTGAACCATATTAGGTAACACTTCTATTTTCACTTTTAAATTGTGTAAAATTTATTTAACCTAGTCATAAAGTTTCTCAAATTTAAATTCTAATAACTAAAATCGTTTACCGAATCCTGTTGAACTCTTAAATATCAATTATAGGAATATATCCAGAGTAAGTAGTAGATCGGAAACCAAAATTTTTTTTTTTTTTATATTCTAGAAAAGCGTGATTTTTCCTCAAGACATGAACAAAATTGTCACTTTTTTGTTACAAACAACTTTCTCCGTTTTGCCATTCAGTCTTATTTATTCAAGCTTAACCTAAACACTGAAATGCGCTTATCTGGAAAGTGTAGGTTATCTGAAATATAAGTTTCACAGAATTTGTTTTTATGCTCATTTTAAACAATTTAATCCGATTAAGTGACCGATTAAGCGTTTAAGAAAAAAAATATAAGAGAAACAACAATTTGAACTTAACTGTCAATTGTATATGAAATGTACTCCTTTGATTGAAAAAACATAGATGTTTCGTTGAGATGATCTAAAATTTCTACATCGGCGCTTGCACATTGTTAGTGTGAAAAAGTAGATGGCGACAAAAAAGTAGTTACAAGTTAAAACATGTACAGTGGCGCCTCTTATTGACTATATTTTATAATTAAAGGAGAATATTTTCGCATTTACAGATAATGTAATCGTTGATATGCTAAATGGCTTACACATGGTTAAACTAGCATGGTCAATTGGGACTTGAAAAACCATTTGTAAGTTTGAAACAAAATGTCAGAAACATAAATTATAGGCTATTTTCGTAAAACGACATAAAAAATTACATTGTACAAGTATATGAATTCCGATTTACGCCTTGAATGATTTAATGAATTTTAGTTTCTTTTTTAATTATTTACTAAATAATGGGTGATCCATCTAGAGGTATTTTTTCAGAACAAAAAAAAATACTGTAAAAATTCAAATCAAGTGTGGAATCTTTATTGGTAATTTAAAAGGACTTTTAATGGCATTTATTTTTTGAAAATAATTTTCTTCAAATGGTGGCAACTGTTTTATGGAAGTGGGCGTTTGGTGAGAAACGGGAAGATTAGCTGTTTTCAACCAAAATTTTGTTCAGTGATGAGGCCCATTTCTGGCTCAACGGCAAAGTCAATAAACAAAATTGCTGCATTTGGGCTGAAGAGCAACAAGAAGAGTTTCAAGAGGTACCATTATACCCAGAGAAAACCACGGTTTGGTGCGGTTTATAAGCTGGTGGAATCATCGGTGCATATTTTTTCAAAAATGATGACGGCCGGAACGTAACCATGAATGGTGCTCGCTATAGCGCCATGATATCGATCTTTACGCTACCTGAAATTGAAGCCCGTAATCTTGACGACACTTGGTTTCAACAGGACGAACAATGGACAAACCAGCTACGATTCAGGTTTTGGAAACCAACATTACGCTTGTCATTAAAGCCATACCGGTGAAATGCTCGAACGAGTCATTCAAAATTGGACCCTCAGAATGGAAACCCTGAGGCGGCCAATACTTGAAGGAAATTATATTCAAAAAATAAATGCCACAACAAGTTCTTTCAAATTACCAATAAAGATTCCACACTTGATTTGAATTTTTATATTTTTTTATTCTAAAAAATACCTCTAGATGGAACACCCTATATAACCTATATTTTATGTAACAAACTATAAATATTTAAATTGTATCTACTGACCTTAGATCGGATGACTGAAACGTGTTCCACTTATCAGAAATACCCTCAAGTGGAAACTACGGATAACTGAAACGAAGTAGCTGCTTTCACTTAGACGGAGTCGACTGTAACAACAACACTTCCTTTGTACCGTAAATGGGAAATTGAATATGTACCACCACTGAGGTACAAGAAAACATGCGAAGACAAAAACAAAACATAAGGAAGTCGAAATGCATGTGGTAGTTTAGCAATATTAGGTGTTTACAAATTGTTTTTTCCTTGTTGTATGCAATAAATCTAGTTTTTCCCAAAACATTGACACATTTTTACTTACAATACGATATCAGAAAGCTATTAAACACACTCTAAGGGTTATGAATCCAGTTTTCTGGCTTGGGTGCTGTAAACCTACTTAACCCTTCTTATTTTTATTTTTTAGACGTATGTTTTTCAATCTGGGGCCACTTTTTTCAAAGTCCGTCTTTTTGACAGCTGTCACTGCATTTATGCTCAGTTTGATTTCCATTTTACAACGAATAGACTTACTCCGGAACAACGTTTGCAAATCGTGGTGAATGGACCCAGAACGAAGTAGCCACCGATCCTAATTGTTGACATTCACTTTTGGTTGTATGTGTACGTTAATAACCAAAATTGTCGCATTTGGAGTAATTAAAATCCACAAGCCATTGTTGAGACACCGTGACATCCCCAAAAAGTCACTGTTTGGTGTGCTATATGGGCAGAGGGAATCATTAGTCCATATTTCTTCAAAAATTAATGACACGTTTGAGCAATGATTATTGATGTTGATATAGACGACTTTTGGTTCCAAGAAGACGGCGCTACATAACGTAACCCAACGAAACAATCAATTTATTGGTGTGCGCATTATCTCCCGTTGTGGGCCTGTGGCGTGCCCCCCAAGATCGTGCGATTGAACACCGCTGGAAAATTTTTGTGGGGTTGCTTACGCAGATAAGCCTAACACGTTTGACGCATTGGAAGAGAATTTTTAGCGCGTTATTGCTGATATACGGCCCACAATGCTCGAAAAAGTGTTTGCAAATTGAGCCTCTCCCAAAATCATTTTTTAAACATAATGGCAAACCCTTATCTTAATAATAAAGCTAAATTCTTTGCCATAACATTAATTTTAATCTTTTATTTCTTCTTGAAAACCACACACTGAAAAAACACCCTGCATAAGATACATAATAACGCCGTTAAACTTTCTAATTTACATTTTCCATGTTCCTTTCCATACGTTCTGTTATTGCTCACCTTTTAATTCTATTTATTTTTTTTCCAATTCATCAATGTAATTTTATATCAATTTCATTTAAAATATACTTTCTATATTAAATAAAAATAAGTTCTATAAATTTTTTATACAGTGATGGCCACAAGTTTAGCATATTATATACATGTAAAGTTTTAAAGCAAATATGGAATTTTGATATTATGTTTTTTTTTATAAATTTTTGGTTCCACAAATCGGGAAAATTTTTAGGTTTCTCTGCAGAAATATGTTTTTTAACATAATTCCACTGGTTCTCAATATAATTGTGATCCAGTCATTGCGCTGCCTATTACAAAACATCTATCATGATTTGCTCCAAGCAGCCATTTACCAACGCGACGCTGCGTCTCTCTACACCATTTTCCTCTAGCCATGTCTAAACTAATTTTGTATTTAATATAAAGTTTGACATTAATTATACGTGATAAACTTGTGCCCAACTCAGATTGCAAACTACTTCCAACTTATTGAGAATGGAAAAAAGTAATGGGACCTACAGATCACACTATACGCATCGCTACAGAAGAAATGTTTGACTTAATTATGATTAACGAAAAATATATATTTGCTTTAAAAAAAATAAATGTGAAGAGTGCCAAGTTCGTGGCTAGTGTGAACTCCATTTACGACTTATTTGCTAATAACACTAATATTTAAATTTTGTACTCTCACTCAATAGTGCGAATTACCCTTAAGGATTCTGTAAAATCAAGAATAAAATAAAACAGACAGTTTGGCAACCCTGTCGTTACACTTGTAAATTTCAGTGTTCGTGCTCATTAATTAAAAAATAATTACTAGAAGTGTTTATTGCATAGTTTAGTGATATAGTGCTTTCCAGTGTTTGATTATTCTTGATTTTGTGATGTAGTATTTACAACATCTGTCTGTTTTATTTAAGCTTCAATTGCTGGTAGTTTATTCCGTGCATCCTATTTTATCTTCCTCATTCGTTTTTCGGATATTGGAGTGTTGCCACTGTTTTGGGTTTTCCCTTCTCTTAATTTTTTTTCGTAATCTCTTGTGTAGTATACACGATTACATCGTTTTTTCACTTTATTAATATTTTTTAATACATAATACTTTTTTCATAATGAGTTGCTCTCTTATTGGATCATACCAAATGTGCCGGCGTTTTTGATAGTGCCGGTTATGCCTTAGACCAGAATAATCATATGCTGTTGTCGCGGAGTAGAGAATTCATACTCAGTTTTAAAATAAAATTCAAGGTTGCATTGTCGGAAGTATCCAAGATGTGATTAGAGTTATTGAATATTCAGAATAATTTTTCTGATTTTTTTAATACATACCCGGACTTGTATAAGTTTGTAGTATCGCAGACGACGACACAAAAGCGAATGAAATCCTCGAAGGAAAATGCCCCCATTCTTTAGTTAATCACGCAGTAATTCAGTCTGCGTAATAAAAACCTCCAAGAACTTGAATGTACCCTTGAGTACATGTAGGTTTTTACCTTCCATCGAAATATCAAACTTGACCATATTAAGTAGCACTACCTTTTTCACCTTTAAATTTTGTAAAATTTCTTTAACATCTTTACAAAGTTTCTCAAATTCTACTCTAAACGTACTTTATTCTTTTTATAACTAAAATCCTTCACCAAATACTGTAATACTCTTAAATATGAATTATAAGACTTTATTCAGAGTAAGTATTAAATCGGATACAACAAATTAGTTATAATATATTTTATCATCTAGAAAAGCGGGACTTTTCCTAAAAACACAAACAAAATTGTCACATTTTTGTTACACGTCTGAAAAAAACATCCTTTATAAAAAACACCCTAATATAAAAAATGCCATTAATCTTTTTAACTTACTATCTCCATGTTCCTTGCCATACGTTCTGTTTTTGCTTTTCTTTAAATTCTATTAAAATTTTTCCAATTCATCAATGTAATTTTTAATCGATTCCATATAAATAATACTTTTAAGATTAAATACGTCTTATAAAATTGTTTATGTACTTATATATGTATTTATATAGTGCGAACTCCATTTGAGTTTTCTTTGGTTGGTAATGAGTGTATTATTTAAATTTAGTATTCTCACTCAATAGTGCGAATGACCCTTAAGGATTCTGTAAAAGCATGAATAAAACACAACTGATGGTTTGGCAACCCTGTCGTTACAATTGCAAATTTCAGTGTTTGCGTTATTAAATTTTGAAGTTCTACTACATATCTATCGTGTTAAATTTAAAAATAATAACTATAAGTAGAAGCGATTACTACAAGTGATAGGTGCTATCCAGTGATTTAATATCATATTATTTGTGCTTTTTACTAATATTGTTCAATTTGTACTGTGGAATTTACAACAACAATAACATCTTTGAAATTTAGATACTTATAATTCTGTGCATTCTGTTTCACGAGTATCTTCCTTATACTTTTTGCGGATATTGAGGTGTTGCCACTGCTTTGGGTTTCCCCTTCTCCCAATTTTATTTTGTAATTCCTGTGTAGTATACTCAATTACATCTTTTTCTCTATTTATTAATAATATTTTTTTGATAAAACTTATATCATAATGAGTTGCTCTCCTATTGGATCATACCAAATGTGCTGTGCTCGCGCCACTGATGCCTTAGGCCATGGTGCAGAAGAATTAATATTCGGTTTTAAAAATTCTTTTAGGATGCATTGTCGGAAGTATCCAAGATGTGATTAGAGTTATTGAATATTCAGAATACATTTTCTGAGTTATTTAATACATATCCGGACTTGGATAACTTTTTAGCATCGAAAAAAATCGTCGAGGGAAAATCAACGGATAAGACATCTTGCGGTAAGACATAATCTGCGGCACCTGAAGTCAACAATCGCGACATAGTTGTAGCTTCTATGATTACCAAGAAAGTTATCACATGTATCATGTATCCTAACTTTAGATGCAGTGGTGGCAAAATATCGTTCTCAGCTGTAACTAATGGGGCGTTTAAAACGTTTTTTCCTGTCCGAGATGGCCATTCCTTGCGATTTGGTGAACGACTATCCCATTCACAAAGATAACATGGATATTTTGTGTACCAGTCTTAAAACTTTCTTTAAATAACATAACTTCTTATACAGAAAGTTACACGAAAATCTTCTTCCACCAAATTATACTGCCTTAATCGCGACCCAAGGATTTCAGCCTGTCGTATTGACAAACTTTAATCGGGAACGAGATCGCAGAAATCTGCATTTGTAGATTTCGATCTTCTTCCACCAAATATTTTTCAGCTTACAAACCCCATATGCTCGTTGTCGGAACTTTATCATTAACAGATATCGGTTTTGTAACACTTACAACATTTGCGTACTATACATTTTTGCGGGTTTTAAAAGTGTCCCTGAAATATTTGTTTCACAAAAGTAGCAATCATCTGGTTTATGCCAGAGCTGATGATGCCAAGTCTTTGTATTATTTTAATGTTGCACAGCAATTTTAACAAACAAATTCTGGCTTATACCAGCGACTGAATTTGTAAGAACGATTGAAGACTTTGTTGTATACTTCCACCAGAGCAATATTTTTTTAAAATCACGCCTATGACGGATATCCGTAAATAGGCCATAAATGTAACAAAAGTTATTCCGTTTATTACACAGTTTTTTGGTTTTAACTTCTCTATTAATAACTTTTTTTTATAACTTTTTTATTGACGAGTTGGCTCTCGGCGCGCGAAGAGAACGGTCGTTAAGAACTCCTCTCGGAAATTAATTCTAATAAAATAAAATAAGCAGGGAAAGTGCAAAAATAAAGTTAATTGCCGGTAAAATTATTATCTAAAATTGTTTGAATTCATTATAAGTATTAACTTGTAAGGAATTCAATCAGTTTTTTGACAAAATAAAATTTTGAGTTGAACAACAAATCCAGTTGTGTAAGAATTAGTGTAACAGAACAACCAAAATTAAAAGGCACACACAGCTAAACAAACTCACAGCTTGATGAGCCATCGTCTCACTCAAGAGTTAGAACAACGCAGACACTCTTTCTGCAGTGTAAGTTCGCGTAATGCATACTTCGCGATAAATGCAGATGTAAACAATGGAATGAGAGAGGTAGCGCCACTAAGACAAACTCTCTCACCAGGCACTGCTAGCAACAACAATAATAACAAAGAAGGTGGAAGCACAGCGAACATATAAAGAACACAGGAAAACAACGACAATCCATTAAAGCCGGTACAGACAGGCATGGATCGCTACATTACAATAAAGCGTAAATCCAGCACTGCCAAAAGTAACTCTAACAAAAAAAGTTGCAAAATTTTGAACGGCGAAGAACCACCAACGTCCGTCACGGGTAAGAACCGGTTTGCATTGCTGAGCGAAGAAGAACTCCAAGGCCGCCCCCAATATACCTACGTGAGAGAAGTTCAAATGAGCCAGTAAATATCATTGCCCAACTTGTTAGTAGTGGTGGCTTTCACATAGTGCCAATAAAGAAAGGGAACATTAACGAGACAAAAATTCAGACATACGCCGAAAACGGCTTTTGCGCTATTTCTAGTTATTTTAACGTTCGCGATATCGGGAAATACATTAGCAGTCATTTAGATTCGAATCATCTAATTTCTAATGCGGAAAAGATCGATAACAACGTATCCAACGTGAACGTGATCTTGGAACAGGCGGCCTTTCACGCTACACACAGACAAATAAAAGCGACGAAAAGTTTTAATTCTTACACTAACCGGGAAATGGAGCACCTTGTAAGTGAAAAAATGAGGTTCCGTCGCTTCCCTGCTTATCCAAACTTTTTGAAAAAGATCTTTTATCGAAAATAAAACCGTTCCTCGTGTCAAATAACATAATACCAGACCATCAGTTTGGATTCCGGGAAGGTCACAGCACCACCGAACAAGTAAACCGTCTGACCCAAGCAATTGAAAAATCATTTGAACGGCGAGAATATTGCTGCACCGTATTTCTAGATGTTGCTCAGGCATTTGAGAAAGTCTGGCACTTTGGCTAGACCTACAAAATTTGCAAATACTTACCGGCAAATACGCACCGAATTCTTGAGTCTTAGTTAGAAAACCGCAGATTCAGAGTCAAATGTGGGCAACACGTCACCGATGATCGCGAAATACTAGCAGGTGTGCCCCAGGGAAGCGTCCTGGGGCCTATCCTTTACATTCTGTTTATCCCTACCAGCCCAAACGTACTAACATCCACTTTTGCCGACGATAACGATATAATGGCCGCACATAAAATGCAGGATATTGCATCTATGAATCTAGGTGTACATCTCAGACGAGTAGAATCTTGGCTCTCGGACTGGAGAATAAAAGTCAATGAGGCTAAATGCACACAGGTAACTTTCACACTGAATTTTAGCACTTGTCCGACATTGAAACTAAACAATATCCCTTTTTCTCAATCTGACCATGTTACATACCTTGGAATCTACCTGGATCGCCGACTCACGTGGAGAAGTCATATCGAAACCAAGAAAACTCAACTGAAACTTAACTTTACTGGCTCCTAAACGCGAACTCAAAACTAAGCCTTCAATATAAGGTCCTGCTATACAACAGTGCAATCAAACCTATCTGGTTATACGTTGCCCAGCTATTGGGCAAAGCAAGCTCGAGCAATCTCGACAAAATCCAAAGAGTCCAATCGAAAACATTGCGGCTCATTACCGATGCCCCTTGGTATATGAGGAATGAAAACATCCACGAGTCTTAAAAATACCTCTCGTTAAAGATGCAATTCAAAAAATCAATATAAAGCACAAAGAGAAGCTCGAACGTGTTAACATACTTGCTAGACAATTATTGTGCAGTTCAAGCACTTTAAGACTTCGGAGAAACGAACGCCGTGTTTTCTAATCTAGACTTGTGCTTCATCCGTAACATTAATCGCGAACACACGTGACTGTGTAGAATTCTTTTTTCTACGTCACGGGGCTTAAATGCTCTTATACTCGTACGTGATCTTTAAAGCAGTCAATATCAATCGTGGACGAACACTCAAAAAAGACTGTGTAGAATCCTTTATTCTACGTCACGTGGCTTAAATGCTCTCATACGTGATCCTTGAAACAGTCAACTCGAAAAACGTACAAAACAAAATTACGTCGTCCACTCTGCTATTCTAGAGTTATCCGTTATACATACATAACTAGATCTCTTCACTCTAAATTATTTCGCGAACACTCTGTAAATGACTTTAATGGTCCTCTTGCCCCTTATCACGAGGTTTAAGCCAAACCAGGTTTAAAATTCTCAGATATGTGATCCATACCAGTTATATACTATTTTGACCAAATTAATTTAAATTCCTGCCAATTAGCAGAGATCCACATTACAAGAAATCCATACTAGAATTCATTATTGAATTATACGTAAGATTCGTATACTTATTGTTAGGCTCCTTTGGAGCAAATTCAATAATTCAAATATAAAGCTTATATAAAAAAAAATTAATAATACAGTTTCAAAGCGAAAAAGAAGTGATAAATCAAACAAAACAAATGAACAAAAACTAAAACAATATGTTTACATGCCAAACGAGATACCAAGATATTCAATAAAAAAGCGGTCAAACAAATATTTCCGAGTAATTTGGCCAAAAATTGTATTTTTTCAAAAAATTTTGTTTTAATAAAAGTTGAATAACTCAATCAGTTTCTAACGGATAATAACACACAATTGTATTCGTAAGAACTCTCATTATTATTCAGTTCAAAAATTGTTCCCTTCCTTTTAAAAAATTCTGTTTAAAAACGCATCCAAACTTAAAAAAATACAAAAAAAATTTGTTTACAGGGAAAACACACAGATTTTTTCCCGTGTGATTTTATAAGTGTATACACCATGCGAAAGGCAGCAAACATAAAATCGGTTGATATTCAACCAAGTTACTGGCATATAAGTGCGAAAGATCCGAATCCGTAACTCCAGATTTTGGAGGTGTTTGGGAAATTTAAAAACCGGTTTCTTGTTATTCTCAGCCAAATCTACAAGAAAAATAATTTCACTGCCCAGGTATTTTGACTTCATTCTTTTTTGTTACACTAGTAGTATATATAAACAGATTGTGGATAGTGATTGACAGGTCAAAGCACATAAATCAAGTTTAATGAGCTTTGGTATAGGGAATCCTATATAATTAATTTTTATTACCTTTTGACATGAGTACGTGATGTGACCCTTTTTTTATTTGGTAATAGGAAATCCTTTGCTCGATTTCGTCAGAGTTCTGAGCCTTTCTTTGGAATGTTTCGTCCACATGTTTTTGATTTTCTAGTAGGGATGTACTTGATTTTGAATGTATGTATGTACAAATTGTGGCTGTGAAAGGTTCATTGTGTGCGTGTGTGCTATTCTGGTGTGGGGCAGTCTCATTAGTAGTTTCCGTTTAAACGGTGATTGTTTAAAATTACACTAGACTGCCGCATGTGAAGTTATCTTCCGTTTTCATGTGGAAAAGTACCATGAGAACCCATCTTTATTTTTCAATATAGGAAATCCCTTGGAGTTTTCAGATTGTCCAAGGTAATTAATTTTTATTAGCTTTAACACGTGATGAAACCCCTTTTTATTTGATATGTCCCTCTGTAAAGTCCGATATTGGGGGGTGATTAAATATCGAGTGAGGTCATTGCCCATGAAGCTGTTGCTTTGTGTGTGGTATTTCAGCGATTGTAATTATTTATTATTTTGAAATGAGGAATTGCTTTACAAGGTAAAAAGATCAGGTTTGTTGTTATTTGTTATAGAGGAAGGAAAAGTAAGTCTGCGAATTTAAAGCAATTACATTACCATCTGGTAGACGCAAGTTTCTCCGTTGTTGTGGGCGGCTTATCGACACCATTATGTGTGCTGCCGACTAAGTCTCTGCTCGATTAACGATCTATACAAAACATTGCTTTGATTTTGCATATGCGAAGTATTATTGTCGAAGAGTGCGGATACAAGCGACTCACTGACGCAATTCCTACCATATTGACCGACTGACGTTTTTTTCAGTTGGTGATTTGAAGTTTCTATTTATAGAACAACGATGTTGTTGATGGAGGCGGGTGTTGAAGGCAGGCTTTCAACTAACACCACTATCTTATAAGATCAGGTTTGTTAATGGTAGTCATAGAGGGAAGGAATTTATGCAATTTCGTCAGAGTTATTAACCTTTATTTATAATTGTCCGTCCACATGGTAAACATTTTCGTTTATGCATTGTACGTGATCGTGTGTATAATTGTCACTATTTTTATGAACCCTGTCTTTAGAATTGTGATATTTTAATTGTGACAATTTGTTGCAACGTTTTGATTTTCAAGTATGGATGTACTTGGTTTGAATGTATGTGAATAGTGTGCTTGTGACCTTGTGGAACGTTCTAAAGGTGCAGTGCGTTTGTGTTGTATTCAGGTGTTGGACAATTTCATTGGAATTTTCCGCTAACCCGATGATTGTTTAGATTTTTTCTAGACGCATGTGAAGAAATCTTGCTGTAGCTTTCATGTGGTAAAGGAAAATGATAATCTCTTTTTATTATTGGTATAGAAATTCCAATGGGGAAAGTCGAAGGTAATTCATTTGTATTGGCATTGTTAAAGGAGGTGATGAAATCCCTTATGGTAAGCGGTAGCTAGGGGCTTCTCACACTCGGGTGGCGAGGGAGCTCTCCCACTTGTTTTAATGATAGGGTTTAGTAAAGGTTTTGTTGCTTGAAAACATTTGTCTCCCTATTTCTTATACAGTTAGAGTGGGCACAGAGTGGGGTGTCTTAAAAAGGTCGTTACTATTTACAACATGCATTTCATAAGACTTGAGGACGTAGTGAGGGCCTTATCCCACTTGTTTCAATAATGGGGTCTTGTTAAGGTTTTGCGGTTTAGAGGCATTTGTCTCTCTTTTTGAATTTTGGCGCCTGATTTTCGGGGAGTAAATTGCTGTGTGAAAGTTTTTCTTTAATGTTCTTTAAAAGAAAGTTTGTTGCTCAGTTGAATTTTAAGAATTTTACTTTTCGTTTATTAAATGTTATCTTTTACTATTATCCATGAAAGTGTAATCGCATTAATTGTTAAGAGTTCACCCTCCTTTTAGGGTATTATGAACGGGTGTGGGAGGTTTTGGGAATATTGCGTGCTCGAGTGTTTCCATATTTTCTGGTCTCTAGCCTATTTAAATGCTAGAATTGTTCGATGATACCATACATTGTTTGGTAGACTAGATTATCGATCGATTGGTAAATGTAAATTAACTATTTTCATATGTAAATTTCGTAGTAATAAACTTTATTTTTTTTTTTAATTGGTGTCCGCTTTTTCTTCTTGGTGGTTTGAATAAGGGTTTCGTGGTTGGGACATCAGTGGGAGGCGAGGTAAATAAGAACCCTGTCATTATCTTATCTGTAAGAGTATAATCGCGGAAATTGTTATGTGTCACCCCGTTTTTGGGAATGTACGATTACTGTGTGGTGTTGTTTTAGTTCTTAACAGGAGTTTACTAAACCATTGTCTTTTAAATTTTCTTTCGAAAACGTATCTGAACAACACCTTGTTAACGATGTTTGTAGTTTACGACAAAAATAATTTTTTGGCACATCCAATGCCATCACTTTTTTTGTGGCAGGTCGATTGATTATAAACGTTGCTTGTAAAAAAGTAATTTTAAAGTTATAATGCTCTTTATGTAAATTGATTGAAAACACTTTATAACTTATGAATAAGAACTACAATTTATTAGCGTAATACAAACACTTCGATGTCAACAGAAAGATAATGTGATAAATTCCATAGAAAAATCTGTAAAATTGCAGTGTGTTTGATGAGTATCTGGCACATTGTATACAATAGAAGAACTATTTTTGGTTTCCCTGGAAAGAAATACCCATGTCTATTTTACATTCGTTACAAACCCAGCATTTAGAGTAATTTTTGGGCTATTATAATTTTTGACATGAACGAACTTAGCGAAAGCCCTTAATTAAAAACCATCTGCTTAATGTATGTTTTGCTGATGTACTTTATTTATTTAATAGAGAATATACAATTTTAGATTTTTAAAATTTCTTTAGATAATTTAATAGTGAACATCTAATCTGCGTGATACAATGTGGCCTCCTTGGTGTGATGATTGGAGGCTCGACCTACGGGTAAGAACATCAAACAATTTTTCAGCGGCGGGTTTTCAGCTCGTAAATACCGACAGCTTTATAAGTAACAGAGTAATCATTAAGTTATCTTAATACTACTCTGTAAAATACATTATCCGCTTGGAGCCCTCGTTAAATAGCAGGTCCCGGTCAGCTCGTAAACGAATTATATCGTACACAGCACTAGTTTGAGAGAATCTAATGGTATGCGCTCTGTACAATGATCAGGGTCATAGCAATTAATAAGTCTTGAGTCTTGAAAATCTATACATTTCTCATGTTTTCTCAGTGTTGGTTAAAATTTCAAACGATACTTATTTCAAATATTGAATTTCGAGCTCTTCATGTAACAGGATGATTTGGGTAAATTAAACAACGTTTCTGACCATCACACAGGCTCTTGGAAGAAGTCGTTTTAATATTGAAGTCTTAAGCTGTAATTCCCAAAACTGTATTACATACACACTTTTCCAGAAGACAGCCAGAGGAATGTTGTTTTTTCCCAAATTTATTAAATATGATTTATTAACGCATAACATGTAACAGAAAAGTACATGACACAAACAACAAAAAGAGGCACACCTAATTTTTCTTCAATAAGAACCAAATTAAAATTTAAGTGGAATAAAATTCTATAAAATTTACAGAAAAACTATTTAAAAATCTTACTATGTCGAAATTTAAAATAATTTCAAATTCGATTCTTCTCTAAATATATCTGTATAGTTTTGTCTCCACATTTCAACTCTAAAACTAAAGCCATTTACATGTCGTTTTAAGAGTGGTATGAAAACCACAAAATTACAATTTTTCCCAATTTTAGGTTATGTTCACTATTGCTTACATTTTCGTTTTTAGTCAACCAATTCTTGACATTCTCTTCAATTTAAAATACTAATCGAAAAGGATATCTAATAATATTGTAAGACCACGGATTGGGATATTTATAATAATGTTTTTAAAACGTACTCGGGAGTAGTACTCGGGATTTGCACTAATGTGGAATTTTAAGTAGAAATCAGATATGATACTCATATTCGTTTTAATTTATTTAGTACCTTTGTTGGTCGTATGTCAGGTTTAATTCCAATATATTTTACAGCGTATTATTTAGCAATTTGACTTTCATTTGATACTTTTATGAAATATGTTTCTTCGTCTGATAAAAACGTTATTTGTCTTTACTCGCTAGATTAAAAAATCGCTTAAAAAGCACAGTTCCATATTACTCAATATCATAAGAGCTCTCATTGTGGACCCTTCTTATTGTGGAAATACAAATGTTATGCTTAGTCTAAGTGAAAGTCCAAACGGATTGAAATTTAAAAATATTTATCTGTAGGCAAAGTCGTTACATCAACCGAAATATGAGTATCAGAAACAGATTGTTCACCTATAAAAAGGATGGAATATTACACATTTATAAATGGATAAGATTTTATTGAACCTGAATATGCCAATTTCGATTCAATACTTATATTTGAGATATATTGCATGCAAAAACAAAACTATTAAAAGATTATACTTTTGTAAAGGTCGACATCGCCATATAGATTCATTCTTATTATATCAAGCATATAACCATATTCCAAAACATTTAATTCGCGAAAACGCATATATTTAGCCGTGAGCGTTGGTGAAATAAACATGGATTAATTAATAAATAAAGAAGACGAAATTCGCTGTGGACGTTATAGAAAAGGTTTCGATTAGTACATTCATATCTTGTAATAAATCAGCCTCTGATTGCAACAGACGTCAAAATGTTAAACATTCTAGTTTAAATATAAAACCTACCAGTTGAAATAAACAACTCCACCAGTCGAAATTTACAGCCTACAACCACCAGTTAAAATCAACAGCCCCACCAGTTCAAACTAACAGCCTACCAGTTCAAACTTACAGCCTACCAGTTAAAACTAACAGCCTACCAGTTGAAACAAATAGTCTACCAGTTGAAATAAAAAGCCTACCTGTTGAATAATCTTTCCACCAGTTGAACAAATTAACCTTTAAGCTATAAACACGTCATAGAGGAAACCCTTCTACAAAAAAAAAAAAAAAATAATAGTCTAGAAAATCTTAAAACAGATATATAATAGCATTTAATTAGGGGAAGCGGAAAAAAGTAATATAGAAATTTAATAGCACAAAGGTAGGGAAAGCAAAAAATGTGATAGAGTATCTTAAACCTTTATGCCAGTGATCGAACCATTTAATCAAATATTCAACTTAACTTATTTAAGAGACCTACAGAGACCACCGAACAGAGTTTTAAAAGTCCAAAGCAGCTTTTCGATAAAGAAATTTAAAGAAGACAATGTTGAAACCGCTATTATAAAAAAAACGGTTTGGTAGGATCATTGGAATTCTGAAGATGAAACAAATGGCAAGAATTTTTTTCTCAATCAAATAAAAACGGCTCGGACGTTATCGATTTATCATCACTTCATAGCGACATAAAACTTGATACAACATATGGTCTACATAAGGACGAGAAAAGTGTCCAGAAAATCTTAAAGCAAAAATTTTGTAGCATAATATTAGGGAAAGCGGAAAAAAGTCATAGAGAAATTCAATAGCTTAATATTATGGGAAGCAAAAAAAAAAGTGATATATTCGTTATCGATTTATCATCACTTCATAGCGACATAAAACTTGATACAACATATGGTCTACATAAGGACGAGAAAGGTGTCAAGAAAATCTTAAAGCAAAAATTTTGTAGCATAATATTAGGGAAAGCGGAAAAAAGTCATAGAGAAATTCAATAGCTTAATATTATGGGAAGCAAAAAAAAAAGTGATAGATTATCTTAAACCTTTAATTTTTAAATAATTTAAAAATGAAAAATGTGCAGAAACGGAATGCATAGAATTAAAAAACTACATTTCTATTGCATTTCCTTCGTTTAATTTCGGCTTGTATATGCGCTTTTATGTGTTTCTGTTATCAAATGAAAGACAAAACACAAGCGAACGAAAATAATTAGTGACTACCAATTTTGCATTGAAATGATTACGTCCTTTCTCACGCACTAACTTTTTTTCGACTTCTCGTTCTGATGCTTGTTAGTGGTTACGAAATCAGCTGTTTGTCGCTTAGAATGCGTGCGAACGTTATCGACATCGTGGTTAAAGCTGTAAACCAGAACCTTAATGATATTATAACGATATACATCCAACGATAATAAATTTATTTAATTTATAATAACATCAAAAATGGAAAGAAGGTCCAAATTATTAAACACTAAATAGAGGTCATGAAATTTAGTCGGGTGGAAGCAACTAAATCAAAAAATGCTACTAATGTGACTGCAGTATTTTAAATACTATTAAACTAAGCACGTTAAGCCAACAATTTACAGACTGATGATGTATAAGAATTTTTTAATAAACAGTTTTGTCTACTTATAAATACACATATAATCAAAAAAAAAAACGTACAGCGTCAAAGGGTGTGGAAAGAATTAAGGTTCACCTAGCTAGACTATAAAAAGTTGGTGGAGACTTATAACGGAAAGTTCATAGACGAATCGAAATGGCACCCCTTGAATTTCTCATATTTTTTATGGGTTTAATGAAAATAAGTTCAAATAAACCTAGTGTATACGCCAACGAATTATTTGCGATAATGATTTTCATCTGATTGAAAACAGAAATTATTCTAATTTGTTTCATCTTCAAATTTTAATATAGGATTAAATGGTTCGATTCGCCGGCATAAAGGTTTAAGATAATCTATCACTTTTTTTTTTTGCTTCCCATAATATTAAGCTATTGAATTTCTCTATGACTTTTTTCCGCTTTCCCTAATATTATGCTACAAAATTTTTGCTTTAAGTTTTCTGGACACCTTTCTCGTCCTTATGTAGACCATATGTTGTATCAAGTTTTATGTCGCTATGAAGTGATAATAAATCGATAACGTCCGAGTCGTTTTTATTTGATTGAGAAAAAAATTCTTGCCATTTGTTTCATCTTCAGAATTCCAATGATCCTACCAAACCGTTTTTTTTATAATAGCGGTTTCAACATTGTCTTCTTTAAATTTCTTTATCGAAAAGCTGCTTTGGACTTTTAAAACTCTGTTCGGTGGTCTCTGTAGGTCTCTTAAATAAGTTAAGTTGAATATTTAATTAAATGGTTCGATCACTGGCATAAAGGTTTAAGATACTCTATCACATTTTTTGCTTTCCCTACCTTTGTGCTATTAAATTTCTATATTACTTTTTTCCGCTTCCCCTAATTAAATGCTATTATATATCTGTTTTAAGATTTTCTAGACTATTATTTTTTTTTTTTTGTAGAAGGGTTTCCTCTATGACGTGTTTATAGCTTAAAGGTTAATTTGTTCAACTGGTGGAAAGATTATTCAACAGGTAGGCTTTTTATTTCAACTGGTAGACTATTTGTTTCAACTGGTAGGCTGTTAGTTTTAACTGGTAGGCTGTAAGTTTGAACTGGTAGGCTGTTAGTTTGAACTGGTGGGGCTGTTGATTTTAACTGGTGGTTGTAGGCTGTAAATTTCGACTGGTGGAGTTGTTTATTTCAACTGGTAGGTTTTATATTTAAACTAGAATGTTTAACATTTTGACGTCTGTTGCAATCAGAGGCTGATTTATTACAAGATATGAATGTACTAATCGAAACCTTTTCTATAACGTCCACAGCGAATTTCGTCTTCTTTATTTATTAATTAATCCATGTTTATTTCACCAACGCTCACGGCTAAATATATGCGTTTTCGCGAATTAAATGTTTTGGAATATGGTTATATGCTTGATATAATAAGAATGAATCTATATGGCGATGTCGACCTTTACAAAAGTATAATCTTTTAATAGTTTTGTTTTTGCATGCAATATATCTCAAATATAAGTATTGAATCGAAATTGGCATATTCAGGTTCAATAAAATCTTATCCATTTATAAATGTGTAATATTCCATCCTTTTTATAGGTGAACAATCTGTTTCTGATACTCATATTTCGGTTGATGTAACGACTTTGCCTACAGATAAATATTTTTAAATTTCAATCCGTTTGGACTTTCACTTAGACTAAGCATAACATTTGTATTTCCACAATAAGAAGGGTCCACAATGAGAGCTCTTATGATATTGAGTAATATGGAACTGTGCTTTTTAAGCGATTTTTTAATCTAGCGAGTAAAGACAAATAACGTTTTTATCAGACGAAGAAACATATTTCATAAAAGTATCAAATGAAAGTCAAATTGCTAAATAATACGCTGTAAAATATATTGGAATTAAACCTGACATACGACCAACAAAGGTACTAAATAAATTAAAACGAATATGAGTATCATATCTGATTTCTACTTAAAATTCCACATTAGTGCAAATCCCGAGTACTACTCCCGAGTACGTTTTAAAAACATTATTATAAATATCCCAATCCGTGGTCTTACAATATTATTAGATATCCTTTTCGATTAGTATTTTAAATTGAAGAGAATGTCAAGAATTGGTTGACTAAAAACGAAAATGTAAGCAATAGTGAACATAACCTAAAATTGGGAAAAATTGTAATTTTGTGGTTTTCATACCACTCTTAAAACGACATGTAAATGGCTTTAGTTTTAGAGTTGAAATGTGGAGACAAAACTATACAGATATATTTAGAGAAGAATCGAATTTGAAATTATTTTAAATTTCGACATAGTAAGATTTTTAAATAGTTTTTCTGTAAATTTTATAGAATTTTATTCCACTTAAATTTTAATTTGGTTCTTATTGAAGAAAAATTAGGTGTGCCTCTTTTTGTTGTTTGTGTCATGTACTTTTCTGTTACATGTTATGCGTTAATAAATCATATTTAATAAATTTGGGAAAAAACAACATTCCTCTGGCTGTCTTCTGGAAAAGTGTGTATGTAATACAGTTTTGGGAATTACAGCTTAAGACTTCAATATTAAAACGACTTCTTCCAAGAGCCTGTGTGATGGTCAGAAACGTTGTTTAATTTACCCAAATCATCCTGTTACATGAAGAGCTCGAAATTCAATATTTGAAATAAGTATCGTTTGAAATTTTAACCAACACTGAGAAAACATGAGAAATGTATAGATTTTCAAGACTCAAGACTTATTAATTGCTATGACCCTGATCATTGTACAGAGCGCATACCATTAGATTCTCTCAAACTAGTGCTGTGTACGATATAATTCGTTTACGAGCTGACCGGGACCTGCTATTTAACGAGGGCTCCAAGCGGATAATGTATTTTACAGAGTAGTATTAAGATAACTTAATGATTACTCTGTTACTTATAAAGCTGTCGGTATTTACGAGCTGAAAACCCGCCGCTGAAAAATTGTTTGATGTTCTTACCCGTAGGTCGAGCCTCCAATCATCACACCAAGGAGGCCACATTGTATCACCCAGATTAGATGTTCACTATTAAATTATCTAAAGAAATTTTAAAAATCTAAAATTGTATATTCTCTATTAAATAAATAAAGTACATCAGCAAAACATACATTAAGCAGATGGTTTTTAATTAAGGGCTTTCGCTAAGTTCGTTCATGTCAAAAATTATAATAGCCCAAAAATTACTCTAAATGCTGGGTTTGTAACGAATGTAAAATAGACATGGGTATTTCTTTCCAGGGAAACCAAAAATAGTTCTTCTATTGTATACAATGTGCCAGATACTCATCAAACACACTGCAATTTTACAGATTTTTCTATGGAATTTATCACATTATCTTTCTGTTGACATCGAAGTGTTTGTATTACGCTAATAAATTGTAGTTCTTATTCATAAGTTATAAAGTGTTTTCAATCAATTTACATAAAGAGCATTATAACTTTAAAATTACTTTTTTACAAGCAACGTTTATAATCAATCGACCTGCCACAAAAAAAGTGATGGCATTGGATGTGCCAAAAAATTATTTTTGTCGTAAACTACAAACATCGTTAACAAGGTGTTGTTCAGATACGTTTTCGAAAGAAAATTTAAAAGACA
The DNA here is from genome assembly GCA_963513945.1 of Hydrotaea diabolus. Classification (NCBI taxonomy): domain Eukaryota; kingdom Metazoa; phylum Arthropoda; class Insecta; order Diptera; family Muscidae; genus Hydrotaea; species Hydrotaea diabolus. The sequence continues at coordinate 105,317,871 of OY740716.1, read as the reverse complement.
ATGGTTTAGTAAACTCCTGTTAAGAACTAAAACAACACCACACAGTAATTGTACATTCCCAAAAACGGGGTGACACATAACAATTTCCGCGATTATACTCTTACAGATAAGATAATGACAGGGTTCTTATTTACCTCGCCTCCCACTGATGTCCCAACCACGAAACCCTTATTCAAACCACCAAGAAGAAAAAGCGGACACCAATTAAAAAAAAAATAAAGTTTATTACTACGAAATTTACATATGAAAATAGTTAATTTACATTTACCAATCGATCGATAATCTAGTCTACCAAACAATGTATGGTATCATCGAACAATTCTAGCATTTAAATAGGCTAGAGACCAGAAAATATGGAAACACTCGAGCACGCAATATTCCCAAAACCTCCCACACCCGTTCATAATACCCTAAAAGGAGGGTGAACTCTTAACAATTAATGCGATTACACTTTCATGGATAATAGTAAAAGATAACATTTAATAAACGAAAAGTAAAATTCTTAAAATTCAACTGAGCAACAAACTTTCTTTTAAAGAACATTAAAGAAAAACTTTCACACAGCAATTTACTCCCCGAAAATCAGGCGCCAAAATTCAAAAAGAGAGACAAATGCCTCTAAACCGCAAAACCTTAACAAGACCCCATTATTGAAACAAGTGGGATAAGGCCCTCACTACGTCCTCAAGTCTTATGAAATGCATGTTGTAAATAGTAACGACCTTTTTAAGACACATTAGAAAAAACAAAACCCCCACACAGCAGAGTGACTGAAAATGGGGACCCCACTCTGTGCCCACTCTAACTGTATAAGAAATAGGGAGACAAATGTTTTCAAGCAACAAAACCTTTACTAAACCCTATCATTAAAACAAGTGGGAGAGCTCCCTCGCCACCCGAGTGTGAGAAGCCCCTAGCTACCGCTTACGGTAAGGGATTTCATCACCTCCTTTAACAATGCCAATACAAATGAATTACCTTCGACTTTCCCCATTGGAATTTCTATACCAATAATAAAAAGAGATTATCATTTTCCTTTACCACATGAAAGCTACAGCAAGATTTCTTCACATGCGTCTAGAAAAAATCTAAACAATCATCGGGTTAGCGGAAAATCCCAATGAAATTGTCCAACACCTGAATACAACACAAACGCACTGCACCTTTAAAACGTTCCACAAGGTCACAAGCACACTATTCACATACATTCAAACCAAGTACATCCATACTTGAAATCAAAACATTGCAACAAATTGTCACAATTAAAATATCACAATTCTAAAGACAGGGTTCATAAAATAGTGACAATTATACACACGATCACGTACAATGCATAAACGAAAATGTTTACCATGTGGACGGACAATTATAAATAAAGGTTAATAACTCTGACGAAATTGCATAAATTCCTTCCCTCTATGACTACCATTAACAAACCTGATCTTATAAGATAGTGGTGTTAGTTGAAAGCCTGCCTTCAACACCCGCCTTCATCAACAACATCGTTGTTCTATAAATAGAAACTTCAAATCACAAACTGAAAAAAACGTCAGTCGGTCAATATGGTAGGAATTGCGTCAGTGAGTCGCTTGTATCCGCACTCTTCGACAATAATACTTCGCATATGCAAAATCAAAGCAATGTTTTGTATAGATCGTTAAACGAGCAGAGACTTAGTCTTCAGCACACATAATGGTGTCGATAAGCAGCCCACAACAACGGAGAAACTTGCGTCTACCAGATGGTAATGTAATTGCTTTAAATTCGCAGACTTACTTTTCCTTCCTCTATAACAAATAACAACAAACCTGATCTTTTTACCTTGTAAAGCAATTCCTCATTTCAAAATAAATAATTACAATAGCTGAAATACCACACACAAAGCAACAGCTTCATGGGCAATGACCTCACTCGATATTTAATCACCCCCAATATCGGACTTTACAGAGGACCATATCAAATAAAAAGGGGTTTCATCACGTGTTAAAGCTAATAAAAATTAATTACCTTGAACAATCTGAAAACTCCAAGGGATTTCCTATATTGAAAAATAAAGATGGGTTCTCATGGTACTTTTCCACATGAAAACGCAAGATAACTTCACATGCGGCAGTCTAGTGAAATTTTAAACAATCACCGTTTTAACGGAAACTACTAATGAGACTGCCCCACACCAGAATAGCACACACGCACACAATGAACCTTTCACAGCCACAATTTGTACATACATATGTACATTCAAAATCAAGTACATCCCTACTAGAAAATCAAAATTTTTTAATTTTTTAATTTTTAATGCACGTAAGACACAGTGCTGCTTGTTGTCTCACAAGCGATTCGCTGACCCAACAATATCATCAATCTCTCTCGATGGTACGGATATTGAACAATCAGAAGCTCTCGATGTTCTGGGCATGAAAGTACAATGTGACGCTCGTTGGGCGAGACATGTATTCGAAGTGTCGAAAGAAGCACTCAAGTGCATAGGCTTTTTAAAGCGGTGCAAGAAATATTTCACTCCTTCTGATCTTTTCAATATCTATACAACTTACATCAGGCCAAAGATGGAATACAACTCCCATATATGGGCAGGTGCTCCAAAATCATCCTTGGAGCTACTTGACCGTGTTCAAAGGAGAGCGATGGTGCTGATAGGTGACAGTAGGGTATCCAACTCTATTGTTTCCCTTGAGCATCGTCGGAATGTGGGTTGCGTGACGCTGTTCTATCGTTACTTTCATGGTGTGTGTTCATCAGACATCCGTCGCCTTATTCCTGACGTGAGGATGTTCGGCAGGGATACGCGACTTTCTAGGAATTCACACCCGTTTGTTATCGATTGGTCAGTTGACTGCACTATACACTACAGATCAAATTCGTTTTTCGCTCGTACAGTCCAGTCCGTATGTGGAATCGACTTCCGGCAAATATATTTCCCCCTAATTGCGACATCCAGAAGTTCAAGGCAAGCGTCAACAAACATTACTCCCTCTTTCCCCCCTCCGATCTATTAATTTCCACTCGCCAACGCAATGCACCGCATATATAGGGGGCATCCCCTGAGTGTTGGGTATTTAAAAAAAAAAAAAAAAAAAAAAAAAAAAAAACATGTGGACGAAACATTCCAAAGAAAGGATCAGAACTCTGACGAAATCGAGCAAAGAGAAATTGTCGATCGCTAAAATACACACAAAGCATGGCAAAAGGGGCCAGACAGCAATGATAGGGTTCATAAAAACAATGACGACAAAATATAAGAACACGTACAACCCTAAAACGAACATTCAAAAACAATAACTTCAATACTTCTAAACTCAAGCACCATGTTGACGATGATAATTTCAAAGAAAGACTCAGAAAATTGACGAATTTTAACAAAGAGAAATGAACGATCGCTAAGAAACCACATACATCCACAAGCACCGTGTTGACGGAAATATTCGAAAGAAAGGCTCAGAACTATGACGAACACAACAGAACTCTAGCACACACACAACATGTGCATAAGGGATTTTCTATCAGTCAGCAAAAAAGAAAAATAGGGTTCATAAAAACAATGACGACAAAACATATGAACACGATCATGTTCCCTATACACAAGCTAATAAAATTGTATTATCTATCTCCCTATATCACCAAATAAAAAGGGGGGATATCACGTACTCATCCAAGCTAATAAAAATTAATTATCTTGGACTATCTGATAACCACATTGGATTTTCCTATACCCAAATAAAAAAAAGTCACATCACGTACTCATACCCAAGGTAATAAAAATTAATTATCTTGGACTATCTGAAACCCACATAGGATTTCCTATTACCAAATAAAAAGAGGGTCACATCACGTACTCATGTCAAAAGGTAATAAAAATTAATTATATAGGATTCCCTATACCAAAGCTCATTAAACTTGATTTATGTGCTTTGACCTGTCAATCATTATCCACAATCTGTATATATATACTACTTACACTGTGTAATTATAGTTTTTAATGGTATCAAAACTTAAGGAGAAGTCAATTAAGTGATATGTGGCCATCCACACAGTCTACGAAATGGATCACCACATTCATAATTGTACCTTTGGAGATCCAAGTGTAAAAGCTGATACCCGAAGTATCTAGAAGGTCTAAGTGGGGCGTTAATAGAGATTTTTGACATCAAATATTCAGATGCCACAACCCCACGAATAATTTTATACACCAAAATCGCATTCCTCATAGCTCGCCTACTCTTCAATGAAAACAACTTAATAAGATTTTACCTCTTGTTGTGAGAAGGGAGTTCATAGCCCGTATTCCAAAGTATACTTCTTAAGCAAAACAGTATTGGGGATCCCAATCCACTGATCCATATTCTAAAATTGGCATGACTAGAGAAATGTCAATCTGTTTCGTAGCATATGGATCAGTCAACTCTTTTGCCCAGCGTTTCATAAAATTAAAGACACCATACGCTTTATTTACCATAGCAATGACATGGTTATTAAAATTAAACTTTCTGTCCATTATAAAACCAAGATCAATAAATGAAACAACCAATGTCAATTCAAAGCCACATAATTTTAGTTTGGTAGCCAACATTCTATTTCTAGAGAAGCACATATGCTTACATAAAATTAAATTTACACCAGGAACTAAATCTGTCCAAATTATCCTGCAGTATGTGACCGTCTGCAAGGCTATCATAAGAAGAAAATAATTTCACGTCGTCTGCAAACATAAGTAAATTAGGGTTGATAATAGAATGGGGCAAGTCGTTAATGAAAAGTAAAAATAGAATGGGTCTAAGGTGGCTTCAGGTGGGACACCAGAGGATACATGAATTCGTCTAGAGAAACTTTTCTCAAATAAAACAACTTGTCTTCTTCCAATTAAATAATAGGAAAGCCAGTTTATGAAATTATCATTAAATCCAACTATGTTTAACTTGAATAGTAAGAGTCTGTAATTTACTTATTTAAACGCCTTACTAAAATCAGATATAGAACGTCGGTTTGCTTTCGACAAACAAAAGCATTCATAACTTTAGAAGAAAAGTAGATTAGATTAGTAATAGTAGAATGGCCTTGAGGAAATCTGTTTTGGCATGGATGGAGTTTAGGGGCCACATTATGTGAAACAAAATTTGTTACAATCATTTCAAATAACTTAGGAATTGCACTTAATTTAGCAATCCCTCTATAGTTCGATACATCCAACAGACTACCAGATTTATGAAGTGGATACAAGTATCAGGAAAGTATCCAAATTTCAATGATAAATTAAAATATAAGGATAAGGGTAAGACAAGGGATACAGCTCAGCCTTTCAAAAATACATTCGGAATACCATCAGGTCCAGAAGCACTAGGGTTTAAGACGATGCAAATTTACGACTTTTCATATAGCTTAGGAATTGCGCTTAATTTAACAAACATTCTGCTGTTTGAGACTATGAAATTTAATTCAATAAGTAAACAATCTGAAATTGGTGAAATTGCAGTGTTAAACGAACGTAAACAATATGTATTTCAAAAAAGTCAGCAAAACAGTTTGTAATTAATTGGTGACTTGAGAACTCTACACCGTTAAATCTTATTCTTGGCAGACTAGAAGATATTTCACGTTTTAAAACAATAAATCTGTAAAATTATTAGGGTCGTTTTTAAAAACGTCCATAATTTTTGACAAGTATTACTTATATCATCGACGAATCTGGGTATTGTACCGTTGTCTAGGCACGGAATAACTACCACAATCAGCAGTCAGACTTGTTCTTTTGAATTTTTAAATAATTTTTAGTTATTTACTCTTCATGTTTTTAATCTACATCACTCCTTAGAAGTCCAAGGCATAGTATAAGTATTTTCTATAACAATGTGTTCTTTCACAGATACAATTTCGTTTAATATGTCATAAAATTTCCTGACACCGAAATCAACTTCAGCAATAGTGCTACAACTGCAGATAGCCTTCCAATTAACTGATAATGTAAGGGATTTTTTTTATTTATTTCTTGCATAATATATTAGTAAGTTTATGTTCAGAACAATGAAAAAATTAACATAAAAAATATATTCGTATATGCACTTTTGTTGTTAATAAAATGTACTTTCTAAATTCAAACTACATGGCAACCACGTTATATTATATTAGAAGCATATCAATGTGGCAATAAGATGCATTCTGGAAACAAATGTTTTTCGTTAGTCAAGATCAAATCAACAACCTCTTATTCAGGTTGAGAATATTATTAATTCGAGGATACGAGTACTCGAATACTCGTAGTCTAGCACTATCAGTTGACCAATCGCTGCTAGTTAGTGCTTCTGAATCAGGGAGCATATTCCATGATACAAAAGATAAGTTAAAGTCGCCCAATGTTAACGCAATATCAGACTTATTCATGCTTAGAATTATCTTTTCAACGTCAGTCGAATGTTCATTATAAACATTTAAATCGACCGAAGAAGCAATGTAAGAACAGGTAATAAAAAGTATCTTACTGCCAATGCAAAACAAACTGCAATAAATTCCAAATTATTTAATTCATCAAAAAACATATGCAAACGATAAGGTAGACTATAACAAACGACACCGATTCTCTTAATTCTATCTCTCCGATAAACCGTGTAACTAAGCACAAAGCCGCAGAGTTCGGAATATTATTCTTTAAGAATGTCTTAGAAAAAACAACAATATCAGAATCAAAGTTATAGCTATAAACAAGTATACTGCTTAATTAAGTATTTAATCCTCTTACGCTTTGATAAACTATAGCGTCAACCTAATCTAGTTTTTTAAAAAGAGATTAAAGACTTATCAGGCATTCTGCCTAAAGTTGGACTACCACTTTGACTGCTTGTTTGTATAACTATTTACTAGCGCCCTATCGGACTAAAGGATTAACAACCTTGAAGAAGATATCTTCCGAAACATTTATCTTAAATGATTTCGTCAATTGTGGTGTCTGTGGCAAACCGAGAAATAAAAACAGCCTTTCTTGCTGGAATGACAGTTAACTTCCTCTGTCCTTCAACGGAAAGGCTATATCAGCCGTTTGTATAAACGGTCCATCTCTAGTTTCAACGCCAATACGTATATACACCTTACTGACATTAGCAGTACAACTTGAAACCGGTGTTCACACTCAATGCAAAAATTGAATGCGATGGCCAATTCGGTTAATTACCAGCAGAATCAGCAACACTCAATTATAAGTACTTGACCTAGTTTCTTCACCAACAAAAGACGGTCCAACATCCATTGGAAAAATATTTACCTGTTTAACTTCAGGTGCCGCAGGTAATGTCTTACCGCAAGATGTCTTATCCGTTGAATTGGAGGGATTTTCCCTCGACGATTTTGTTCGATGCTAAAAAGTTATCCAAGTCCGGATATGTATTAAATAACTCAGAAAATGTATTCTGAGTATTCAATAACTCTAATCACATCTTGGATACTTCCGACAATGCATCCATCACACCATCTCATCTGATGCCATTATTCTGGCCTAAGGCATCAGTGGCGCTAGCAAAACGACAGCACATTTGGTATGATCCAATAGGAAAGCAACTCATTATGAAATAAGTTTTATCAAAAAAATATTATTAATAAAAAGAGAAAAAGATGTAATTGAGTATACTACACAAGAGATTACAAAATAAGCTGGGAGAAGGGGAAACCCAAAGCAGTGGCAACACCTCAATATCCGCAAAAAGTATAAGGAAGATACTCGTGAAACAGAATGCACAGAATTATAAGTATCTAAATTTCAAAGATGTTATTGTTGTTGTAAATTCCACAGCACAAATTGAACAATATAAGTGAAAAGCACAAATAATATGATATTAAATCACTGGATAGCACCTATCACTTGTAGTAAACGCTTCTACTTTTTTAAATTTAACACGACAGAAATGTAATAGAACTTTAAAATTTAATAACGCAAACACTGAAATTGGCAATTGTAACGACAGGGTTGCCAAACCATCTGTTGTTGTATTTTATTCATGATTTTACAGAATCCTCAAGGGTCATTCGCACTATTGAGTGAGAATACTAAATTTAAATAATACACCCATTAACAACTAAAGAAATCTCAAATGGGGTTCGCACTATATAAATACATATATAAGAACACAAACAATTTTATAAGACGTATTTAATCTTAAAAGTATATTTTATATGGAATCGATTAAAAATTACATTGATGAATTGGAAAATTTTTAATAGAATTTAAAGAAAAGCAAAAAAAGAACGTATGGCAAGGAACATGGAGAATGTAAGTTAGAAAGATTAAAACCGTTCCTCGTGTCAAATAACATAATACCAGACCATCAGTTTGGATTCCGGGAAGGTCACAGCACCACCGAACAAGTAAACCGTCTGACCCAAGCAATTGAAAAATCATTTGAACGGCGAGAATATTGCTGCGCCGTATTTCTAGATGTTGCTCAGGCATTTGACAAAGTCTGGCACTTTGGCTTGACCTACAAAATTTGCAAATACTTACCGGCAAATACGCACCGAATTCTTAAGTCTTAGTTAGAAAACCGCAGATTCAGAGTCAAATGTGGGCAACACGTCACCGATGATCGCGAAATACTAGCAGGTGTGCCCCAGGGAAGCGTCCTGGGGCCTATCCTTTACATTCTGTTTATCCCTACCAGCCCAAACGTGCTAACATCCACTTTTGCCGACGATACCGATATAATGGCCGCACATAAAATGCAGGATATTGCATCTATGAATCTAGGTGTACATCTCAGACGAGTAGAATCTTGGCTCTCGGACTGGAGAATAAAAGTCTATGAGGCTAAGTGCATACAGGTAACTTTCACACTGAATTTTAGCACTTGTCCGGCATTGATACTAAACAATATCCCTTTTTCTCAATCTGACCATGTTACATACCTTGGAATCTACCTGGATCGCCGACTCACGTGGAGAAGTCATATCGAAACCAAGAAAACTCAACTGAAACTTAACTTTACTGGCTCCTAAACGCGAACTCAAAACTAAGCCTTCAATATAAGGTCCTGCTATACAACAGTGCAATCAAACCTATCTGGTTATACGTTGCCCAGCTATTGGGCAAAGCAAGCTCGAGCAATCTCGACAAAATCCAAAGAGTCCAATCGAAGACATTGCGGGTCATTACCGATGCCCCTTGGTATATGAGGAATGAAAACATCCACCGAGTCTTAAAAATACCTCTCGTTAAAGATGCAATTCAAAAAATCAATATGAAGCACAAAGAGAAGCTCGAACGTATTAACATACTTGCTAGACAATTATTGTGCAGTCCAAGCTCTTTAAGACTTCGGAGAAACGAACGCCGTGTTTTCTAATCTAGACTTGTGCTTCATCCGTAACATTAATCGCGACAACACGCGCCCGAAAGACTGTGTAGAATTCTTTTTTCTACGTCACGGGGCTTAAATGCTCTTATACTCGTACGTGATCTTTAAAGCAGTCAATATCAATCGTAGACGAACACTCAAAAAAGACTGTGTAGAATCCTTTATTCTACGTCACGTTTTAACGTTAAAGTTAAAACGTGATTAGATTAGAATAAACGGACTTGGATAACTTTTTAGCATCGAACAAAATCGTCGAGGGAAAATCCCTCCAATTCAACGGATAAGACATCTTGCGGTAAGACATTACCTGCGGCACCTGAAGTTAAACAGGTAAATATTTTTCCAATGGATGTTGGACCGTCTTTTGTTGGTGAAGAAACTAGGTCAAGTACTTATAATTGAGTGTTGCTGATTCTGCTGGTAATTAACCGAATTGGCCATCGCATTCAATTTTTGCATTGAGTGTGAACACCGGTTTCAAGTTGTACTGCTAATGTCAGTAAGGTGTATATACGTATTGGCGTTGAGGCTAGAGATGGACCGTTTATACAAACGGCTGATATAGCCTTTCCGTTGAAGGACAGAGGAAGTTAACTGTCATTCCAGCAAGAAAGGCTGTTTTTATTTCTCGGTTTGTCACAGACACCACAATTGACGAAATCATTTAAGATAAATGTTTTGGAAGATATATTCCCCAAGGTTGTTAATCCTTTAGCCAGATAGGGCGCTAGTAAATAGTTATATAAACAAGCAGTAAAAGTGGGATTCCAAATTTAGGCAGAATGCCTGCTAAGTCTTAAATCTCTTTTTAAAAAACTAGATTAGGTTGACGCTATAGTTTATCAAAGTGTAAGAGGATTAAATACTTAATTAAGCAGTATACTTGTTTATAGCTATAACTTTGATTCTGATATTGTTGTTTTTTCTAAGACATTCTTAAAGAATAATATTCCGAACTCTGCGGCTTTGTGCATAGTTGCACGGTTTATTGGAGAGATAGAATTGAGAGAATCGGTGGTGTTTGTTATAGTCTACCTTATCGTTTGCATATGTTTTCTGATGAATTTAATAATTTGGAATTTATTGCAGTTTGTTTTGCATTGGGAAGTAAGAGACTTTCTATTATCTGTTCTTACATTGCTTCTTCGGTCGATTTAAGTGTTTATAATGAACATTCGACTGACGTTGAAAAGATAATTTTAAGCATGAATAAGTCTGATATTGCGTTAACATTGGGTGACTTTAACTTACCTTTTGTATCATGGAATATGCTGCCTGATTCAGAAGCACTAACTGGCAGCGATTGGTCAACTGATAGTGCTAGATTACGAGTATTCGAGTACTCGTATTCTCGAATTAATAATATTCTCAACCTGAATGAGAGGTTGTTGATTTCATCTAACGAAAAACATTTGTTTCCGGAATGCATTCTATAGCCACATTGATATGCTTCTAATATAATATAACGTGGTTGCCATGTAGTTTGAATTTAGAAAGTACATTTTATTAACAACAAAAGTGCATATACGTATATATTTTTTATGTTAATTTTTTCATTGTTCTGAACACAAATTATTGTAAAAAACGGTTGCCAGATAGCCTCTAGAAGCTCTAGTGGCACTTAAATGTACTTACTAATATATTATGCAAGAAATAAGTAAAAAAAATCCCTTAATTTATCAGTTAATTGGAAGGCTGAAGAGGAAATGTTATGACATATTAAACGAAATTGTGTCTGTGCCTAAAAAACCCATTGTTATAGAAAATACTTATACTATGCCTTGGACTTCTAAGGAGTGATGTAGATTAAAAACATGAAGAGTAAATCATTAAAAAAATTCAAAAGAACGTGAAATATCTTCTAGTCTGCCAAGAATAAGATTTAATGGCGTAGAGTTCTCAAGTCACTAGTTAATTACAAACTGTTTTGCTGACTTTTTAGAAAATACATATTGTTTACGTTCGTTTAACACTGCAATTTCTCCAATTTCAGATTGTTTACTTATTGAATTAAATTTCATAGTCTCAAACCCCAGAATGTTTGTTAAAGTAAGCGCAGTTCCTAATCTATATGCATCGTCTAAAACCCTAGTGCTTCTGGATCGGATGGTATTCCGAATGTATTTTTGAAAGGCTGATCTGAATCCCTTGTCTTACCCTTATTATTTAATTCATCATTGGAATTGGGATACTTTCCTGATTTATGGAGGAGTTCCTACTTGTATCCACTTCATAAATCTGGTAGTTTGTTGGATGTATCGAACTATAGAGGGATTGCTAAATTAAGCGCAATTCCTAAGTAATTTGAAATGATTGTAACAATTTTTGTTTCACATAATGTGGCCCCTATACTCCATCCATACTAAAACAGATTTCCTCAAGGCCATTCTACTATTACTAATCTAATCTACTTTTCCTCTGAAGTTATGAATGCTTTTGTTTGTCGAAAGCAAACCGACGTTCTATAACTGATTTTAGTAAGGCGTTTAAATAAGTAAATTACAGACTCTTACTATTCAAGTTAAACATAGATGGATTTAATAATAATTTCATAAACTGGCTTTCCTCTTATTTAATTGGAAGAAAACAAATTGTTTTATTTGAGAAAAATCTCTCTAGACGAATTCATGTATCCTCTGGTGTCCCACCTGAAGCCACCTTAGACCCATTCTATTTTTACTTTTCATTAACGACTTGCCCCATTCTATTATCAACTCTAATTTATTTATGTTTGCAGACGACGTGAAATTATTTTCTTCTTATGATAGCCTTGCAGACTGTCACAAACTGCAGGATAATTTGGACAAATTTAGTTCCTTGTGTAAATTTAATTTTATGTCAGCATATGTGCTTCTCTAGGAATAGATTGTTGGCTACCAAATTAAAATTATGTGGCTCTGAATTGACATTGGTTGATTCATCTGGAGTTACGGGTTCGGATCTTTCGCACTTATATGCCAGTAACTTGGTTGAATATCAACCGATTTTATGTTTGTGCATATGGTGCATACACTTTTAAAATCACACGGAAAAAACGGATCCGTTTTTAAACAGAATTTTTCAAAAGGAAGCGAACAATTTTTGAACTGAGTAATAAAGTAAGTTCTTACGAATACAATTGTGTGTTATTATACGTTAGAAACTGATTGAGTTATTCAACTTTTATTAAAACAAAATTTTTTGAAAAAAAAAATTTTTTGGCCAAACTACTCGGAAATATTTGTTTGACCGTTTTTTTTTATTGAATATCTCAGTATCCCGTTTGGCATGTAAACCTATTCTTTTAGTTTTTGTTCATTTGTTTTGTTTGATTTATCACTTATTTTTCGCTTTGAAACTGTATTAGTAAAAAAGTAAGCAACTTGATAATAATCGAGTGTAAAAATCAAAAAACTGTGTAATAAACAGAATAACTTTTGTTACATTTATGGCCTTTTTACGGGTATCCGTCATAGGCGTGATTTTAAAAAAATATTGCTCTGGTGGAAGTATACAACAAAGTATTCAATCGTTCTTACAAATTCAGTCGGTGGTATAAGCCAGAATATGTTTGTGAAAATTGCTGTGCAACATTAAAATAATACAACGTTCAACCTTCAATTTCTTTGCCCTTTTGTACGCCTATGACTTGGCATCATCAGCTCTGGCATCAACCAGATGATTGCTACTTTTGTGATACAAATATTTCAGGGCACACTTTTAAAACCCGCAGAAATGTAAAGTACGCAAATGTTGTAAGTGTTACAAAACCGATATCTGGTAATGATAAAGTTCCGACAACGAGCATATGGGGTTTGGAAGCTGAAAAATATTTGGTGGAAAAAGATCCAAATCTACAAAGGAGCTACATTTTTTTTAAATGAATATTTATTTATTTTATAAAATTATTTTTCGGCTTGAGGTCATTTATTTAAACTCGTTGTTCTATGTGTTGTTTAATTTTTATTTATCCCAATATTTCGATTGACTTCGTCAATCATCTTCAGGGGTTGTCACTAACAAAATACAAAACATGATTACATTTAATAAACAAAACATTAACACAATATTTGAAAAATAATTACATTAACAAAACAATGTCGTCCGTCTGATTATCGATGTCAACTGATTTTTGTGTTACTCTTCAGCTTGCGTCTGTGCTTATGCACCACATTTCTATATATGTGTGCGATCCCATCTGTGTCCGTTTTGTAATTAATTCTCCTCTCATTAGGTACGTCAATAATGTTAAGCATTTCGAGAGTGTATCTTCTTCTATAATTTCTCTCTTGCGCTACAATTTTTACATCGGTAAAGTCAGGCTTATGTCCAGTCAATGTACAGTGGGCCGCAAGTGCGGTCTTTTGTTCTATGGGCCTATTTACGGCTTTTAAGTCAGATTTGTGGGACGAAATTCTTGTCTTCAGTTTAGTTTTAGTAGTGCCGACATATACCTTTTGGCATATGTCGGACTTGTCACCATTGCACTTTATTTGGTATACAACGTCTGATTTATCTTCGTTATTTATTCGAGATTTTGTCCTGCTAAATAAACTGTTTACTGTACTGTGTGTTTTTAGTGCAAGTTGATATTTGTCTTTGTTATAAATGTTGGAATGGCTAAGCCTTTCTGAAAAACCCGGTATATATGTTGTTGGTTTATATATTTTTGTTGCAGGTTCTGCGATGACTGCTGAGGAATTAGATTTTGATTTCCATTTGTTAAGTAGGTCTGTGATGGTTTTGTGTGGAAAGTCATTTTGCCTTAAAATGGTTCTAATTTTTACTAAATTATGTTTGTGAAACTCTATGTCGCTAATATCTAAAATTCTATTGATGAAGTTAGTCGCTGTATTAATAATTACTCGTCTAGGATGCTTTGAACTAAAGTTAATAAGTCTGCCAGAAGCTGTAGGTTTTTGGTACCAATCTAATTTTAGTAACTGCCCTTGTCGACAAACTATTGAATCTAAATATGGTAATTTTCCGTCCTGTTCCATCTCCATTGTAAACTGTATTTGTCTGTTAAATGAGTTGAGTACATCCAGAGTGTTCTTAATTTCTTTTTTCTTAAAAATTCCAAAGAGATCGTCCACATATTTCGTTAATAATTTTGGTTTGTATGTCATCTTGTCTAGTGAGGTGTCTAGAAGCTCTTCCATAACTATGTCGGCTATTACTGGGGATGCTAATTTTATAAAATAACAACACTAAAGGTCAACTATTCACTTACAACATACTACACGGGAGGCACACCGCATTAAATTCATCATGACACTGTACAACAAAATTAAACATAAATACAACAACAACGTCAACACAACCATGAAACAATATTCAAAACACAACAAGCACCTGGCAAATTTAAAGTCGTCTGCAACCTTTCTTATAAAGTGCAAAGAAATAGGCATCATTCCTAAGTTTCTAAACAATTCAACGAAAAACACATACAACATATTTAAAACACACAACAACATCCCGCCAAATTTGAAAAAAACATTGCAAAAACATAGCTTTAATTTCCATATGAAGCTTTTAAAACTTTTAATACAATGTAAACATAAAGAGATAAGCAACGAAAAAGATTTGTTAAGAAGAGAAGGCGACCGCTTAAGCCAGTATTTAGAAGAAGAAGACCACCAGTTACTCATAGAGAGTGAACAATATTTATACGACAGACGCATGACCAACAACAAAACAGCACACATAAGGAAATTGGAAGAGTTAGAGAAAGAAAACAACAAAGAACTCAACAGAACTTTTAACAACGATTGGTTTGTCAACGCAACAACAAAAACCATACCAACACACATACAGTGGTTACTATCGCTGGGACCCAAATATGCATTACCAAACAAGGTGACAACGTTCCCACTATTTAAAGTTATAGCGGAGGGAGAGGAATGCATACAGACGCTTGAAGATAGAGAACAACAGGAGATTGCAAGAACTAAACTCACATCATTAATAGACGACCACTTGCACAAAAATAGACTCAGTAGGAAAGATAAACAAATAATTGACACAGTGGGACAGACAAGAAAATATCTGAAGGAAAATGATGACATATTGATACTGAGTGCGGATAAAGGAGGGAAAACAGTTGCCATATATAAAAATGACTACAAAGAGAAAATGACGGTACTACTTAGAGACTTGTGCACCTATAAGAGACTGAAAAGGGATCCAACGTCCACCTTACAAAACAAAAACAACAGATTAGTGGACAAATTATACAACTTGGGAATAATAGACATGAACAGCAAAAACTACTTGACAAATAAGACAACGAATGCCCCCAGAATTTACGGACTCCCAAAGATACACAAAGATGGTACTCCTCTTAGGCCCATATGCTCTTCAATAAACTCACCTGGATATGGGCTCTGTAAATATTTAGTTGGGATTTTAAAAAACTTGACGAAGGAATCGAAATACAACGTAAGGGATTCCAAGCATTTCAAGAGTAAAATTGACGAAATATGTATTAATGATGATGAGGTTTTAGTTTCTTTTGACGTTATTTCTTTATTTCCAAGCATCCCAGTAAATTTCGCAATCAAGACAATTGAACAGAAATGGGACACTATAAGGGAATTTACAAATATTACAAAGGACCTTTTTTTAGAATTGGTGACATTTTGCATAAAGGAGACTAGGTATTTTAAATATGATGAAAAGATATACGAGCAGCGAAAAGGGATGCCAATGGGTTCACCAGCATCCCCAGTAATAGCCGACATAGTTATGGAAGAGCTTCTAGACACCTCACTAGACAAGATGACATACAAACCAAAATTATTAACGAAATATGTGGACGATCTCTTTGGAATTTTTAAGAAAAAAGAAATTAAGAACACTCTGGATGTACTCAACTCATTGACCAGACAAATACAGTTTACAATGGAGATGGAACAGGACGGAAAATTACCATATTTAGATTCAATAGTTTGTCGACAAGGGCAGTTACTAAAATTAGATTGGTACCAAAAACCTACAGCTTCTGGCAGACTTATTAACTTTAGTTCAAAGCATCCTAGACGAGTAATTATTAATACAGCGACTAACTTCATCAATAGAATTTTAGATATTAGCGACATAGAGTTTCACAAACATAATTTAGTAAAAATTAGAACCATTTTAAGGCAAAATGACTTTCCACACAAAACCATCACAGACCTACTTAACAAATGGAAATCAAAATCTAATTCCTCAGCAGTCATCGCAGAACCTGCAACAAAAATATATAAACCAACAACATATATACCGGGTTTTTCAGAAAGGCTTAGCCATTCCAACATTTATAACAAAGACAAATATCAACTTGCACTAAAAACACACAGTACAGTAAACAGTTTATTTAGCAGGACAAAATCTCGAATAAATAACGAAGATAAATCAGACGTTGTATACCAAATAAAGTGCAATGGTGACAAGTCCGACATATGCCAAAAGGTATATGTCGGCACTACTAAAACTAAACTGAAGACAAGAATTTCGTCCCACAAATCTGACTTAAAAGCCGTAAATAGGCCCATAGAACAAAAGACCGCACTTGCGGCCCACTGTACATTGACTGGACATAAGCCTGACTTTACCGATGTAAAAATTGTAGCGCAAGAGAGAAATTATAGAAGAAGAACACTCTCGAAATGCTTAACATTATTGACGTACCTAATGAGAGGAGAATTAATTACAAAACGGACACAGATGGGATCGCACACATATATAGAAATGTGGTGCATAAGCACAGACGCAAGCTGAAGAGTAACACAAAAATCAGTTGACATCGATAATCAGACGGACGACATTGTTTTGTTAATGTAATTATTTTTCAAATATTGTGTTAATGTTTTGTTTATTAAATGTAATCATGTTTTGTATTTTGTTAGTGACAACCCCTGAAGATGATTGACGAAGTCAATCGAAATATTGGGATAAATAAAAATTAAACAACACATAGAACAACGAGTTTAAATAAATGACCTCAAGCCGAAAAATAATTTTATAAAATAACAACACTAAAGGTCAACTATTCACTTACAACATGAATATTTATTTTAGCAAAAGTATTTTCTTACATAGTTAAACAATCAAAAGTATAATTAACAATTTTTAGCTTAAAACTAGTCTCTAATCGAGCTCTCTGTTCAATTATTAAATGCATTTAACTTCCTTTGTAGAAAACGGTATACATAGTTATGGTTTGTATACATACACGTTATGAAAATACTATGTTGCAAAGAAAAATTAAAAAAAACTTTATAAAAATATTTATATATAAGATAAAAGAGGGCGAAATTTTGTTTCAAATGCAGATTTCTGAGATCTCGTTCGCGATTTAAGTTTGTCAATACGACAGGCTGAAATCCTTGGGTCGCGATTAAGGCAGTGAAATTTGGTGGAAGAAGATTTTCGTGTAACTTTCTGTATAAGAAGTTATGTTATTTGAAGAAAGTTTTAAGACTGGTACACAAAATATCCATGTTATCTTTGTGAATGGGATAGTCGTGCACCAAATCGCAAGGTATGGCCATCTCAGGCAGGAAAAACGTTTTAAACGCACCATTAGTTACAGCTGAGAACGTTATTCTGCCACCACTGCATCTAAAGTTAGGATACATGTGATAACTTTCTTAGTAATCACAGAAGCGACAACTATGTCGCGATTGTTGATGAATTTTTAAGTGCGTATGGTGTGATGGGCTGCAACATGTCAATTAAAATTCATTTCCTCCATTCACATCTACGTTCTTCCCAGAAAACCTGGGCCAGTTCAATGATGAACAAGGCGAACACTTTCATCAAGAAATACTTATAACTACAATAGACGTTTTGAAGGGAAAAATAAAATAAAAATGATTTCCGAATATTGCTGGTCACTTAAATGGGATACTGATAATGTTTAATTAAAAAGAAAACGGTCAAACAAACATTTCTAAGTTGTATTGCCAATAACTGTATTCTTTCAAAAAATGTTGTTTTAAAAAAAGTTGAATAACTCAATCAGTTTCTAACGGACTTTTAAAATTTTGGGTTATTCTCTTCAAAGTTAAAAAAATACAAAATTTTTTAAATAAAATGAGTTTAATGGTTTTTTCTTGCCAAATCAGCCGAAAAACTTAAAATCGGTGGATATTCAACAAAGTTACGGGCATATAAGTGCATAAGATCCGAAAACCCGTTTTTTACCCGAAACTCCCAGGTATTTTTTCTCTGTCACACTGTGTTATTTGTTATTTAAACTCATTGTCTTCAAAACAATTCAGACTAGTACTTGCAAAGTACAAATTTCCTAATTGTTTCCTTTTAGTGTTTCTTATAATTTTTAATTGTTTCTAATATTGGACAAAAGCAAAGGTGGTGGGACCTTAAGTTTGTTTCGTATACTTATAGTTTTTTAACTTTTTAATAGTGTTTCGCCGTGAGCGAGGGTATTTATGAAAATAAAAAGACAAGAAGGTTTCAATATATTTATTTCCAAAATGTTGAAAGCTTTAATAAAAAGCAAAATTACCTTTGTAAATGGTACAAAAAGCAGCGAACGTGAGCGATCAAGGGAGGAGATCGTAAACAATTAACTTAACGATTAAGTACACAACAACCAAGATGGAGGCGACTCGTTGAAATCTATGCAAATACTCATAAAAAGTAGTAGAAAAAAGGATTACAGTACACTGTTAATTATCAGTGTTGGAACCGTAATTGAAACAGGGTTTAGGATTAAACATTGCCGGCCACCTTGCAACATCATGCGATGTTGTAAACCATATATCTTAACCTCTTTTTTGAGATTTTATTTATCTTTTCCTTTTTATTTTAAGTTGGCCTATAGGGACCCTGGAAACGCTGTGGAGCCAGTAGAGACTACTGGGAGCCAGTAGGGACCCCAACGAAGGGACCACTAAGGACCCCGCGAATGGGCCAGTAGGGACCCCACTAGCTCGTTTCTGTAAATAAATCGGTAAGTTGCCGATTTATGTGACGTCACACCGACTTGACTGAAAGGTACCGATTTCGTGATAGCTGCTATTTCTGTACGTTGAAATCGGTAAAAATTTGTTCTGTGATGTAAAGAAACACAAATTGAAAAGAAATGGTAGGATTGAAACAGATGACAAACAGCATTTTATTTGCTTTTGTTTTCATGTACAAATATTTGGAATTAAAACACTGCTATTTTAATAATACTTATATAATTAAACGACATAACTATTACTAACCTTCTCACTCAAGAACGAGCAGTTAAATAAGCTGACAATTGGTGATGTTCATTGCAAGTAAACAAACATTTGCATTCGGTTATTTTGCATTGCCATACCGATTTCGTTGAAACCGGTTCATAAATTGTCGTAAATTTCAACACACTGTCATCTTAAATGTTTATGTTTTCTTCATCAATAAAACTGTATTTGGTTTAAAAAGTTATATTTGGTTACTTGCTTTCTCATAATTGCAACAACACTATTGCATTCGGCAGAGTTCTCACTTGGCTTAAAGTCAGTGAGAAAGTTACCGATTTCAAGTTGAGTCGTTTTGCTTACACTTTTTTAAGCGATTCCTATTGAAGTAGAATCGGAACAATGTCATATTACCGATTTGGAACGAGTGAATGGAATTAGAATCGGCAATATATTTTACAGAAACAATAAAGGTGAGTGTTTAATGATATCCATCATCGCAATCACTGCCTACTGTGTGTGTGTGGGAGTGTGTGTCTCCAGCTTCCAGCGGTAACGGACCTTGCTGCTGTTATTCTTGTTGTTGCAACTGATGCGTTCTGGTTTTCTGCCTTGAATAGTCAAAGCAGAGCCAAAACTAATCAGTTATAGAAAACAAATTAAAAAAGAAACACTCGTCGATATTTTCAAAAAGTTTACAAAACAAAACGGTAACCGGTCAAATCAAATCAAAGTGAAAATTCTATTAACATATAAAAAAGACATATTATTAACCAAAACAAAAGTGAAATAAATAAACTACAATTGAAATAAAACTAAAACAAAAAAGTGGTTGATTTTTTTCCATAAAAAAGTGGCCAGATGTCAAACTAAAGATAAAACAATAATATACAATTAATATTAAATAAATTCTAAACAAATATAATTAAAAAAATAATTTATTGCTTACGCAATAATCAGTGAGAATGACGTCAGAGTGACGTCAAATCGGTAATTTCAATCGGTAACTGCGATCGGTACGAGTTACAGAAACGAGCTACGGATGTCTCATATCCTCAGTTGCATACGCCTAACAGCACCCAGCCAAAACTTGTGTAGTGGGCGACCTGCGACGTCACGATCTGTGCTTAAACTTCCGGTCCAAACACCAAAGCAACGCGGCCCACCCTGTAGGACTGCGAATCCACCAAGGGAAAACCAAAAAAGGGGTCTTTTATACACTCGGACACCGATTCTAGTGGGGTGGACACTCGCCGCAGGTCGTTGACCGTAGCCGTCAATGTCAGACGCTGGTCTGGGTCGTACTTCGACGCAACACTAAGCCGGCACACTCTAACTCTGGGTCGTACGTCGACGCAACACTAAGCCGGCACACTCTAACTCCACCCAGCAGTGAATCCAGAAGCCGAAGATGCTCCACCATTGAGGCGCAAAACTGGCTCTACCTACCGCAGGGATCCAACACTGCGTCAGCATGTGGACCTCGAGACTGGGATAGAGCGCCACTACTTGTTGTAAAGGCAACGCCAATCCCAGACCAGAGGCCGCGGTAGATCGGAACGCGATATGGGTGCTCGAATGCGGGGGAACATCTCTTTCGGTGCCACCGGCTTTCCCGTCGCAGAGTGGAGCAGATTGTTATGGTCACCGCCGCAAATCCGACACTTCTGAGTGCTGGTACAGTCTTGAGCCTGATGAGACCTTGCAAGGCACCGTGCGCAGAAACGGTACTGAACGACCACCCGAAGTTGTTTTTCAAAGGGCAGTGGCCGGAACTTTCGACATTTTGTATCGCTCTGGTCGCGAACCGTTTCAGCAGCGAAATGCACGACGCACACTTTCTTAATTGCGCTAGATTATGGCAGAGGCGATTCCTCCATGGATGGTAACGCGATAGCCGAAGAGTCCGACGGCACCTCTATGGTAGAACCACCAATCTCTTCTTCAACCGCTGCAGCCGGTGGGCCAGTCACCCAAATCATGGCTGCCGCCGATGTGCGCGTAGCCTCCTCTTCAGATGATTCCATAATTTCGTCAAAATCGGACAACTCATCGGCAAAAAAGCATAATTTGTCCATAGCCCTGCGAGGAGATACGAATAGGTGTAGTAGTTTGCTAGTTTTTCAAGACTACTAGCTTGTTGACAGGTCGCCTTACAACGCCGTTTTCCGTACGAACATCCGCAACCCAGACACGACCGTCACTTCCCGGAAAAACTTCCACGACACGACCTTACTTCCACGCTGTCGGAGGTAGCTGCTCTCTCCTAATGACGACAATATCCTCTTCGTTGACATCGCGCTGAGGAAATCGCCATTTGTACCGTTGGTGCAAATTTTTTAAATATGCCTCTTTCCACCGTGCGCAAAACTGCTGGCTGAGGGCTTGCATTTTCCAATACCGATTTATCAAAGACAACAGTGCCTCTGTAACAGCGGGTTCCGGAGGGTCTAAGATCGGCAACCCTACTAAGAATTGTCCCGGAGTAAGTGCTAAGGTTTTATTCTGATTGTCATTCACGGGACTAAGTGCTCAGCGTTAATAAATAAATAACATATGTACGTAGGTCAATAAACCCGAGAGCAAAACGTATATGTGACAGCGCATAGAGAAAGGGACCTAAGGGTAAATTTTAATGTTTTTCTTTTTTTGATGCGGACAACATCTGAGTATCGAATGAGACCGATCCCATGCCCCAAAAGTGTTCCCTCCCAGAGATATGCGCGTTTTATGAAAGTGAAGTCGACGATTCTAAGCGCAAATAGAAAGGGACCTAATCTTTAAAATGGCTCTCCTGAAGAAAACTGGTTTTTAACCTTAGGTCCCTTTCTATTTTGCGCGTCAAAATAGAACTATTTAATATTTTATTTGTTGTGAAAATAAATAAACTTAGTTGTTTAAAGTACACTGCTAATTATCAGTGTTGGAACCGTAATTGAAACGGGGCTTAGGATTAAAAAAATAGGTTTTGGTTTCTTATATTTTACTTAGTTAAGGTGGCGGTTATATTAAAGTTTGTGTACATTTTCTGGCGATTATTATGATTTTTGTACCGACTGGCTGTGATAAATATCTGTGGCTAATTTACATACATTTGTATCGTTTCTTGTCATCTCTCCATTATGGATCGGTCATAATGTGTACGTTGATCCTACGTCATGGGGACGTAACCCTCTCGGTCGGCAGGGTCGGGTGCGAGTGGAGTGGGAACGTTCGTCCACAAATAAAACATAGCAATATTATGGCCATATTATTGGATTTCAAAAGGCCTTTGAAACTATTGATAGGGAAATACTACTTCAAAAATTATTTATGTGTGGAATTCGTGAAAAGGAGTTAAAATGGCTCGAGTCTTATTTGACGGGAACAAAAACAAATGACTGAAGTAAACAACACAATGTCAGCAAAACCAAAAAAAATTATGGCGTACCACATGGTTCGATACTGGGCGCATTATTTTTTTTTTTTTAAAAACATTATTTTTTTTTTCAAAAACTTTTCTTAGCCTAATGTTTACCACACAAGTTTACAGAGTTTTAGTCGCATTATGCAAATTTTCATCTTAAACATTTTCATTTCATGTTTTGTATGATTTTCAACGTAACACAAATATAATATTTATTATAAAGTAACCTCTGATTTATCACAAAAAGAAGAAGTTAATTATATTTTTTTAGAAATGTTATGCAGTTGATTTGATTAACATGTATAGATTTCAGAGAATTAGATGAAATACTACAGTAATTTGAATCTATCTGTTAAAGAGCGGATTTTGTCTTTTATTAAATGTATATTATTATTTATGTGTAGATGTGTGATGGAGAAGTGCCATGGCAAATTAAACATCATTTTCAAAAATTTGTTTTGGCAGATTTGCAATTTCTTTATATGTGTTTTTGCACATACATATAGCAATATGGCCTGGAAAATTACTTTTGCCAGCTATAATTTATTATCAATACTCAGAGGAGAACCACGTTTTTTAAGTGGATATAACATATTTCTTGCAATGCAAAATTTCTAAATTTGTCGTGCAATATGCAAATCAAAAAGTATTTTTTTATCCAGATAGACTCCCAGATATTTAATATTATCGCTCCAATCTATACCTATCCCATTTATTGTCAACTGATTCGATGGGTAAAAACACTAAAAAGCACAGCTTGTGTTTAGTCCTCTTTTTATCTTCCATTTGTGGAAGTAATCTAATATAGATTCTAAAGCGCATTGAAGTTTAGTCACTATATTGTGTCCATATTCATGCGAGAAAAATAATGAGGTATCATCAGCATATGCTGCACATTTACATCCAAACAAATTAGGTATATCTGAGCAGTACAATATGTATAAAGTTGGCCCCAAAACAGAGCCCTGGGGAACTCCTGCTGGAATTCCGACCAAATCGGAGTAACTGTCATTGAGACAAACACAAACATTTCTGCTTCCAAAAAAGCATCGATAAATTTTATGAGATAAAGGGAAAAATTGAACTGAATAATTTTATATATTAAACCACTTAGTCATACAGAGTAAGACGCCTTTTCAATAGCCAAAGTGACCAATACTGTGAAAAACCCACTCTCAAAATCCTTCCTAATTTGGTTATAAATCGTTTAATCTGGTGCACAGTTCTATGAAATTCTCCAAATTGAGTTTGAGGATTTATACTAAGCTGCTCCAGAATCGTTGTAATCTTAACCTTCAAGAATTATCAAGAATTTTACTGAGACTGCTTAACAGGCTAATAGGTCGGTAACTTTGTGCTGAATTTGGTGGCTTGTTCGGTTACGTATTGGTACGATTTTGGCCGTTTTCCATGTTCTGGGCCAATATTGCAATTTAAGGCAACTGTTTACAATGTAACACAAAAACTTTATTGTCGAACGGGGTAACTGTTTTAACATACAATTACTAATTCCATCAAGTCCACAGGCCTTTCTTGGTCTTAATCCTTTGATTATAGATCGAATCTCATCCAGATCAACATATTCATCTGGGTCAGTACTAAAGGCAAGGGAAGAATATCGTTATATGCAGATGTTACAATCATATTTACTGAAGCTGTAACAGATGAACAACGTAAAGAAAGATTTAAACACGATTTATCAGGAATAAATAATTGGTTAAACATGAACAAATTAATGTTAAGATTAAACTAATTTTATGGAAATATAAGTATATATGAACAGCAATTCAACATTTTTAATTAATGATTAACCAATAGAAATGTGAAAAATATAAAATACCTAGGCTTAACGTTTTATATATGTAAAATTGGAAAAATTATTGTTTTCTTAAAAAGAATCAGAATCAAACTTTCGGTGATAAAGCAATAGACATATATACGAGTAATACATTCATAAAACATTTTGAGTTTGGGTCCTCAATATTATACACATGTTGCAGAATACCAGAAATAACCAGAATAACTAGGGAAACTACAAAACAAAGCTATGCACGTAATCTTATATGCAAAAGATATACATACATCATAACAACTCATGTTTGATCAATTTGATACAATATGTTTTATTCCAAAACTTCCCTAATATCTTAACATACTTTGGAAGTATATAGTCGTACGACCTCAGCAATAACCTAAATGTCAGACTAGAAAAAGTAATAAGCAAATCTATGCCGAAATCTCTTTTCTACAAAAAAGGTTTCAACTATAAAACAATTACAAAAAAGTATTTTATAAAGTACACTCATACCTCGTTATACGTCCTAGATGCGTTCTACAAAATTGGTCGTAAACCGAAAAGGCGGTGTAACAAATTGCTTATTTCATACAAACCCATACAAAACGCAGGGGATCGGTTCTATTTAAGAACACTAAAAATAGTTTCAGTCAAAATAGCAAGTTGAACTAGTTTGATGCATAACGAAGATGAATCATACATATTTATTGATAAAAAGGAACATTACAAATATTTTATGAGTGTTTAGCTCGTTTGTTTCATTTCGGTCTGTTGCTTTTACACGTGGGTTTAACCGGCTCAAGACCTCTTGCATCTATATTTAAATAGAAGACAAGTTTTTAACAAAATGGCAAAGTTACATTGAGTGGCTGCACACTGCTCATGATTTCGGGTCCGTGAGGACCCTCTTCAGTAAGGTTTGCAGCAATTGTTGAAAGCAAAACCGAACTTTAAGAGCCAAACTCTCCCTAAACGGATGAGAACTACACGCAGAAAAAAAGTATTGTTGTGGTGACAATATTCGAAGAGGATAATACTATTGTTGGGTATATGGTTGTGTTACAACAATATTATGATCCTCACAACAATAGTATGATTCAAATACAACCATACTATGATCCTCACAACAATAGTATGATTCACGCATAACCATACTATGATCCCCACAACCATAGTATAATTCACACTCAACCATACTATGATCTCCACGACCATTGTATGATCCTCACAACCATAGTATGTTTCACATACAACCATAATATGATCCTCAAAACCATAGTATGATTCACACGCAACCATGTTAAGATCCCTACAACCATAGTATGGTCACTCACAATTATACTATGATTCCCAATATAATTTATTAGATTTTTTTTAAGTTGTCGACGATAGATTTGAATTGTGAAAATTATTCAAAAATACATTAAATTCAAAATAATAGGAGTGGTTTATTTCACAGTAGAAAAAATAAGTTTAAATAAACGTCAGCGTTTTTATTACAAATATTTAAGTTAAACAAAACCAAAGCAGCTCGTTTAAAAAATTTTAATTTCGATAAAAAAGTTCTACGAGTATTATTGCATTAGATCCGTACCAATAACATTTGTTCTTAAAAACACATTTAAATGAAGAAAAATTACAATAATACAGTATGATTGCCGTAATCATATATCATACCATATTCTCATTTTTAAATTTGGCAATAATACTATTGTTACATTTCAACAATATTAATATTGCAGCAATTATACTATTATCAAAACTAAATTCAGTTAACAATGCTATGGTTGAGACGATCATACTTTTATTGCGGATAACATTTTATTATTGCCTTGACCATGTAGTAACCATGTTTTTTCTCTGCGTGTACGCTCAGAAAAAAAGTATGGTTGGGGTTACAATATTTGAAGAGGATCATACTGTTGTTGGGTATATGGTTGTGGCACAACAATATTATGATCCTCACAACAAGTATGATTCACACATAACCGTTCCTGATCTCACAACCATATTATGATTCACACTCAACCATACTAATATCTCCACAACCATATTATGATCCCCACAACCATAGTATGATTGTCACACAACAATAGTATGATCCTCACAACCATAGTTTGTCATACAACAATACTATGATCCTCACAACCATAGTATGTTTCTTATACAACCATAGTATGCTCCTCACAACCATAGTATGATTCACACGCAACCATACAATGATCTCCACAACCATACTATGATCCTCACAACAATAGTTTTATTCAAACACAACCTTACTATGAAACCCACAACCATATTATGAGTCACACTCACAACCATAGTATGATTCTCACACAACCATGCTATTATCCCTACAACCATTGTATGTTTCACTCAATCATAATATGATCCCCAAAATTA
Source organism: Hydrotaea diabolus (assembly GCA_963513945.1). NCBI lineage: Eukaryota > Metazoa > Arthropoda > Insecta > Diptera > Muscidae > Hydrotaea > Hydrotaea diabolus. The sequence goes on along the minus strand of OY740716.1, from coordinate 105,290,760 downwards.
TATATTAGGATTTGGTAATGTTGTTATTCAAAAATATTTTATCAAGCAAGTTATTATAAATTGCATTACAATAAGTTCATTGCCACAAGCAAAAAAAAAGTATGGTTGGGGTGATAATATTCGAAGAGGATATTGTTGGGTATATGGTTGTGGCAAAACAATATTATTATCCTCACAACAGTATTATGAATCACACATAATCATACTATGATCCTTACAACCATTGTACGATTCACACTAAACCATACTATGATCTCAACAACCATACTATGATCCTCACAACAATAGTATGATTCACACTCAACCATACTAATATCTTCACAACCTTATTATGAGCCTCACAACCATACTGTTTCTTATACAACCATAGTATTATCCTCGCAAGTATAGTATGATTCACACGAAACCATACTATGATCCACACAACCATAGTATGATTCCCACTGAACCATACTCTTATCTCCACAACCATATTATGATCCTCACAACCACAGTATTTTTCTCATACAACCATAGTATTTTTCTTATACAACCATAGTATGATCTTTACAGCCATAGTATGATTTAAACGCAACCATGCTATTATCCCTTCAACCATAGTATGATTCACTCAACCATACTATGTGATTAAATTATGATCAATGGCTATATGTATGCTCTATAAAACTTGTTTTGTTATGTTCATAGTCTCAACCATAATGTATGATTGCCGTAATAAATGGTGTAGCACCAACCATGTTTATATGTTTGTTACAACCATATTTTCATTTCTAGGTTTTAGTTGACTATGTCAACTTGTGTGCCGTGACGTGCAGGCACATATGTTTAGCTAGTCTGTTTTATTTCGGTCTGTTGCTTTTACACATTGAACAGGAATTAACAAATTGAGTCTACTTATATGCTAACAAAATTGAGTCCGTGCAGAAACAATTTGTACTGTTCTGCTTAAGAAATCTACATTGGAATACTGTTTGAAGTATTAACTCTTTTCTTAAGACAGCTAGTTAAATCTTATTATATTGCCCTCATTGAAGAGTAGGCGAACTATGATGAGTACGATGATAGTATATACCATTATCCGTAGGGTTGTGTTTAAAATCAAAATTCCCTATTAACGTCCCATTTAGACCTTCTACATACACTTGGATTTTCAAAGGTGCAATTATGTGTGGTGATTCCTTTCGTGAAATGTGTGCCGATGTAACTCATTATATCATTCAATTGACTTCTCCTTTGATGCATTAAAATCTATAATTATTTTTGATTTAAATTCATTGTCTTCATAACAATTCAAAATACTTGCAATGTACTAATTTGCTATAGTTTTTTTTATTTTTTTTTAAATTGGCGTTGGTTTTCAATGTTATATAGGTAATACGCAAAGGTGACCTTAAGCTTGAATAAAAATAAAAAGAAAGAGTTTGTAAATAACGGGTCGAATAAACTTACACGAAATTAAGTGACAGTTATTTTTTAAGTTTGTATATATCCTTATAGTTTTTCTCATCATTTAATTTTATTTAACTGGTTTTGAAGTTTTTACTTCACACCAAAGGTGACGGTTATATTTAAGTTTGTACTCGTATATATTTTCTAGCGATTGATTAAATGTTTTGTAATTAACATATACGACGTTTATTGTCATCCCTGCATTATAGATCAGTGCATAGTGTGTTCGTTGTCCCTTCCTTATTGGGATGTGGTCCCCTTGGTCGGCATGTGTGGGAGGCTTGAGAAAACTTCGTTAAAAAAAAATTAAAAGTGGGGGTTAAAAGTGCATGGTAGATTGGGCGACATGGTCCAATGTACCATGTTATGGTTTTACGGATCGGATACGAATCGGAAGGACCTTTGTGCAGAGGCTTTTCGTAACCATGCACTTTTAGTAACTCGTCACGTTCTGTACAAAATTTCGTTAGAGTTGGATGTAATATGTAGCTTTTTCCGCAGCGGATTTTGAGTTGAAACCGGAAAGGGTTTAGTCAGCTATCATAACATGGTCCTACATTGACCAATTTTCTAAATCGATTCGGGTCTATATCCTTTTATTTTTGGGGTAACAAACATTAGCACTTTACCTTAAAACCCTGTACGGCCTATTGGTGTGGATATAAAAACTTGGTACCTCTCCGGCTCAAAAATTACTCTTCTATTCCTTTTTTGGGCCAATCCGCTGTTGGCTTTTGTTGCTTGTATGTGAATTGAATTCCATCTTACGAGTTTGACGTCTTTGGTTCTTGTATATAAAAAGAGCGTGGCGTACGTGTGTGCTTATTTTCAATGGTTCCGGATACCCAGTTTCGATGTCCCCGTCGTACTATAATACGATCACTAAGTAGAACTGACTGAGGGCGTTTCGCGTTCACGAAAATTTTTTTGTTACTAATTTTATTCACATTGGCTTGTACATTCGCTACAATTCTGGGTCTCAATACTTCATTAGATGTTGGTATGGTGCTTCTTGTGATTCGGCTCATTGAACGTTGATTTGACGATTCTAAGTCATTATTTGTTGGCGTATTTCTTAAGTTGAGTAACGCAAAGAAAATGTCGCCGTTGTCATTCGAGCATTTTTTTTTTTAAGTTGATTTTGCTGCTTGTACGTACCTTTGGGCTAGCCCGTTTGATCTCGGGTTATATGAACATGATGTTTGGTGTTTTATGTCCCATGATTTTGTAAACTATGAAAATTCTTTCGAAGCAAACTATGGTCCATTGTCAGACTCCAATATTAGTGAAATTCCGTATGTGGAAAACCAGGTTTTTAAAAGCTTAATAACTTTAAATGAAATTGATTGCTTAAGAACTGCGAAGTCCATGAAATCGGTATACTCGTAGCTATCAACTATTAACAAATAATTACTGTTTCGAAAATGAAATATGTCCGTTGCCACGATTTGGAACGTGAGTGTGGGCTTTATAATTAATTGTTCTTTTGGTTTTGATGGTTGGTATGATTTACAGATAGATCTTTATTCGACGAAGTTTTTGATATCTTTGTGCATGCCGATCCAAAATACAACTGATCGTGCTCTGCTTATGCATCTTTGTTTTTCTTGATGGTTTGAATGAATTTTTCAAAAGATCACATCCTTTAGTGATTTTGGTATCAGTAATTTGATAGATTTGTAAATAATTCCTTCTAAGCAGGAAAATTCCAAAATTCGCGAATTTCTATCGGCTATTGATGATGGCCATTAATCGAGTATGTATTTAATAAACTTTTGTAGTTTGCAAGCTTAACTAAGCAGGAAATTCCAAAATTCTCGAATTTCTATCGGCTATTGATGATGACCATCCATCGAGTATGTATTTAATAAATTTTTGTAGTTTGCAAGCTTAACTGTTTCAAAAATTATTTGGTCTATTGTTTTGTGGTGACCCTAGACACTGGTGTGAATTTCTATTAGTTCCTCAGTTCCCGCATTTTCTTTATTTTCACAGTCTCTGCTTAAAGTATCAACCAATTGAATTTTGTGCCTTTTCTGTAAATTACTTGAGGAGATTATGGTGTGACGCGAAGTAAAATTGTTTGCAATCTCTGAGAAGCTGAATAAAGAGGTTTTTTGAAAATAGATTCTATAAGTATAGGTTTATGATCAGTTTTTTGCCATATATATTCATAAAAATTTCATAAGCGAATCTAATTACTGATGCCTCTTTCTTGATTTAAGCATAATTTTGTTTTGAAAGGGATTTTGAAGCATAAACTAGAGGTTGTTCATTTTGAAGAAGTGCAGCGCCTACGCTGGACTTACTGGCGTCTACTTGAAGCTTAACGCCGAGATTTGGGTCGTAATAACCTAGCACAGGTTTTGAAGAGAATGCAGTTTTAAGGTTGTTAAATGATGTTTCGTGATTAGGCGTTCAGGTTCAATGAACATTTTTCTTTAAAAGAGTACGAAGTGGGGCTGTTATTTCCGAGAAGTTTGAAGCTGCGTTTTGTTTTCTGGTCGTTTAAGTTGATTAATATCTGCTATATATAGGCTGCTATATAGGTTAATATATAAATTTAAGTTTGTTTGCACTTATATTTGTTTAGCATCAAACCTGTGTCTTTTATATTTTCATTACTGCTTCAGTCTGCTTTTCGAGCTGTTCTTTTGTTCCAGCGTAAATCAAAATGTCGTCCATTGACACTTCTGTGTTTTGCGCATTCTTTAATAGTTGGGACATTAGCTGTTGATATACCTATGGCGCTGATGCTAGTCCAAATGGTAGCCTTTGGTATGAGTATCGAACCCAAGGTGTTGACATAGTTAGGTATTTTCGTGTGCGATCCGTGACCTCTATCTGCGAAAATCCTATTTGCTGTTATCTATTTAACCCTCCAAAGGTTGAGTCATCCGTTGCCCTGATACGAAGTACAAGTTCCACAGGGACCTATTTCTATTTGCATGAAATTTTATATGAAAACGCATTTTTTACATTTTTTTGTTTTGATTTATTATTATTTACTAATTATACATGTATAATGAATGTTAGAAAAAAAATTGTTTTTTTATATATAACATTATTAATTTTTTATGAGTTTTATATGAAAAAAGCCTAAAAAAATATTGTTGTGTAGATTGTCCCTCGTCCAACATATTTTCTGTGCAGGTGTAGCATCGATGCATAAGTGTTGAATGCTCTGCACAAACTGGATTGTTACAGGAATGGCAATAGGCCCTTGTTTTCCGCTGCCGTCCGTACTCAGAACAGCATGGCGGTCTGTTCGTTCTAGACGCAAACGACGGTGCAGCTCCTTCTGCCGGTCTTAATAATATCTAAAAAGAACAAAATTATGTAGTTATTCTGCTTATGAACATTAGAATTGTTTTTTCTTACCTTTACATCAAATGCTTCCATTGCGTTTCGTACCCTTGGATATGCGGTTGTTCAGCGCCCGTTCCTCTATGTTTGGTAGTGCCAATTGTTTTGTCAGCATCAGTAGGAATGACCGTCGTCTGTCACTTCTTTTTATTGACTTCATCTCGTTGTTTGAAATAAATGCAGCTAATGCAGCTATGCATATTAAAAAACATGGCCAATGGCCAGCGGCTTGTTAAGCGCTTGCATATATATGTGCCAAGCATCTGGTCCATTGTATCAACGCCCAATTTGTTGGCGTTGTAATCCAAAATAGCAAACGGCATCTTCTTTTCAGTTTGCATGTCCACACCGCAAGTATAATGTTGTGTCGACAGCAAAATTACCGCTTTGTTCCTCTTGAGCACATATGAACATAGTGCTATATCGCCTTCGTTGAAGCCGAACAATGTGCTGTTGACAGGACGCGTATGATTTTTTTGGAATTCCCGAGGCACATATGTCTTATTCGAGCGCACTGTTCCAACATATGCGGTTTTCTTCCTGATCAAAGTACGCGCCAAATCCAAAGTTGTGAAAAAATTGTCGGCATAAATTGTGCAGCCTGTATTCAAATATCTCTCCGAAGGTTGAAGTACAACATTCTGCCCTTCATTCACCTCTCGTGCCTGGTCAGGCAATTTCCCAGAGTAAATCATTCCTTTGACAGGATAAAATGATTTTGAGTCGCACAACCTCCTATATCTATACCGTACTTGGCAGGGTTCGATGGAATGTATTGTGTGAAGCGGGTGCGGCCTCTGTATGGGAATAACTGCTCATCAACGGTCACTGCATAATCCAAAAAGTAACTAAAATTCAAGGAACACGTTTGTAATGTGTTCAAACAATGAAACAAGCCAAAAGACAGTGCATTTATTAACGATTTCTTGAAATTTCAGTACAAGGTCCCAGCGGACCTTTCCATACGTTCCCGTACGGAAAGATAAAATTTCCTTGGAATACATGTGGGGGTCGAGTATACTTCCCAGGGACCATCGAGGAGTAATTTCAGTTTGAAAATGAAAAAGGTCCCCAGGGACCTTCTCACCCGCCGGAGGGTTAATAGTTTTCAGTGAATGGTATCGTCTGTGTATGTTGTTGTTTATGTCAGTTGGGTCAATGCAATCACGAATCTTACCTTTCTGCTTAACGACGGCCATCGGTGATGCTGCCGTTGTAATTTCGTCTGTTTTAAATAATACTCTAAGTTTAATCATATTATCAATTGCCTTCTTGACTGATTCTTTTAACGCATGAGGTATTTTTCTTGGAGCATAGTGCTCAAATGAAGGATTTTCACCTAAATCAATATCATAAAAAAATTTTCTCTTTTCCCAATCCATCAAATATTTTGGAATAAAACTTAATCTTGTTTACTCTTAGTATTATCGAAAATCGTTCGCAGTCTCGTTTGCGCAGAGGAGGCTTAAATTCGGGAAATTCTTCTACCACTAAGAACATAACTATGTATTCTCTATTCCGCACAATACAATCTAAAAAGATTTCGCCACAAACGTCGATTTTCCACCACCGAACGCAATGAATTTATTGTTAACAGCTTGCATTTTATCTGATTTGTTCTTGTCTATCAAAATTAAAGGTATGACATGACACTGAACAGCTGTGTCTAGCTTCAATTTTTTTTGTTATTGTCGACTATTATCTCTGCATACCTGTTTTCTTTTACATCTTTATTTGTTTCTGCTGTGTTAACCGTCAAAACAAACAGATCACTGTCAGAGTCAGAACCAACGTTCTTATTCTTCTGTAGAGAATTCACATGCTTATGTTCGCTGCGATGTCGCTGAAAGCAGCACTTAGCGAGGTGCCCTTTGCGTTGACAAATTTTGTCTGTTAAGTGCTTGCCAATACCGACTCTCACGATGTTTACCACAAAGTTTGCAATCGCAGGTCGTTTCATCTCTCTCGTTCCCTTTGTTTGCTGTTCTAAATGGTTTGGGTTTTGCATATTTGCGAACTGCTTCAGCTCTTAATTCGTCTTTTTTATGCAGTTCTTTTAGTTCTTTAGTAACTCGCTCTACAGAGTTTTATTACTTTTTCTAAGCCGATGTCATCTTCAGCAAGTAATTTTTCTTGAACTGCATCACTGCTAATACCGACCACAATTTTGTCACGCGTAATAAAAAATCCTAAATAATACCGAAATCACACTTTTTCTTTATTCTTTATTTTCGTGAAATACTCTTCAAATGCTTCACCCTGAAAGATTGTAAAATGTGTACCTCTCGAACGTGCCACTTATTTTTGGCGAAAAGTATTTCTTAAACTTATCAATTATTTTTCTTACATTAAGCTGTTCTGCTGCCATCAATGAAAACGAATTGTAGATGTTAATAGCATCTGCTCCGACATCAATGTCGCCACTTGAATCTCTGCAGGTTTTGTTTCTAGCTGTGCAGCTGTCGAAACCCATTTAGTATATTGTTGTACGAGATTTGTAGCGGTTTGGGAGGTGTTACAAATGATGCCGCTGAAATAGATGGCAGTTCTTAACTTTCAGTTGTCATATTTTAAACACACTTCTGCCATCATGTAACTGTTGATGAGTATGAACTGATCTTCATTGTAATAAAATGATACCTGCTTGGTGAGAGTGAGGATGTAAATAAATGCGTGAGTGGAAGATAGTAGAACTGGGTTGCCTACTGACAATGCGTTTGCTGAAGCACCAACGCCGTCGTCGAAACGAGTGTTAGTTAGGCTGACTTCCTAAACGCATGTTGCTTTGTAGTATTTCTTAAAATTTAAATATTTTAGAAATCAATGTAAATTCGTTAATTTAGTTGGATAGATGGTATGATCTAGTGAATTTTCTTAATTAGTATAACCCAGATTTGTTTCTCTTAAATGAGACAAATTAGTGGAATGGATAGGGCCGGAGCTATTAGAGGTGGTGGTACAGAAACCTAATTAAAAACAAAATAAATGTTGATAAATGATGCCGCTGAAATAGATATAAATATAAAATATAAGAAGTACTCTAACAAAGTAATAGATTCCATCAAGTGTTTGGAAGCCTGTATAGTCAAACTGCCTAAGGATGCAAACAAAATAATGTACATATAAGTAATTTCAGCATATTACCCTTCTGGTAATAATAGTGAATACCTTAACAATGAAATGAAATAATCTAAAATAAAAATAATCTAATCTATTAATTTGGACAAGCCGAATAACTATTACATTTTGGCAGGCGACTTAAATTTTAAGCATAGTGACTGATGTAACACCAGTGACAATCCAAAGGGAACTATACTTATACTTAAAAGATGGCTACATGATAACGAATTAAGGTTTAGATGCAATCTTTTTGCGTCTGTTACACCATCTTACCCACGGTGTTCATCCTTTCAGATCATCGAATTTATATCCAAAGAGAGAATACTACACGGAACTGTTTGAAGGTACTAGACTATGACAGCGATCATAATGGGCTACATAGAATCGCTTCAAGCAACCTGAACAACGACCTCTTTATGTTAATGGAGGAGGTTGAGAAATTTTACTTGAACTACAGAAGGACGAACTGGACACAATTTAGAGATAGTATCGCGAACATAATAAATCGTAGTTCCCCAATTCCGATTAACCGACGATTATTTGGATCAACTTAATGATGTAATAAAAAAAGCTTTAGACACTTTTGTACCCAAACAGAAATCCAAGAAAGTCCTTGAAAAGTTTATTAGCCCTATTATTAGGAAATTATATTTAAGATTATTACGACTATAAAGAAGCATAACCATCTGCAAGTTCTCCTCACAGCTAGTGATTTTCAAAGAATAAGCTTATATTAATCAAAAAACTCATACAAGACAACTTCATTATCAGTGTTAATACTTACTATGAAAGGAAGACCATCCATCCTAAAGACTCTTCATATATGTTTACCGAGGTTAGAAAACGTTTTAAATGTCATAATACGAATACAGTTAACACTATACAAGTTGGACAAGACGAAGATAGTTTACTTGACAGAATTGGTATTAATCCTTCCACTTTTCAAATAGATCCCATCACAAATAAAAACATCGTTTATGAGGAGGACCAAGTTTTTAGCACTATAGGAAGGTATTTCGAATCCATTCACTCTTCTAAAAATTTAGACACTGACAACACAATACATAAAAGGCGGCATGAAAGTCTTCAGGATACTCGTATCATTTTCAATGACGATACTGAGGCAAGTGAGATATATTAAGATTATTTCGCTACTCGAGATGAGCTTGTAAATATTGGGATTGATAAAATTTCTCTGAGAAATATTTCGGTACTATTAATACTCGTACATAAATATTGTACCTTGTTTAACAATATGTTAAATAAATCGTATTTCCGAAAAGATTAGAAACTAGCTAAAGTAGTCGTATTGCCAAAGAAGAATAGGGATTCCATAAATCATAAAAACTCCGTCCCAAAAGTTTGCTTGCCAAAATAAGCAAAATTTTTTAAGTTGCATCAACAAAATCTTACTAAGGCTGTGTGACAGATTCCAGCTCATAAATAAACATCAATTTGGATTCAAATACCAGCATTCTACGGTCCATGCGTTCAATTTATTAATTTCGAATGTGAACTGGAATTTAAATAGAAATCTTTTTACCGGGACATGCCTTATCGGCTTTTAACACGATCTGGATCCCAGGTCTTATAGTCAAACTGCTGAAATACAATTTTCCACATACATTTGTTATTTAAATTTATAATATGCTGAATGATAAATGTTTCAAAAAAATCCAGTGGCGAAGAAACCAGTTTCGCCAATTATTGGATTATAAACGGGCTACATCAGGCGACTGTGAATACCCCAATTCTTTTTAATCTGCACATTTACGGCTCATTGCAATAGATCGAAGGGATTATTGGTTTTGCGAATGACATTGTAACATATTTCAAAAAATCTAGTGGCGAAGAAACCAGTTTCGCCAAATTTCGGATTATAAACGGGCTACAACAGGCGACTATGAATGACCCAATTCTTTTCAATCTGTACATTTACGGCTTATTGCAATAGATCGAAGGGATTATTGGTTTTGCGAATGACATTGTAATATATTATGCAGATGGCAATATAAGGAGGATTAAAACTCAGTTACATGTTTTTTTTTATTTGCAATCTATTTACAAAAGAAATAATAAGCAAATGTAAAAATGTTCTTAAAAATAACAGGTCAGTTAAGTTCCACTGAACTTAACAAATATAACAATATAATACAATAACAAATTAGGTTTCAGTTATGATACTTCAGTCTTTTACTTTTATTGTTAATACTACAAAAATGGGAGATCTAGAATGTGGTGTCTCTTTAATCTTCTTATTTCATCACTATCGTGTAATAAGCTTGAAGCTAATAAGTTAGTGAGATTACTTAACCTATCAAGATAGTTTGCACTATGAATTTTTAATACCTCTTTTACAAAGGAATTCTAAGATCTTTATGTATGTTATCATTTCTCACAAACCAAGGAGCGTTGACTAATAATCTTAAAGTTTTGTTTTGGCATCGCTGTAAAATCTCAATATTTGAGTTACTCGCAGTTCCCCATAATTCAATGACATAGGTCCACACAGGTTTTAAAACGGTTTTGTACAGAATTATTTTATTTTCATGGCTTACTTGTGAGGTGGGTCCTAGTAACCAGTACATTTTTTTCGTTTTAATATTTAGTTGTTGGCGTTTCGACTTTATGTGATCAGTCCATATCAATCTTCTATCAATTCGCAAACCAAGGTATTTTACACTTTCGGCAGACGGAATTGTTGTTCCGTTTAATGTCAGAGCTGGACATTTTTCTTTCCTTAAAGTATACGTTACATGACCAGATTTATCAGGATTAACCTTGATGTTCCATTTATTCAGCCACTGTTGCATTAAATCTAATTGTCTTTGTACAGCATAGTAAGCTTTAGAAGAGGTATAATGTGTTGCCAATACTGCTGTGTCATCCGCAGAAGTTGCATTTGTTACATCATTGTTATCTGGCATATCCGACGTAATAAAGATGTACAAAATAGGACCCACTACACTCCCCTGAGGGACTCCTGATTTAATTGATCCTTTTTCCGAATCATCGTTAATGATGACATAAAAGTTTCTTTTGAGCAAGTAAGATTTAAATAGAAGGTAAAAAGGAGTAGGTAACAACAGCTTTAACTTGTACAATAGCCCGTTATGCCATACTTTATCGAAAACTTGTTTGACATCCAAAAAAAAAACCGCTGAGCAGTACTTCTTGCTTTCCAGTGCTCCTCTTATTGTCTGTACTACTCGGTGACATTGCTCAGGAGTCCCGTGCTTAGCTCGAAATCCGAATTGGTGATCGGAAAGAATCTTTGAGGCATTCAGAATAGGAAGCAACCTTTTTAGAAGCAGTTTTTCAAACAATTTGGAAAATATAGACAATAGACTAATTGGTCTGTATGAGCTTACATCACTCTCGGGCTTGCTCGGTTTAAGTACCATTATAATTTTTGCATATTTCCATTGGGATGGAAAATGAGATAGCCTTATAATAGAGTAAAACAAGAAATTCAGAGAAATTAATCCCTTCTTTGGTAATGATTTAACAATTTTTGAGGTAATTTTATCGTATCCTGGACACTTCTTGTTGTTTAATTTCTTGACATCATTTTCAATTTCTCGAAGAGTAACATATTTGATTGGTCTATACATTTGGCATGAAACATCTAAAAAATTGTTTATTTCTGTTAAATCAATTAATCTGCAAAGTTCAAACGGCGAGAAAGTTTCCTCTAAGTAAGATTTAAAAGCATCTGCCATTCTTTTGCCGGACCTACACCAAACATTATTTAAATCTCTAACGGGAACATTTCTTCTTATAGGCCCCTTTAGGTATTTTGTCGCTCTCCATAGACTATGATCGGTGGCATCTGTAGGGCTTAGATTACTGAGGAAATTCCCTACTGAATCGTTTTTAAGTGCCTTAAGTCGCATTTTGCGGTAGTTCGATGCACGGTTGAAATTAGTTTTATCAAGAGGAAACCTAGTTCTTTGCCAGACTTTTCGAAGTCGTCGTTTTACAACAATAAGTTTTTTATTTCAGTGGTTACATATACACTTGAAGCATGGCTATTCTCTTCGTTTGGCGTGGATTTTATCGCTGCTACTTGAATTATTTTTGTAAACATTTCAACAGCACCATCTAGCTCAGCACCATCTTTAATTGATGTATTTAAATTGAGATGTGTTTCAATCCAATGCTTAAAAGCTCCCATATCAGTTTTATTCGAAAATAAACTTTTACAAGTATCTCGTTTTACAGGTAATGTTCTGTAGTTAACTAATAAGGTATGGTCAGAACTCAGATCGTCAAAAGCGGTAATGTCAAAATTTAATTCAGAAATACAGAAAAATACTATAAAATCCAAAAGGTCTGGGATTTTACTAGGATCACTAGGCCAGTAGGTAGGCCTTCCTGTTGACAATGTTTTGAAGTGGTTTTTAATCACACACTTGTATAATTCACTTCCTTTAGGGTTTATTATTCGCGATCTCCACCAGGGGTGTTTACCGTTAAAATCGCCGCCAGTGATGAACTTGTTGCCAAGCTTATTAAAAAATCCTTCGAAGATGTCGCATTTAACATTACATCTTGGTGGGAAATACAGTCGAACTTCCATAACTCGAATCACTTTTATCCCAAAAAAAAGTTCGACTTACGGAGACTTCGAGTTATAGAATTTTTTTGTTGAAAAAAAAACACAAGTGCAGACATAAATTATTAGTTTGTATTTTTTATTTAAAAAAGGCACTGACAGAAAAATATAATATGTAAGTAAGTCAGAGTGAAGTAAAATATTCTGAAATTAGTGACTGGAAATTTACTTTGTTTTTGTTATTTTGAGTAAAAAATGACTCTAATTTGTTCAAAGCCTTGTAGTGCTCATCAGTTGTAGTGTCATTGGTTTGCAAATATAAATTCAATGTTCGGAAAGATTTTTCTACATCATTTGTGGATGGCTGGTGTATAGTTTCTTCCACCGAATCCTCGCCATCACTCTCCGTTCCGCTTAAGATTGGATCCTCTGATTGATGGCAGTAATTCTCAACAATATCATCATCTGTAGGATAGCCAGTTGTGTAAAGCTCATTATCTACTTCAATATAATCTTGAAGAGTAGCATTGCAAGTTATTTTGTTTGCTTTTAACCATGCTTCGTAATCAGCTTCAATAATTTTTTGAGTTTCATCAATATTACTCAGAAAAAATAGAGGTATGTCATCTTCATCTTCCCATTCAGAATATTTCCCAAATCCAGCTTTTTTGAAGCAATTCGATATGGTTTGATTACTGACGTCAATTTCCCATGCTTTGTTTAATGTTTGATGCAGTCCATTAATGTAATATCCTGTTTTTCGTTTGCCTCTATGCGCTTTAGTGCTTCTTTTACCATTCTGCTACGATAGAAAACTTTAATGTTTTGAATAACTCCCTGATCAAGCGGTTGTAATTTAGAGGTCATATTTGGCGGAAAAAATGTCAATTCAATGGCTTTCAGTTTCCTTTGTACGTCTTTTGGATGTGCTGGACAATTATCAATAAACAATAAAACTTTTCGGCCGGTGCTTTGAAATTGTTTATCCAATTTTAGAAGCCACTCTTCAAAAATTTGTCCTGTCATCCAGGCCTTGGAGTTTGCTTTATACTCTACAGGTAACCACTTAACACCACGAAAGCACCGAGGCTTGGCACTTTTCCCAATCAGTAGAATTTTCAATTTCTCCGAACCGTCCATATTTGCTGCCAGCATTAACGTAACACGCTGCTTACTATTTTTGCCTCCGTGGCATTGCTGGTTTTTGAAAGACAATGTTTTGTCTGGCAAACATTTAAAAAACAATCCTGTTTCATCCGCATTAAAAACATCCCGTTCACAGTACTTTTGCAATAAATTCGGCAAAACATCTTTTTTCCATTTTTCGCAGTCTACTTCACTGACGTCATTGCTTTCACCGCACGCTTTTTTGTAACCCACACCATGTCTAAAATGAAAAAAGTACACAAATTATTTTATGTATTGAACAATTCATCTATTGTCAGTTTTGTTCAATACCTCTGCTTCCATTTATCAAGCCAACCTGTGCTTGCCATAAAATTATCATCGCCAAAACGCTTTGAAAACTCCATTGCCTTCTCCTTTAATATTCCTCCAGATATACCATGTTTTGGTTTCTAGCTGCTGTAAACCAATCGAGGACTGCTTTATCAATATTGTGAAACTTTGGGGTTTTCATCCTTTTACTACTTAGACGAAATCCAGACTCAAACGACGTGATAATTGATTCCTTATTTTTAAAAATCGTTGAGACCGTACTAGCCGGGATACCATATTTTGCTGCTGCTTCCTTTTTCTTTAATCCACCATCGACTTCTTTGATTAATTTATACTTTTCTTCAATCGACAAACATTTTAATACACGTTTAGATGCCATGATAAACACAAATACGATGTTACTCATATCTATCATCACACGCAACTGCAATTTATGCATAGAATTGCCACTCTTGCAAATAAAAAAGCATTTGATATACGAAGGGACTTCCCCAAATAAAAATACGTATGAAAACAAATACACATGATAAAAAGATAAGGTAGTAGCAGTTGCTATGTGAGAGCGAGTGTGTGACGCATTTTTGACAGAAGGTGGCAGTCAATAACACGGGGCAGATGCCTCAGTTGACAAATGGTAGCAGTCATCAGCTGGCCTATTAACGCCACTGTATAGTTACACTATGCCAAATAGAAAAACAAATAACGGCATCGTAGAACTTCGAGTTATAGAATTAATATGTATGTATTTACGTTCGAGTTATGGAGAACTTCGAGTTATGGAAGTTCGAGTTACGGAAGGAGAATTGTGAGCTATTTACTCTCTTAACGCTACTTCCAACCGATTTAGTTCGAGTTAGAGTAAATTCGAGATATAGAAGTTCGAGTTATGGGAGTTCGACTGTATACTGCATATATGTTTACTATACTGTTGTCACACAATATATTTATTCCAGCAGCTTGTAGGCACTTTTCTGTTACAGGTTCGGATATGTTGTATTTTAAACTGTTTTTTATTACAACTGCTGCTTCTCCGTGCGCTTTATCTTCAGGATGATTTGCTGTTATTATGTCAAAACCTCTTATCCTAACAAATGATTTGCTTGTGAGATGAGTTTCCGATACAAGTAGTATGTCTATGTGATTTAAAAACTTCAATTTCATTTAAATGATTAGAAACGCCATTGGCATTCCACTCAGCAATTATTAGATTTATTTGCATAGTTTGCTCATCAACATTGACATCATGTTCAGTAAGGTGTTCGTCAACTCAATTTGTTTCGATAACATGGATTCAATCTTTTGCAGTAAAGATGGTTCAACTTTATCTGTACCGCGAATTGCTTGCGAGTACGTCATTGGCTGTTCATTGTTTGGTATTTCATTCATATTATAAGCAGTATTATGGTTTAAAAATGGCAGATTCCCTTTATTTACGTGTCTAGATCTCTTAGTGACGATATTTTGATACTAAATACATCCCCGGTAGCTATGGTTGCCTAAATAATGTAAGCATTGAGGTGGTGCATTTCGAGCTTTGCTGCACTCTGAAGTTGGATGTCCTAGCCCACATTTTACACACTTAAATGACCTTCTACAATACGATTTTGTATGACCATATTGTTGGCATCTGTGGCATTGAACAATATCGTCAAATTTTCTTGCGGCTTCAATTTCGATGATGACATTTTCGTAGGACCTCATTTTGAAAATTTCGTGATTATTTGGACTAGGATCCAAATCAACAAAAATAATTGGAAGCGGTGTTTTTGTTTTGCGACTTACTGTGTTTCTTACACTTCTTACTTCGTGACATTTAGTCAGAAGAGCTGCTTTAATATCTGATATTGACGTTGAATGGAGACCCTTTATTACTACTCTGAATGTCCTTTGCTGCTTGACTTGGTAGGTGTGGAAGTTTTTCTTAACAGAGTCCAAATGACTTTTAACCTTTCGATAATATTCTATTTTGTTTACAACCAACCTTATTTCACTGTTCTTAAGACACTTATAATTAAAATCGCTGCTGGGTATAATCTTACTTATATTTTTTACCATTTTTGTGATATCATCAACAATTGGCTCTCTGCGCACGAAGCGGACGGTCGTTAAAAGAACTCCTCTCGGAAATTAATTCTAATAAAATAAAATAAGCAGGGACAGTGCAAAAATAAACTTAATTGCCGGGAAAATAATTGTCTAAAATTGTTTGAATTCATTATAAGTATTAACTTATAAGGAATTCAAGCAGTTTTTTGACAAAATAAAAAAAATTTTGAGTAAAACAACAAATCCAGTTGTGTAAGAATCAGTGAAACAAAACAACCAAAATAAAAAGGCACACACACACACAGCTAAACAAACTCACAGCTTGATGAGCCATCGTCTCACTCAAGAGTTAGAACAACGCAGACACTCTTTCTGCAGTGTAAGTTTGCGGAATGCATACTTCGCGATAAATTCAGATGTAAACAATGGAATGAGAGAGGTAACCATTAATACAAAAAACTCTCTCCCCAGGCAGTGCTAGCAGCAACAATAATAACAAAGAAGGTAGAAGCACAGCGATCATAGAAAGAACACAGGAAAACAACGACAAACCATTAACGGCGATACAGACAGGCATGGATCGCTACATTACTATAAAGCGTAAATCCAGCCCTGCCAAAGGTAACACTAACAAAAAAAGTTGCAAAAATGTGAACGGTGAAGGACCACCAACGTCCGTCACGTGTAAGAACCGGTTTGCATTGCTGAGCGAAGAAGAACCTCAATCTTCTACCTCGGCAAATGCCGCAACTCCAAGGCCGCCCCCAATATACCTTCGTGAGAGTAGCTCAAATGAGCTAGTAAATACCATTGCCCAACTTGTTGGTAGTGGTAGCTTTCACATAGTGCCAATAAAGAAAGGAAACGTTAACGAGACAAGAATTCAGGCATACGCCGAAAACGGCTTTCGCGCTATTTCTAGTTATTTTACGATAGAAATACAAATTTTTACACGTATCGTCTAAAGAGTAGTAAGGGTATCGCGGTAATCTTAAAAGACATTGAATCATCTGTAGGACCAGATGAAGTAAAACGAGCACTGGAAAAAGAGAATTTTAACGTTCACTCCGTGGTAAACGTTCTTAATAAAAAAGTTCCCCAACAATGTTCAAGGTTAAACTTCAACCAGACTCGCGGAAACTAAAAAAAATGAAGTTCATCCTATATATAAACTTCAATATATGTTATATAGAAGAATTACGGTCGAAGAACCCCACAAAAGAAATGGTCCCGTTCAATGCCAAAATCGTCAAGAGTATGGGCACACAAAATCATACTGCACTTTGCCAACCGTTTGTGTTGTATGTGGTGATCTACACCAATCATCTGTCTGCAAAGTCAAATCGTAGGAACAAAAAAGTACAGTAATTGCGGGGAACAACATACCGCAAACTATGGAGGTTGAAGGGCTTACAAAGAAATTAAACATAAACTAGAAGAGAAGCGTAAACTCATTTCTAACCGAAACGCGCCGAATCCTATAATTCACATCCAACAGACTCCAGTTTACTCTAGCGACGGAAACGGAATTACAAACGGTATAACATACGCAAAAGTTCTAAGGGCGCATACACCTAATGCCCCAGTGCAACTACTTGGTAACGCTGAATCAATTATTCAACAACTGGTACAGAGTATAAACTTGTTCATGTCAACTATGCAATCAATGATGCAGAATTCATGTGTAACCAGAATCAGTTAATTCAAATTCTACTTGCCAAAAAATAGGTTTGCGTTCCATATGTTCATGGAACGCAAACGTTGTGAACCAACATAGACACGAACTGACAGAGTACCTAGATCGGCAGAATATTGATATAATGCTTCTATCGGAAACGCATCTTACAGACAAATACAATTTTAGATACCTAGTTTTAGATTTTATGGTACTCACCACCCCGACGGTAAGGCTCATGGGGGCACTGGTATCCTAATACGAAAACGAATGCAACATGAAGTCGCTGATGGAGTCTCACAAAACTACCTTCAAGCGACAACATTTCTTAACAGACTCAAGGTAGTTTTCTTACCATTTCAGCAATATATTTCCCGCCGCGGTTCGCGATATCAGAAGATATACTTCTAAACTTTTTCAATGGTCTCGGACGCAACTTTATTGCTGCTGCTGACTACAATGCCAAACATACGCACTGGGGATCCCGTTTAGCAAACCCTAGGGGA
Organism: Hydrotaea diabolus; assembly: GCA_963513945.1. Lineage (NCBI taxonomy): Eukaryota > Metazoa > Arthropoda > Insecta > Diptera > Muscidae > Hydrotaea > Hydrotaea diabolus. The sequence continues at coordinate 105,272,582 of OY740716.1, read as the reverse complement.
AACCAGCTGTATAAATGTCTAATGCGACGTCAAAATAAATTGGACTTTATATCTCCCAGTAACCTACATATTGGCCTTCTGATATTAACAAAAAGCCTGACTTGATAGAGTACTAAGAGGAGTTAGTAAATCTAACTTATCTGCTAGTACCTGCCCAGACTTATTGTCAGACCACTCGTCAGTTATATTTCTTCTTCATAAGAAGACTTGTTGACGACCCACTAAGGCTTAATTCATACACAACTAACTGATTAAAGTACAGGAAGTACATTAGCAGTCATTTAGATTCGAATCATATAATTTCTAACGCGGAAGAGATCGATAACAACGTATCCAACGTGATCCTGGAACAGGCGCTTTCACGCCACACACAGATAAAAAAAAGCGACAAATAGTTTTAATACTTACACTAACCGGGAAATGGAGCACCTTGTAAGTGAAAAAAGGAGGTTTCGTCGCGAATGACAGCGAAATAGGTCATCAGCGGCCCGACTAAGACTGACTGAAGCTACACAAAAGTCGCAAAGCGCACTTAGAAATGAAGACAGTAGATAGCATGCTAGTTTAATTGCAAGTTTAACTCTGACAGCTTCAACCGAATTCTCATTATGGAAAACATTAAGAAATACTAGTATGCCCACCAAAACGCAATTTCCAATACGCGACGCAAATGGCGAGTGGACAATATCAGAAGAGGAAAAAGCCAACGTGTTTGCAAACCATCTTGCCCAGGTATTTCGCCCAAATCCTGCAAGTAGCGATCTTCTTCCACCTGATGATAAAATGTCTGCCGTTCCATTGTGTACTAACGCAAATGAAGTTCTGAATGTCATTAAAGAAACCGTAAATCCAGGTAAAGCACCTGGATATTATCTTATCACGCCTTAAATGATCTTGAAACTTCCCTATATTGCTGTGAAGTTCCTGGCAAAATTATTTAACTCTATTTTGTGACAGGGTTACTTTCCTAAAGTGTGGAAAAGACAGGAAAGGACAAATCAATACCTTCCTCATACAGGCCGATCAGTTTGCTTTCCTGTTTATCCAAACTTTTTGAAAGAGATCTTTTATCGAAAATAAAACCGTTCCTCGTATCAAATAACATAATAACATAGGTCACAGCACCACCGAACAAGTAAACCGTCTGACCCAAGCAATTGAAAAATCATTTAAACGGCGAGAATATTGCTGCGCCGTATTTCTGGATGTTGCTCAGGCATTTGACAAAGTCTGGCACTTTGGCTTGACCTACAAAATTTGCAAATACGCATCGAATTCTTGAGTCTTACTTAGAAAACCGCAGATTCAGAGTCATATGTGGGCAACACGTCACCGATGATCGCGAAATACTAGCAGATGTGCCCCAGGGAAGCGTCCTGGGCCTATCCTTTACCTTTTGTTTACCGCAGATATCCCTACCAGCCCAAACGTGCTAACATCCACTTGTGCCGACGATACCGCTATAATGGCCGTACATTAAAAGCAGGATATTGCATATATGAATCTAGGTGTACATCTCAGACGAGTAGAATCTTGGCTCTCGGACTGGAGAATAAAAGTCAATGAGGCTAAATGCACACAGGTAACTTTCACACTGAATTTTAGCACTTGTCCTACATTGAAACTAAGCAATATCCCTTTTTCTCAATCTGACCATGTTACATACCTTGGAATCCACCTGGATCGCCGACTCACGTGGAGAAGTCATATCGAAACCAAGAAAACTCAACTGAAACTTTACTGGCTCCTAAACGCGAACTCAAAACTAAGCCTTCAATATAAGTTCCTGCTATACAACATTGCAATCAAACCTATCTGGTTATACGTTGCCCAGATATTGGGCAAAGCAAGCTCGAGCAATCTCGACAAAATCCAAAGAGTCCAACCGAAGACATTGCTGCTCATTACCGGTGCCCCTTAGTATTTGAGGAATGAAAACGTCCACCGAGACTTGAAAATACCCCTCGTTAAAGAGGCAATTCAAAAAATCAATATAAAGCACAAAGAGAAGCTCGAACGTCATGATGACATACTTGCTAGACAATTATTGTGCAGTCCAAGCTCTTTAAGACTTCGGAGAAACGAACGCCGTGTTTTCTAATCTAGACTTGTGCTTCATCCGTAACAGTAATCGCGAACACACGCGCCCGAAAGACTGTGTAGAATTCTTTTTTCTACGTCACGTGGCTTAAATGCTCTTATACGTGATCTTTAAAACAGTCAATATCAATCGCAGACGAACACTCAAAAAAGACTGTGTAGAATCCTTTTTTCTACGTCACGTGGCTTAAATGGTCTCATACGTAATCCTTCAAACAGTCAACACGAAAAACCTACAATACCTAAATTACGTCGTCCACTCTGCTATTCTAGAGTTATACATACATTTCTAGAGTTATTCACTCTACATAATATCGCGAACACTCTGTAAATGACTGTAAGGGACCTCTGGCCCTTTATCACGAGGTTGAAGCCAGACCAGGTTTAAAATTCTCAGACATGTGATCCATACCAGTTATATACTATTTTGACCAAATTAATTTAAATTCCTGCCAATTAGCAGAGATCCACATAAAGGCCCATTTAGTCTCGACGGTTGACGGTTGATTCTGCAACCTGCAGAAGTCTACCGTCGTCAACCGTCAAACTGTAGTTATCTCCCTCTAACACATGCAAAATGCAACCCTCAACTGAAATAGCTGATTGCCTACCGTCAACCGTCAAGACTAAATGGACCCAATCCCGCGACTGCCGGTTCTATGTACCGGATTGACCCGAAACTCTTCGGCCAGGGGCAGTCACCTCAACAATATATGTTTTTTGTTCGTCCATTTTTTCGTCGTGGGAGCAGCACTTCCCGGAATGCCTGCTCCGAATACTACTGGTCCGAGCCGGGATCGAACAAAACCCCGGACATTGGATCTGCTCGGTTTGTCAGAACCGAATACACCATCGTGCTACGTCTGTAAGGTGTAATCGTTGCATGGAGTGGGTGCACTTCAGGAGCTGTTCAGGTCTGAACCACATCAGGGAGTATAGCGAAGCAGACTTTGTTGCCTCATGCTGTATCAACGAAGTTAGCAGTGGGTCTCTGGATTTGGTGTTATCATCGTCGTCTGCATTTTCGTCGTCGTCGTCGTCATCATCATCATCTAACTACGAGACTCCCCCGCAGTCGCCCTCGCAACAGCATCAACACATACAGCATCTTACACCACAGATTGCTGTTGCCACTCCTGACAGTGCATCAATCTTGCAATTTAATTGTAATGGCCTACGCAACAAAATCAGTGAGGTCATAGAATTTATGAATCGGAGAAACATCATGGTCGCCGCGATCCAAGAAACTAAGCTGAATGCCACCTGCAGCCTGCACAGTTGTGACGGATACAACGTGCTACGTAAGGATCGCACCAGAAGTGGAGGTGGGGGACTTGCTTTCCTGTTACACCATTCTGTGCAGTACAGACCTATTTCGCCTGAGCTTGACTCTAGAGACCCATACATGGAATGTATGGGGGTAGCAGTCAAGTCTGGAACTGCCGAAATAGAGCTGTACAACGTATACATCCCGCCGGTTGGTAGCTGTGCCCCGCGTTATCTGCCAGACATTAGCAATTTGCTACAAGGCAATAACCGCTTGGTCCTAGGAGACTTTAATGCTCACCACTAACAGTGGCATTCTCTCCTAGACAACGACCAGAGGGGCATAGCTTTGGCAGAGCAAATTGATAGCTCTACGTTCTGCACAGTGAATGAGGACGCCCCCACGCGGATTATGGGCGATTGCCATAGCTCGCCAGACATCACTTTGGCATCGCCTGGCCTGATCAACGACGTCACCTGGCAACCCGTCATCTCACTAGGATCGGACCACCTTCCCATAATTCTCTCCATTAATAGACCACCCGATTTCATAACCTCTGAACGCCGTACGTTTCTCAATCAAAAAAAGGCTGATTGGGAGGCCTTCAGAGAAGCCACCAACCGCAGCTTTAATAATCTAGCTATTCCGTCGGACGTTCGGGTAGCCGAGAAAAAGTTCCGGGCCATCATCAACGCAGCAGCCGCTCGCCATATCCCTGCTGGTCGAATACCCGAAGTACGACCAAACTTCCCAGCAGAGGCAGCGGGACTCGCAGACGAGCGTGATGACATTCGTCGCTCCAACCCTACTGACCCTAGAATTAGGGATCTCAACTCCGAGATCAGTAGGTTGGTCAACGAATATAAGCGGAACAAATGGCTAGACCACTTAAAGCAGTGCAACTTGAGTTCCGGAATTGGTAAGTTGTGGACAACGGTCAAATCACTCTCTAACCCTGTAAGGAAGGATGATCGGACAGCTGTTACGTTCGGTGATAGAACAGTGACAGATCCGAAGCGGTGCGCGTGTTATTTTAACCGGCTTTTTATTGAGCACCCAGAGAGTGATAAGGCGAAAAGGAGAGTATTGCGTCGTATCCGCGCTCTCCGAGTCGAAGAGGCACCACCACAATTTACCGTTGGCGAAGTTGCCCATGTCATCCGCAGCGCAAAGTCATCAAAGGCGCTGGGTCCGGACGGAATCTCAATGCTGATGTTAAAGCACTTGGATACTCCGGGAGTAGAGTCCATGACCAAAGTGCTCAATCTGTCGCTAGCCACTCACGAAGTTCCCGATGCCTGGAAAATGGGCAGAGTGGTCCCGCTACTGAAGCCAGGCAAAGACGCAAGTAAAGGAGATTCGTACAGGCCGATCTCCTTGCTTTCTCCAGTAGCAAAGACGCTTGAAGCACTGCTCCTCCCCAGTCTGATCGAACACTTTCTTAGTGCTGATCATCAGCATGGATTCCGCAAGCAGCACAGCACAACAACTGCTTTACACGCCATCACCACACGTATAAGTCGCGGCCTTAACCAGAACAAGCCTAACGACAGGACGGTCCTCGTGGCTCTTGACCTCACAAAAGCCTTCGACACGGTCAATCATGCCACTCTGTTCGAGGACATTGAAGAAACGTCCCTTCCGCCCAGTTTGAAACGTTGGGTCGTAAACTATATGTGTGGGCGCCAGTCATATGTAGAATTTAGAGACAGAAAGTCGAAGCCCCGTAGAGTTAAACAAGGAGTTCCCCAGGGTGGAGTTTTATCCCCGGCTCTGTTTAACCTCTACCTCTCTAAAATTCCTGCACCACCAGACGGCGTTGAAATTGTGTCGTACGCTGACGATTGCACAATTCTGGCGTCAGGACCTAAAGTGGATGACATTTGCGAGAAAATCAACTATTACCTCACTGACTTAGCACGTTTCTTCACTGCGAGGAATATGAAAATATCCGCCTCCAAATCATCAGCCACACTGTTTACTGCTTGGACCGCAGAGGTGCGGTTGTCACTCAATGTGAAAGTCGATGACGTCAACATCCCGACCACCAACTACCCCAAAATCCTTGGGGTCACATTGGACAGCCTTTTTAGATCCTCTGCACATGCTACAGCTATCTGCGATAAACTCAAAAGTAGGAACAAGGTCCTCAAGTCACTTGCCGGCAGTACTTGGGGAGCCGACAAAGAAACCTTGTTGACCTCTTACAAAGCGATAGGTCGGTCTGTAGCAAACTACGCAGCACCTGTATGGTCGGCGAATGTGAGTACGACGCAGTGGAAGAAAATTCAGACATGCCAGAATGCCGCCCTTAGAACATCAACAGGGTGTCTTCTTATGTCCTCTGAGGACCATCTACATGAGGAGACGAAGGTCCTTACCGTGCGCAGACACAATTTCCTGTTGTCTAAGCAATACCTGCTAGGGTGTTTTCGCAGCAGTCATCCTAACCACCATCTCTTGAACAGGATGCCTCCACCCAGGCAGATCAGGAACGATCTTCATGATCTAGAGAGAGAGGTCCAGCGGTATAAGAGAGAACCTTTAGATCATCGAAACTATCAGGCAGGTTTGAACAACATTCACGCCGATGATGTCGCAGCAGCAGTATCCAGCTACCGTGTAAATGCAGTGCTAGGGGAACATCCCCCGGAGATTTCACCTGAGGAGAAGGTACTACCTCGGCAGACGCGCGTGGTTCTGGCGCAGCTGAGATCCGGATGGTGCAGCCGCCTCAATTCTTACTGGGCACGAATTGATGCTAACGTTCCGGACATCTGTCCCGCCTGCCAGCAGGGACCACATGATGTACTGCACCTCTTCAATTGTCCGGCCAAGCCCACTCAGCTGACCCCCAGGTCTCTGTGGACGCATCCAGTTCAAATGGCGCGTTTCCTTCACCTGGATATCGAAGCAGATCCCCCATAGACGAACAAGACTTCAAAATAAATATATTGTTGTTACAACAACAACAACTAAATGGACCTTAACGAGAAATCCATACTAGAATTCATTATTGAATTATACTTAAGATTCGTATACTTATTGTTAGGCTCCTTTGGAGCAGATTTAATAATTCCAATAAAGCATATATAAAAAAACATCTGGGATAAATATTGGATGAGGTTTCGGAATCGCATCAGAAATAAATGGGTAATGTGCATCCTCTGCTTCATTAGCGGCTTAGTTCGAAAAGCGATTAGATGTAGATGAAGACGGATCATTGTTATATTTTGCTGGCTTGTTGTTAAATAAGTATGGTGGCCCTGTATGTTTTTTTTTCGTTGGTACCTGCTGCCAGTTGTTTTCACCATCACCACTTTCATCACTCAGATTCATAGTTACAGCGTTAGAATCATGCATAATTGTTGATTCTTGGTGCATGCACCAAATGTGTGAGCACTTGGTGCATGCACTTTGTTGTTATTTTAAGTGTAGACCACTAATCCGTTTATGACTCTTGCCTGTGACGATCGTCAAATTTGTTTGAAATTGTTATTGTAACAGTTTACAGAAAGATTTTCAGTTTGATGCGCAAATACGTCTTTCAGCAATCGCAGTCAAACAAAGACTCCAGTTACATGTGAAATTCAATTTTGTCGAAAATATGCCACAGATTGGAATATGAGATGTCGAGAATGTTAGACTATTTTTCCCGTCCACCCGTAGGCAAATGTATTTCCAATGTAAGAAAACATTGAAATGATTTTGTCATTAAATTTTTTTTAAATAATATGGATATACCCATGATGTTGTTAAATACTTAGGGAAATATTTGGATACATTTTTGTACTTCAATACCCACGTTAGTACAAAGATACTGAATGCTAAAAAAGTCGTTTTTTAATTATAAGTCGCTCTTTTACAACAGACATTTGGGACAGAAAGTCAAGGTCCTTATGTATAATACATTGATTGATACGACCTATACTGAGATACGCAAGCCTAATCTGGTTTAATATCTCACCATCTTGCATTTAGAAATTAAGGAAATTCGAAGTGGAATGTTTAAGAGCCTGAACAATACTCTACAGATCTCCAATTAGCAATCATACAAAGAGCATATCTAATCAGGAATTATATAACACGGCACAAATTATTAGGATAGATAATTTCATTATAAAACTAATAAGAAATCATATACTAATATAAGTAATTAAATGCATCGAATGCCACAGTCATAACTTGATAATGGCTCCGTTTTATGAGAATAAGGACTATATACGAAAACTAAACACTTGGCTATATACCTCCAGAGACTTTTATATATCTCGATAGTAAAGGCTTGATACAAAACTCAGTAGGTGTTCCGTTTTTCTATCACCTATTTAGAAGAGCAAACAACAAGTAATTTGGTTCTTTATTTTGACCATCGATTTGATAATAGCAATGTTTTCCATTCTTCATTACATATTAGGAATATATATTATATACAAATGGTATATATAAATTTAATAATACAGTTTAGAAAAACCAGTAGATCTAAACAAATACTTAATACACTAGAGAACTCGATTAAGGGACATTGTATAAGTATATCAGTACTACTTTAAAAATTTCTCACACTATTTGTTTATTTATAGTGTATTATTATATGTAATTGAATTTTAATAAACAAACGCAAAAAAATAGCATAACACCAATCCTTTTTTGTAATTTATCTTTAACGAACTGGAAACCATATAGAGTATGCAGTCTTTGAGTAGAGTAATGCCGTGGAAGGTTGAATATCATTTTTTACAGTTTATTCTGTAAAACTTGTAATTTGCATATTTAGTAAGTCGAAGACATCCATAGCGGTGCGCAATAAGAAATTAAAGAAAGCAATATTGTTTTAAATACCAATTTTTAATATTCCTTGTTCAAACTGGATCTCTATTGATTAATGGATACATTATTCTAGTGGTTATATTCACTTTACTAAGAATATACGAGACGTGATCGCTAAAATTAAGTTTCTTATCTAGAATTACGCCTAGATATTTCACATTTGTTTGCCATTCTACGTTGTGGTTAGTAAAACAGAGGGGTGACTGCCTTTGTCGTTTCAGGGTTTACCAGTAATTCCATTTGCAGAAAGAAGCAAGCAATTTCGAGAGTGCGTGCTACTTGTAGATTGCTTAGAATATTTCCGGCATATAATCTGAACTTATTATTGAAGTATCAGCCGCGAATATCGACGTTACGCAGTTGTTAAGCGCCGTAATGTCAGCGGATAAAATATTATAAAGGGTTGGTGACAAGCAAGTCCCTTGTAGACAGCCGCTTGAATTGCTCAGTTGTCGAGAATTTTATTTCCCAGGTATGTATTGTACTCCCTTCTGAACCCGAAATTTTGTTGGGGCAGTATGATATTTTCGTCTATATATGTGATCAGTCGTTTCGGGATTACCCTCTCCAAAATTTAGCTTAATGATGAAAACACAATTATTGGTCGGTATGAAAGTGGATCATTATGAGGTTTATTAATTTTACAAACTAGAATGGGCTTTAGATTTTAGAATTCTTCCATACTCGATGAAAGCCGCACAATTTTAAGCACGAAGTCATTATTTTTGTAAGTGCAATCAATCCGTTTTTGCGTAACATTTTTAAACATTAATTGTTTATTCAATTCTATGTTCTTTTTTGTTTTTCAATTTTTCCAGTTGGTATTGTTTTTACATTGACAGGGTTATACATTGCCGAATATACTTTTATAAGGCAGTAATTTAAAAAAATAGTAATTTGAGTGAGATGTGAAGAAACGGAATGGTTGGAAAGAAAGTTGCGTGCTAAAATATTACATTTTTCTTCCTGTGTATAGTAGAAGATGTTGTTTTGCTTTAAAGTCGGTAAAACTCTAGATTTATTTTTAGTCTAGTCTAGACACCATGTTGCACCGGTTTTTGTTGCAAAAACAGATAATTCATCTTAAAAGAGTTTGTTGAGCAAATTTACTTGTAGCATGTCGTCAATATTCCTGCATCGGTTCCAATTCCGTTTGTAAATGTTTCGAAATTGATTGAGCTTCTTAATGCTAGACGGAATTGACATGATCTTGGTCGTATATCTCCGTCTCGGAACACTTATGTCTATTGCGGCATTTATTGCTCGTATGCAATGTTATCACTCATTCTATCAGTATTTTGTTGGTTAAGATATCCTCGTGATACATCCCTAAATATCTAGTGATGAAGCGTTTATATGTGTTCCAATCAGCCCTGTTCAACTTATTTGTTACGTCAAACGCTAGGTTTACTTTAAAGCATTGCACGGGTATACTCGTTTTAGCATCTTCAGTACTGCACACCGAGAACGGGTGCAGTTATTCGAGTATTTTTTTCTGACCAAGACGAGAACTTCACTGAAGCCGATCAGACGAGTTCGGGTACTGTCGTGTACCGTTCTCTCTCGCCTACAGTACTCTGAAGTACTCGATGAGAGCAAATACTGTCGAGTACTTCAGTTGATGAAGTAGATGCAGTAAAAAATTGTAAACGTTTTCGAGAACACCAGAAAGTTCTCGGTGTACTCGGTGTAAAGTGTACGTACTCGGTGTAACTGTAAATAAATAAAGAAGCCTTTCAGTATTAAAGTGAGTGCGTTGTAAACAACATAAATATTTAAATAATCGGAAATTTTGATTAAAATGCAAGTTGATGAGGTAAGTAAAGAAGTACATGATTTGGGAAACATTTACTTTCATTATTAGAAATTAAATAAAATTGTTCGTTAGAAATAGGTGCTCAACAAAATACGTCTAATTCAAAAACTCCTTACTATTTACAATTCCCTTTTCAATTTGTATAAACATTTTACATACATATTTACATATGTAGTGCGAAAAACGTTCATCATATACGTTCTGAAATATTTTTAAGGAATCAATGCAGTCCAGCACTTCTTCGATAGAAGAATTGGACAACACATATATCACAGCGAAAGTTTTAACTGGCGAATATAAAATAAGCACCAAAAGAGGAAGGAGCAAGGTGTGGGATGTTTTTGGTGTAATTATCAATGAGAATGGCAATGAAGTTCATAACTGGGTGGCTTGCAGGACATGTACAAAGGTTTTCAAATACAGTAACCATTCAACTTCAAACCTTGTAAAACATAAGTGCTATACTTTATGCGTGGAGATACTGAAAATGTATCAAGGACCGAAGTTGACGTCGCAACCAAGAAAGACGTTACACGTGCGATGACAATGTGGCTGATATGTAACTGCAGACCATATAACACAGTTAAGGATGAGGGATTGCAGGAGGTACTGAGACGTTTTGTGGTGATTGGCGCCAAATTCGGCATCGGTGTCAATTTCGAAGCAGCAGTCCCTCATCCATCTACAATTTCTCGTAACGTTGAAAAACTTTACGAAAAATGTTTCGAGAAGGTCAAGACGGAAATTTTTTCAGTGAAAGATATCGGCTTTAGTTTAACCACAGACCTTTGGACGGACAACTTTTTAAAAAAAAGCTACCTTGCTGTAACGATGCATTATGTTCAAAATGGTTGCTTAAAAATCCGACTGTTAGGCCTAAAATCAATGGAAAATGAAAGATGCACTGGTAAGAACTTTTACATTCCATCAAAAAAAATCTAATCCATTTTGTTTTACCCTTAGGTGAAAACATAAATGCGAAGGTTAGAAAGCTGCTGGATGAATTTGATTGTAACTTTAGTTTTAAATCGACCATAGTTACGGACAGGGGCTCAAATATGAAACGTGCATTCCAATCCACTCAACATATTTTCTGTATCAATCATCTATTAAATAATGTAATGCATACTGGAATGCAGGAATGCAGTGAAATTGCAGATACCTGTTCTTGGAGCATTAAGTTAGTGAAATACTTTAAAAAGTCAGGATTGAATGCAACTTTGCCCACATCTTTAAAAAGTTATTGTTCCACTCGTTGGAATACAATGTATTATTTGCTGGATTCGATTCAAAAAAACTGGCCAGAAATAGTTCAAGTTCTTCAGTCAAAAAATCAATTAAATAGGATACACTGCATAAATATAAATAACTTAAAAGATATTTTAAAATTCCTAGAACCTTTTGTAGAAGCTTCAAAAATGTTAGAAGGCGAACAGTATGCAACATTACATTTGGTTATAATATACATCCATCAATTGAAAAAAGTATGCGCAAGCATTAGTTCCGATTCTGATTTAATAAAGGAGCTAAAAGAAAAATTTCTCTATTACATAGACTCAATAATTGTACCACATATCAATATTTTCCACAAAATTGCAATATTTCTCTTCCCTCCAACAAATAAGCTTCTACAGTTTTCCGAGGAGGAAAAGAAGGACATAGAGGATGAGTGTCAAAGACTTATGTTGTGTTTTCACAATGAAATATTAGTTTCACCAGAGGAACTTGCAATTTCTCCGTCTACCTCCAAACAAAAAGAATTGTTTTCAGATTTTGTGGAACAAGATAGTTTAAGTAATCCTATTGAAAACATAATGCAAGAGCTCCAACTATACAAAAGCACAAAAATTATCATCACCGAAAACTTCAATATTTTTAATTGGTGGCAATTACAAAAAAACAACATGCCATTATTGTTCAAATTGAGTTGCTTAGTTTTAGCAACACCAGCTAGTAGTGCTTCTTCGGAAAGAGTTTTCTCTAGAGCCCGAAATATGTTATCCGAGAAAAGATCATCTCTTGGGGAAAATGTTATGGCTGTAAACCAAATGATGTTTATCCATTTCAATTTTAAAAAAGAGGAATTGGAAAGAAATTTTGAAATTGTATAATTTGTATAATTAATTCGAAGTATAATATAAATATAATAAAATAGTTTTCAATATATACGTTTTTGTATAAGAAAAATTTTATTTTAGAAATAAAAATAAAGACAAATAGACGTCTTTATTTTTATTTTTAGCTATATTTACTAGTCGATATATTTACTAGTCGTCTATACAGGCAAGTCAGACCATCAATGAGTAGAACAAAATTAATTGTACCTTTTAAGGAATACAGTCGTGCCAATCCTTCCATATACGCTATTTTTCAAAATAACATATCCGTTACCTCCTTCTGAATATTACAATTACTGTGTAACAAATTTCAATAATAATGGCAGGCATTCGGAATGTTTATAATTTTAATTGACAATAGATATTTAAGTTATTAAAAAAACAACAAATAATTATTAAAAAATAAACCTTAATGTAATATGGAATTTGAATAATAAATAAACACAAATATACCAGCAAACATCAACTACAATTATGGTAATAAGTTGGTTTTGTTTGTTTCTCTTTTTTCTCTTTATAATGCAAAAGTTCTCGGTGCACTCGGTGTAGTGCACCCGGTTCTCGAATACTTTTTGTCTCGCTTGACCGGTATTCGAATACCATTGTTCTCGTATGGACCGTTTCTATAAACACAGCGAGAACAGAGTACTCTGTTCTCGTTTGTCTCTATTTCGGTAACACAACGAGAAATAACGGCAGTTCAGTACTCTATTTGAAACAAAGAGAGTAAGTGAAGTATAGTTCTCGTAAATTTATGAATGTTTTCGAATACCTAAAAAAAGGACCGTTGCAATGGTTTAGTTTACTTCAGTATGTACCGGAAGGTGGTCAGAAGATAGGCTGTTCAAAGCTTTCGTAAACCGTAAATAATGAGGCATCGTTGTTGCGAAAAAATCTAATGTTGTACCTTGTATTCTAGGATCCGAAGGAATATACGTGCTTTCGTATGGAAATACTATTTGCCATTGAGTTGTTTGCAATTAATTAAACAAACGATTTCCCCAGACATAGCTCCGAAGACTTCCGTAATGGTTATGTCTACTATTAAAATCGCCATCGAGAATAAAGTTTTCAGATATACAAAGCTTTCGAAGATCTGATAGGTAGGATTGCTTTTGTTGGGAAACGTTTCCACAATTACCACCAGGAAAGTAGCTTGCGTATATAACGATAGCATCATCGTTTAGGTATTCTTTGGGTTCAACAATTTGTGACATATATTCTTTATTATTAGCCCTGTTGGGTTCGCTTTATTGTACATTTGGATATTTCTTGACTCAGGCGGTTTGGAAAGTTTATGTTGTACCTTAAGTGATCTGTCGGTTTAGCACGCTCTCTGATTTGTATATAAGTGATCCTACTAGAGCACTGTTCAGTGCATTTTAAAGCTTTGTCTACCAATTGCTTTTTTCTTATGGATGAGTCGCTTTTATCTAACCCAAGAAGAATGGCTTTGTATGGTTTTTCATATTTTGTTAGCATACGTAAAGCATTCGTATTCAAATAATTGTGGTTCTCAGCTCTCTAAGAACATATTGATTGGCATCCTTCTCACGAGAGCGTTTAATTTTGTTGTTGATTTTCAAAGAATTTTTAGTTTATGTGGATAACTGTTAACATAGATTTTGTTGGCATGTTTTTTTAATGAATAGTTTCGTTTGACTCTTGAACAAGAAAAGACTACTTCACTTGTTTAAGAAAAGCAATGGAAAACCTAATATATACATGTAAAAACGACGTAAGGTTCGGCCTGCCAAACCTTATATACCGTCTACCGTACCTTTTTTTCAAGCCCTTAACAATTGTCTGTATATAAACCATTATGATTTGCTAAGCAAATGCCAAAATCATGTAGATTTAATATACTTATGACCATTAGCCATCATCATGCAATTTCAGGATCATAAATTAATTCGTTCGACCGCTATGGTGCTTTCAACAATATTGTATACGGTCTCCGATTAATATTTCGTGGAGTTGCAAACGAAATGACTAATTTAATATAACATCCACCCTTTGCTAGAGGATATAAAAAAGTAAACTATAAGTATTCGAAAATTGGGAGAAGGCTGAAGAAACGAATTAAGAATAAACTCAGTGTAATCGATAGAAATGTAATGGCAAGTTTATGGAATGACGTCAAGAATATTGTACACACATCTATGAAAAAAAAACATGTGAAACGACTCAGCACCAAGGCAAGAAGAATGGATGATCGAAAAGACACGATAGATGTGAACAGAACAAAGAAAATACAAAAATATTGACTACAAAAATTACAGGGAAATCAGTAGGGATTACAGCAACACGAGCAGAAAAGAATGAGTTCTTACACCGTAAATGTGAGAAATTAAAATTGTGGGTTCCAAAGGAGACCCATAGCCTGAAATGTATAGACCTAAGTCAGTACATTGCTTGCTGTGCACTCTTGCTCGATGGTTTGTAAATATTTTGTGGTTATATACGTTCCGTGCTGTCCACGAAACTTTTGAACCTCTGCTAACACATTTTGTAGTCTCGACAAAGCTGGGTATTAACAGAGAAAGTGTTCAATCGAGTGGTTGTCCTTCTCGCATGCCTAGCACATGTTTGATCCCGCTCCTCAAGTACGAAAAAGGTGTACCCTAAGTGGTGAATGCCCGGTAAGAACGACCGTCATCTTGATTATTTCAGTTTCATGCAGACTTTACAGCTTTTTGGTTATGCTTTCACCAAAGTGTTTTGGTGATATTGTGACCCGATGTGCTGTTCTGATTTCAGCTCTTACTGAAGGCAATATCATAATCTATGTCAACTGCCTTTCTAGCAGACCCTCATTGCAAGTTCATCAGCTTTTTCTTGCAGTCAAAGTTAGAATGACACATATGATCTAGTTCTAAATTGACTATTTCTTCTTTACATTTTAGAAACGTGTGTGACTTGACTGTCGCTAAGGACAGAGCCTGTATCGCTGCTCGGCTGTCTGTGAAAATCTTCATATTGCCGTAAGAGTTATTTGAATTGAACCATCGTGCGCTTTCCGTAATGGCCTTAATCTCGTCTTGGAATACCGTATTGTGGTCCGGCAGTCGGAAATATTTTTCGATGCAGATGTTTTTTATATTAAACCCAGCCCAAGTTTTTTTGTCCAACATCAAGCCGTCAGCATAACAATGGATGCCTGGTTTATTAGATATAAAGGACTCCCTTTAAGGGATTTCTGTTTGCGGTGGTAGACTCGTCATTTTCAGAATTAGGTAAATAACTCGGTTTGGTGTTGCCAGACCTGTTAATGTTTTGGACTACTGCTATATCCGTTACGTATGTTGTAATAATTTTAATCGGACTAATGTTAAGTATTACTTCTTTTGCCCTAGTAGAAGTTATACAGATTGCTCCGCTAATACCCAGACAGCAGCTTTGTTGCACCATATCGCCGGGGTAGGGTTCGTACAGAAATTTGTAGATTCTACTGACAGAGAGAAAGAGAAAGGCGTATGAGTATGTTTTTAATATACGTTCAGGTTTTATTTAGGACAATTCAAAGGAAGGATTCTGCTTTTGTTTAAAATAATAACATAAGGGTTTGTCTCCGGGGAGACCTGTCTGGATGCTCCGGTTGGATTTCGTCCAGCCTACTGTCTTCGGGGAGACCTACTAAAGTACTCCGGAGCTACTTCTGTGCTGGCGGCCTTCAGGGAGACCTGGGTTAGTGCGCCGGGAGAGCTTCTGGGTTCGCTGTCTACGGGCAGACCTGAATAAGTACTCCGGGGACGTCCTCGAAGGTATCTGGTTTATTTACGGGTGAGAACTGGGATTTACCACCTAACCCCTAACTTGGGGACAGCTAGGAAACACTCGGCGTTTGGAGACCTGCGGAAGAACTCCAGGAGGATAAACAAGGGACCGCGACTGGACACCAGCGTAAGTACAGTAGGAGGCTCACAGATAACAAAGGAAACGCGTCAAGCGAATAAGCAGCATCTGAAGACCTGCGTAAGTGCAGCAGGAGGCTCTCGAATAAACAAAAGAAGTGCGTCAATCAAATAAGCGGCGCCTGGAGACCTGCGTAAGTACTCCAGGAGGTTCTCGGATAACCAAGGAAATGCGTTAGGCGAATAGGCGGCGTCTATAGACCTGCGTTAATACCCCAAGAGGCTCACGGATAACATAGGAACGCGTCAGTAATTACCCCAGGAGTCTCACGTGTAACACGGAAACGCGTCAGGCGATTATGCGGCATCTGGAGACCTGCGTTAGTACTCCAGGAGGCTCACGGATAACAAAAGGAATGCATCAGGCGAATATGCGGCGTCTAGTGACCTGCGAAAGTACTCCAGGAACACGCCCTAACGTAATAACAATGGGGATATAAACTATTTGGAGATCTGCGTTAGTACTCCAGGGACACGACCTAGCATAAGGCCACTGCACTGTATATTTTTCCAATTTCACCACTTTGTTACTCAGCAAGTCCTGACGTGCGCTGCTTTCACTCTTCTGTTCTTGACCGATTAAGCCAATTTTCTATTGTCTTCGCCCTTAACTACGTTCTGCGTGATCCGCTGCCTCCTTCGAATAATGTTTGTTTGTCTATTCGAACCAAGTTGGAGTGGCCCATCTAACATACAGCGTGTGTGTGCATATTCGTTATGTTCTATTGTTATTTGTC
The DNA here is from genome assembly GCA_963513945.1 of Hydrotaea diabolus. NCBI lineage: Eukaryota > Metazoa > Arthropoda > Insecta > Diptera > Muscidae > Hydrotaea > Hydrotaea diabolus. The sequence goes on along the minus strand of OY740716.1, from coordinate 105,255,801 downwards.
TCCTTGTTGTTTACAACTTCTTCCTTGAAAGCAAGGTTCTTCGAATGTTTAAAGCTTTGAGTGTGTTTGTACGTCTGCCGTTCATAAGTATTGCGACGTCATCTGCATAGCAGTGATTTCAAACTATCACCGGTTAAGACTCTTAACATACTGTTTATTGCCCGAGGAACCAAACCTCTAAAACGAATTCTTTTGACCCGTACTTAAAACCAAAAAAGACTTCAAACAATATATTTTTTTCCTTTGTATTACTAAGTTAAATTTATTTTTTCATTTACATATGTTCTGGCGAAATACATTTTTAAAGTGAAAAATAAACCGTTAAAGTGCCGAAAATGGTGATTTTTGGTATAGGGAACTGCCCTGGGTGGTTACAGGGGGTGTTCCACTGGCATGGTCGGCCGTCCAAAGTTAGTGGAGGTCGATCATACATTTGGACTCGATTGGAACACTCTAAATGGGTCAAAGTGCGATTTTCCAAAATTCGCCTTTACGGGTCAAAAGTCGGGACATCAGAATTCGTTTAAGAGGTATGATTCTTTGGACAAAGTTTCTTATTTTGATCCCTAGATATGATTTTCCTTGTCTCTTGGGCGATTTTTAAATCAACCCGCCGAACTGACCTACACTTGACGTAAGCATGTTATTCAAGTTTTAAAAATTGTCTGGTATATAGCTTTTTGCCAAATTATCCACCATACGTTACATGGTATTTAGTAGAAATGGCGTTAGGCTTAATAATCAGTATGCTTTTGAGTTAGCTTAGCTCGCTTTGCCTGGTTTTGGTGAGAAGGACATTTTTGCTCTTAGCCCGATCTTTGGATTATACGAGATGATGATGCGTGCTGTGATGATTTTGGAAAGATGGTTTAATATCAGGTCCACCACTTTTAACTCTATAAGGTTTCCACTTCCTGCCTCGAAATATGAATGCCGCCCACACATATAGTTTACAACACAACGTTTCAAACTATATGGAAGGGACATTGCTATAAACAGAGTGACATAATTGACAGTGTCGAAGGCTTGTTCTGGTAAGGCCGCGACTAATACGTGTGGTGATGGCGTATAAAGCAGTTGTTGTGGTTTTCTGCTTTCGGAACCCATGCTGATGATCAGCAGATACATACAGACGAGCATTGCTTTAAGCGTTGCTACAAGGGAAAGAAAGGAGATCGGTCTGTCTAATCGGTCATCTAATCTTGATAAAAACTTAGCATTATAAAGTTTTATAGACCAAAGTGGTACGTTACTAAAATATATGTTCAGTAACGTACGACTTGAATGTTTTCTTGTTTTAACTTAGCGTGAAAGTTGTATTGAAACTGGAGCAAATCGGGTCAGATTTAGCTATAGCTCCCATATATACATGTTCATCCAATTTGAAGTCTTAAGCTCTAGCCGCCATATACGAGTATTACATCCAATCGAGACGAAATTTGTCACATGATTGTTTTTTGCACCAAGGAAGGACGTTAATAAAACTGAAGGAAATCGGTTCAGATTTATATATAGTTCCCACATATATGTTGAACTGATTTTACAAAAAACAATGCAATTTTGCCACAAATTCAAATATGACATTAATTTTCAAATCTGGGTGAATGGGATCCAAAAAGCTATTTTCAGTAATCTTTTCTGAGCATTCAGGAATACAGGGTATAAAATAGTCGGCCATGCCCGACTTAAGCATTTTTTTACTAGTTTTATATATTGACTAGCACAAGTCTTCTACCTGTAAAGTTAAAACACAACAGCAAAAAGTACATAAGGAGGTGTACAGTAACATAATGAAAAACCATCTAATAGATATACGAGGGCTTTATATATTTCTGGTCTAATAATGTTTATTATCAAAAATGGTTTTATTGTTTTTCAAAGTATTCTCCAGCATGATTTATACACTTTTGCATGCGCTCAAGCCAATTGTCGAAGCACTTTTTCCACTCCGATTGAGACATCTCCAAAACATGGTTTTGGAACGCTTTAACAGCATTTTCTGGAGACGAAAATCGTTGAACACGCATTTTTTTCATGATCTGCGGAAATAAAAAGAAGTTATTGGGTGCCAAGTCAGGGCTGTACGGCGGATGATCCATCAATTCGACGTTTTGGCCGGTCAAAAAGGTGCTGGTTTGAGCCGATGTATGAGAGCTCGCATTGTCATGGTGCACAATAATTCGTATTCTCTTGTTCGTTTTTCGAATTTCTCCGAAGACTTCAGGCAAACAAATTGTTGTTGCTCAAGCGGAACAATCGCCACATGACCAGTTTTGCCGAAGAAAGAGGCGAGCATTTGCTTCGAAGTTCTTCTTCCACGATCAGCTTTCGTTGGATTTGGCTCGTCTTTGAAGACCCACTAGATCCATGATTCGTCACCTGTGATGATGTTATAAAGCACTTTTGAAGCACCGCGTTCGTATTTTTTTCAAAATTTCTTTGCACCAATCGACACGAGCCTTGTTTTGAGCGATTGTCAAATTGTACGGGATCCAACGAGAACAAACCTTTTTTACGGCCAGGTGTTCATGCAATATCGCATGTATGCTGGTAGAATAAATGCCCAGGGATGCCTCTATCTCTCGGTATGTCATATGATGGTTTTGCATTATCAGTTCACGCACGGCATCAATGTTCTCTGGCACAATGACCGTTTTTGGACGACCTCCACTACCTTCGTCTTTGAGCGAGCGTCGCCCACGATTGAATTCACTAAACCAGTTTTCCAAAGTGCTATAAGATGGTGCTTCATCGCCATACATAGTTTTAAGTTCATCGATTCACTCTTGTCGCGTAATCCACGCAGAAAGTTGTGAAAAATTATCGCACGAAAATCTTATTCCATGTTTTCCAAATTGACTTTTTCAAGTCACTGTAATCAATAAAATGATGGTCGTACGTCAAAACGTTCTGAGTACGTTTATGCTAAAAAATGTCAAACTTTCCAATGGAAATGTCAGATAGTAGATAGGCTAGAAATATACTTATAAATAGCAACCCTCGTACAACAGCCTACAGTCTCTAACACAACGACAGGCTCCTAGGTGTCTTACTTACGTACAAATATATTATGATTCTGCAGCTCAAGAAAACGATGAGCGTGCTTATGAGTTCAGTGCAGACCATGAATTTATAAATTTATGCCGAACCAAAACCAGCTGATCCGGGATATTCCTAACCAAAATATGCCCTCTGATGATGTACCTGGATCTAGAACGGTGTTGCTCAAAACAGACGTGATATACCAATATATTCCGCAAAAACATTGACATAAAGCTTCTTTCCGAAACACACTTGACAAATTGGTAAAGTTTGCAGATTTTGGTATATACAGAGGAATTGGAAAGCGTATCATCTCCTCAACAACTCACTTTGAGCTGTTTTTCGACCACTCACCTTTTTCTAGTCAGATGACCAAAAACCGATAACTAACGCCCTAGGCTAACTTCAACTAGAACAAATTAGTTAAAAATCGGCAGTACATAAGTAGCAACATAGACACAACCTTTGTCTTATTGAACAAGCACGACATCGATGTTGGTATCTCCGAATTTATCTCAGTATTAGACAAAACATGCCACACCGCAGGATTCTTCGCTTAATACAATTCAAGCAGAGAAATAGAAATGTAAGTAAGTGAATTAAAGGCGGCGATAACGCGAACGCACAAACACTTCCAGCGGAAACGTTTAGGTAGACACTGGCTAGGAAGACAGTCAAACGTGAATACAGCCGTAATAACTGGTATTCACTTATGTCCGAAATGGCCTTTCTAGCTATTTACCTACACCGCAGACAAATACGGCGAAATCACATAGAAGCGCACAGAACGCAGATAAAACTTAAAATTTATTAACTTCACTCACTCAAAAAATTAAATAAATTCAAGTAAAATTCTACTAAAGTTGAGGAAATTAGGCTCTTATATGGCACACAGCATTTCTTACTCAGTTATAGTTCAGATTATTCGTAAAACTTTGTTGGTACTTGGTCTTGAATGCCTTGGTTTTTGTATTATATGATAGCATATGGTAGAAATTATTTCAGTGAGGCGCTTGTGTTTCACTCTTCGACTATAATTCTTCCATATACAAAATCAATGGATGCTTCGTGTATACTTATATACTTATAGATCTAAAACGAGTACAGACCATGTCAGCACAAAACATAATGGTATTGATAAGCCGCCCACACCAACGGCGAAACGTGCGTCTAATAGATGGCTATGTGTTTGTTTTAACTTCGCTGACTTACTTTTCCACCCCCAACGACACACAACAATAAATCTGATCTTATTAGCTTGTGGATTAATTCAACTTTTAAAAGTAAAATTAAGTACGAATTATCAAACGAGGTAAGACGCCGTTAAGGTCAGCCAAGCCCAGCCTTATATTCCCTCCACCGTCCCTAGGATATTGAGGAAAAAGAGCAACAAAATTTCTGTTTTTTTGGCCCTTTCGGCCCATGCGGCCGTCCCTTATCTAAAACAAAACATCAAATTACTCCACTCGGTCGTTTTAACCACGAAGGACGTTTTTGGGCCACATGAGCCAAATAGTCCATCTTCAAGTTTATCCGCCGGGAAGGTATGCTACTTTGTTTTGCCGCCGTTTTGGTAAACATTAGTCTTGACAGTTCATATTTGGCAGTCGTGAAGTAGAGACGTGGCAAATTTATTATGGAAAAATATTCCATAAATCGTTAAACATTTTATCAAAACCAATCATCGATTACTGTGAAGGTTACATGAACTTTTTGGGAGAAACAACGTGCCAACCAAACGCACTATTTATCGTGTAGTGAATGATTTTGAAGAAAGAGGGTTGTAGCTGATAGGCCCAAGCATGGACCACAACGTACTGCAAGATCGGCTGAAAACGTTACTGCTGTTCAAGAAAGTGTGCAAAACAATCCATCAACCTCAATTGGACGCCGTGCTAAACGTAATGTAAAATGTGCTCAAAAGTGCTCGCTTTTTTGAGGCTAACAGAGGCGGACATTCACCTAATATTGTATTCCATACATAATTGCCGACATTAAATGAAACATTTATCAATTATCCACTCTTTTAATCAAAAATTATAAATAAAAAAAGTAGTATACCTTCCCGACGGACACCATGTATTTGCGTTTAAAAGGCGACAAAATGTTAATAAGAACCGAATGATGTTTTCGAGGTTATCAGGGACGCTGAATCCAAATCTGCGACTTTTTGCTTTATTCCGTTATGTCAAAAAGTAAGGCACTTCCACTCCATACATTGGAATAATTTGAAACCGGCACACCATATTCTGTTAAAAATAATATAAAACGCAACAACATTCATTGTTGACTGTCATCAGGTAGTTTCAGAAATATCTTTTATGTTTTGAAGAAAAAACAATAATTTTATAAAACAAAATTGCTCTCTTCAAACTCTTAAAAAATTAATTGTTTATTACACACTATTTTTCAAAAGCATTTGGATTAAAATATTTCGAATGAAAGAGCTTTCCGGTGTACAACTTTTATTTTATTCACAATTTACTGAGAAAAATCGCCAATTTCTACCAAAATCTCATGTTTTAATATATGTGTGTTTTCTGCTGTGTGTACATGTTTGTTAAATTTCTAGCTGATGAAAAAAAATGTAGATTACATTCAAAATCAGCTACCCCACTTTCGTAAAAAAGTATTACAAAGTTCCAGTCATCACAATAAAATTTCAATTTTGATACCTTATGTATTTTTTGGCATGAAAAAAGAATTTTATTTTAAAATTTTGCTTTTCCAAGGAGGCATACAATACATACAAATATACATTGCCACATACAATACAATTTAATATATGAGCGCGTGATTATCGAATATCGACACATTTTTGTACCCTCCACCATACAATGGAGGGTATATTAGTTTTGTCATTCTGTCTGTAACATCTTGAAATATTCATCGGAGACCCAACAAAGTATATATATATATTCTTGATCCTCGTAAAATTCTAAGACGATCTAGCCATGTTGTCCGGCTGTCCGTCTGTTGAAAGCAAGATAGAGCCTGCATGGTATTGAAAATGGGCTATATATCTCTACGGGAAGTTGGTGTTGGAGAACCTCAACCGACACTACCTCATAAAAATTAGTTTCTTATTTGGAAATATCCGTCCAGTTTCTTCAGAAAAATCACTGAAATTTTGCAAACAATAATCTCTATATAGGCGCAATCATCTGTTTGAAAATGGTTTAGATTGAGCCACCGTTTCTTGTACGTACAAGCGGCATATGGGCCTTGAAAAATAATATGACAATAACTCACCACACACTTGACCTATCGAGACGAAATTTTCGGCATAAAGATTAATATACAGAAGACTTTTGCGCTAAATTTGGTTAAGATTGGAAAGGCCCTACTGGTACCTCCCACACAAACGGTCTCATGGGCCTTGAAAAATAATATGACAATAACTCACTACAAACTTTACCTATCGAGATGAAATTTCCTACATAAAAATTTTTATATAGAACGCACCTCTACTCCAAATTCTGTTGAGATCGGAAAAGTCCTACTGGTACCTCCCACACAAACGGTCTCCTGGGCTTTGAGAAATAATATGACGATAACTCATCACAAGCTTGACCTATCGAAATGCACATAAGGATTTCTATATAGAAAACACTTCCGCACCAAATTTGGTTGAGATTAGGTAGTCCCTTCTGGTACCTCTCATTCAAGCGGTTTTATGGGCCTTGAGAAATAATATGACAATAACTCACCACAAACTTGACCTATCGATATGAAATGATAAGCTCCAAGCTGCGGTATATCTCCTCAAAAGAGACCACAGTATTGGAAGCCACAAATTTCAATACATTGCATTTTAGATTGAAAACATATTTGTACTTGCCCTTTATCGAAATGCATCATACCCTGAAGGTCTCTTCAGAATGTTTTTATCTCAAGCTCTAGATGAATTGATCGAGATGTCTGGTAATTCGCAAATGGTTTTTGTTGTAGGAGACTTCAATATATGCCGCGCAACTTTGCAAAAAAATTCAACAGAAACTCTTCTCGAACAAAAAGGATCATCATTGTTAGAAAAATCTGTACCAAAAACTAAACAAGGAACACATATCTATTGGGCGTTCACTAACTCCGAACATAATTCGGTAAAATTTCATACGTATTCTACAGGTCACAGTCATCATGATGCTATAGTAATAGGCTTTTAGTTTTTGTTTATAATAATTTTTAGGCTTCTTAATAAGAAATATTTTGTGTAAATAATAAAAAATACAAAAAAAGAAAATATGTTAATTTTATGTTATAATAAATTATATTAGTTATATTGCTTTAAATAAATTACCAAAATTAAAAAAAAAATAGTTTTTTATTTGGGAATCTGGTAGAGGGTATCCAAAGTTCGGCACAGCCAAACTTAACATTTTTTATTTTTTTTCCTTACAAATCGGCCCACCCTAATGTGTCTTAAGTCATGATAAATTAAATAACATAGTCCAACATCTGAATACCTTTAAGACTTTTTTTTGGGAATGTGAAAGCATGATCTACAGTCGAAACAATGTCATTATTTCGTTAAATTAGCTACTAATAAAAAATTAAAAGATTCACTTCAGTGGCCCCTACGGCTTAATAGTCTGCGATGTCTCTTATCTCTTTATTGCTTATTGTCACTATCGTATATATAAATTACATGAGTAACTTTAGAAACGGTGAATGCTTATAAAAGGCGGTAACGTTAGGAAAAATAATGGCGACATAACTTTCAATATTGTTATATTTTAGTGAACACATGCCACGTTTATACCTCAAATTCAACGACGAAATCTTAAGTACCGAACATTACAGCTACGAGTAACTATGTAATTTAAAGGATAAATAGCATTATTAAACCGAAGATCAGACTTAATAACTTTTAATTATGGCAAAATTCACAAAGCTTATTACTGAATCGTAATAACATTTCATTATGAACAATTTCAGGAACATAGGTTAATTCGTTTGACCGCTATCGTGCTCTCAACAAACACACGGACGGAAGGACGGACCTGGCTAGAATTTTACTACGATCGAAATATACATACTTTACAGGGTAACCTATGTATATTCCGTGGTGTCGCAAACGGAAAAAAATATTTAGTATATCATCCACCCTTCGAATCCACCGACTCTAATGAACATACAAAACACACTCGCATTTTACACATGCACTTTTTTTAAATTAAGGTTAACTACTTACATGACATTATTCCTGAGTTATTACTGCTGGCCAGATGTTTCCCAGGGGCCGCCATGGCGTGATGGAAGCGGCTATATGAATTGTATATGAAATGGGATGTTGTGGGATTTAAGTAAGTAATTAAGATGGTTCCCCGACCATGCTGTTGTTGCTTTTAACTGAATCGTTTTACAAATTATTTTTTATTATTTTCAAAAACAAACCGAAAATAAATGTTACTACCGTTGTACTTGAAATCATACTGTCTGTTTTCTCATTTGAAGAACATATCGTACTCAATTTTACAATTTTGTTTTTTTCTCCTAAAAGATAGCCCTACCTCTTACCTTTCATGCCCCATTTCAATGTTACTACCGTTGTACTTGAAATCATACTGTCTGTTTTCTCATTTGAAGAACATATCGTACTCAATTTTACAATTTTGTTTTTTTCTCCTAAAAGATAGCCCTACCTCTTACCTTTCAAAAATTACCTAAAGCCCAGACGTCCTACCGTAATGACTATTTGACTGAAATGGATTTTTTTGTATTAACATACAAAAACAAATAAATGTGTGCTTTTATTTCGCTTTAAAAAAAAAAAACAACAAAAAAATTAAGCAATTAAGCCAAATGGTCATAACCTTGGAACAGTAGACCCTCTGCGCTTCGTTAAGGTAATTTTGAGAGGTAGAGCTATATTTTAAGACAAAAAACCCCAAAAAGAACACTGGCTTAGAACTTAGCAATTTACCCTAGTACCCTCCGACCGACAATCAGAAAATTTTCAAACCGCTGCCATTTCGCCCCTTTGTATTTTCGGGCATGATCGTAGATGGACATATTTTCATGAAATAAGCCAAGGAATGCGCTGGTGAAATTTGTCTAGTCGTGAATGAATCAACCTGTATACTTCAATGGAGTATTTTAATATTAAATTTAGTATGATATTGTCGATTCTAAAGTAAATGTCACTCATGTAAAAACAAGTGAGTACGTAAGTAGGTTTAAGTAGGACAGCTGCTATATATATTTCTGGCCTAATAATGAAAATGCGAATATTTATCATCAAAAATGGTTTTATTGTTTTTCAAAGTATTTTCCAGCATGATTTACGAGTATACACTTTCGCATGCGCTCAAACCAATTGTCGAAGAACTTTTTCCACTCCGATTGAGACACTTCCAAAGCATGTTTTTTAAACGCTTCAACAGCATCATCTAGGCTAGATGATCTAGCAATGAAAATCGTTGACCACGCATTTTTTTCTTGATGTGCGAGAATAAAAGGAAGTCATAGGGTGCCAAGTCAGGACTGTACGGCGGATGGCCCATCAGTTGGACGTTTTGGACGGTCTAAAAAGCGCTGGTTTGAGCCGATGTGTGAGAGCTCGCATTGTCATAATGCATAATGATTCGTCTTCTCTTGTTCGTTTTTCGAATTTCTCCGAAGACTTAAGGGTAACAAATTGTGGTGTACCACATAGAATTGACTGTCCTACGTTGCTCAAGCGGAACAGTCGCCATTTGACCAATTTTCCCGAAGAAACGGGCGACCAATTGCTTCGAAGTGCTTTTTCCACGAACAACTTTCGTTGGATTTGGCTCGTCTTCGAAGACCCACACGGTCGCTTAAAACGATATAAACGTCTTTTTAAGAACCGCGATCGTATTTTTTTAAATTTCTTTGCACCAATCGACACGAGCCTTATTTTGAGCGATTGTCAAATTGTGCAATATCGAATATATGATGGTAGGAAAAATGCCTAAGGATGCCTCTATCTCACGGTATGCCATATGGCGGTTTTGCATTATCAGTTCACGCACGGCATCAATGTTCTCTGGCACAACGGCCGTTTTTGGACGACCTTCACTACCTTCGTCTTTGAGCGAGCGTCGGCCCCAATTGAATTCATTTAACCAGTTTTCACAGTGGATGGTGCTTTATCACCATACAATGATTTAAGTACATCGATGCACTCTAGTCGTGATAATCCACGCCGAAAGTTGTGAAAAATGATCGCACGAAAATATTCACGAGTTAATTCCATTTTTTTGCCAAATTGATTTTTTGAAGTCACTGTAAACAACACAAATGATGGTCCTACGTCAAAACGTTCTGAGTACTGCTCATAAATGTCAAACTTTCCAATGGAAATGTCAGATGGCGCCAGACAACACTTAGTGTTACCTAGGCAAGAAATATATATAGCAACCCTCGGTAGCTTATATTTTCCAGCATACGCAAACCTAGCACAAACTACTTAAATTGAATATTAATTATTTCTTTGAGGAATTTTACTTGAATTGAGTACATTTTCTGCTGTCAATTTTAGTATGTTATAGAATTAAATCTAGTGTGAGATTTTTTTTTGAGTTGTGGCATAAGGAAATAGATCTTAATCAGTCGTATTTCGTTGTATGATGTCTTACATGATTGAAAAACTGAATGATTTAAAATATATTTATGAATTTATACTCCGTGCGACAGATATCAATTTACGGTGAATAAAATACATTATTATTCAGCTTTGAATATTAATATAATCAACCAAATTCAAATACATGTATTCATTTGTTTATTTTTAGGAGATAAAAGCTAATATAACATCAACCATACCTCGATTCACTGTCTCAACTCTGTCCCCAGGTGGTATTTATTCGTTATCACTATATGCTTTTAATTCAAAAGGTAGATCTGACCCAACAATATTAAGTGCTGCCATGCTACGGATGCCAGAAAAACAGCTCACTTCTGAACCAGGTATATTAAAAACATCTTACTGATCTTGGCATTGTTGTCGACTGGGTCATTATTAACTTCTAAATATTACACTGCGAACAGTGCGTGTTTAACTCTCACTGCGTAAACATCTCGGCGAAAAGGAAGAGCAAATAGTATAACAATAATAAAAGCAAAACAAAAACACTAATATCCAAATAAATCATAAAATCTTACATTAACCGGGATATATAAAAGAAAACAAGAAAAAGTTCTAATTCTTGAAACCAACCGTCATGAACTCTCCCAACATGGGAGACCTACTCTTTGACAGGGGTAAGGCAGTTCTTAACCCAGAATCATTACAGCCCGTGTTTTTGCTCATGTCTAGAGCTGGAGTGCACGCCAAGAAACATTTCACAAATGTCTCTCCTTTTCTTATACAAAAATCTATTGATACAGTTGGAGGAAAGATTGCAAGTTGCAAAATGCTCTGGAGTGGACAATTATTAATAGAATGTGTAAATGGAAAACAGGCAAATAAAATCATTAAAATGATTTCGTTGTCGCTCGATATATTTGTCAAAGTTGAAGAGCACAAATCTCTTAATACTTCAAGAGGAATTTTCTATACGGATGAGTTGCGAGAATTGGATGACAGAGAGATGAGAGAGGAAATTGTTCGTGTAAACCCAAATATCATCGATGTCAAAAGACTAAAAAAGCGAGACCCAGAAACAAAAAAACTAACAAGTGTTGATTTGGGTTTATACATTGTTACATTCAATGTGCACCAGATACCAGAGTATATTTTTATTGGCTACTTTTATACTCATGTCAAACCGTACATTCCTTATCCACTACGTTGCTATAATTGTTTCCGATTCGGACACATATCCGAGAAATGTTCATTTACAGAAAAAATTGGCCCACAATGCAGTAACACTGAGCATACCCCTGCTGATGACTCTGGACGACGAGAAAAATGTGAGAAACAACCAAAGTGTGCTTATTGTCAAAAACAACACAACAGTTTCTCTAAGGAATATGAAGTTTACAAGAAAGAGTACGCAATACAGACAATACGAGTAACAGAAAAGAAATCTATGTACGAAGCTAGAAAGCAATACGAAAGAAATAACCCCTTGCCGCGAACATATGCAAACATAACAACACCAAACAAAGTATGTAACTGCCCATGTAAATGTCAACAAAGCGAAGAACAAAAACTCGCCACTGCTGAGAAAACTACACCTGTCAAAACCTTGAGAGAAGTCGTCTCCTCTGTCTCATCTGTACGTGAAGTAACGAAAACAGATGGATCGAAAATAAGCTTAATGCCCAAAAACATATCGAAGAGGAAAAAACGAGAGATAACGAATGCTGACAAGAAGAAAAAAACAGAATGATCAACCAGACAAAACAAAAAATGTTAACACAGAATCAGATAGAGATGTATTATCAAGCTGCTCTAGTTCATATGAATAACGACTACCAAATAATACAATGGAATTGCAACGGATTTTTAAGTCATTTAGAAGAAATTAAACTCTTATTATCCACAGTAAACTGTCTTGCCGTATGTGTTCAAGAAACTAGGTTTAAATCGAATTATATAAAACTTAAAAACTTTTCATGCTTCTACAAGAATGTAGCCACAACAACAAATGCACACGGGGGTTTGTATATACCTCAACAGCGCAATTGACGGAGAAGAAATCCATCTTAATACGGACTTACAGGTAGTAGCAGTAAGAATAAAATTCCCCATCGAATGCATTATCTGTACCATATATCTCCCTGGGTCTGAAACTATTTCCAGCAATGACCTTAGTAATTTAGTTAATCAATTTGATATCCCTTTTATAATATTAGGTGATTTTAACTCTCATAATTATACCTGGGGTTCCGAGAGAACAGATTTGAGAGGTTTGAGTCTCATGTCTCCTTCCATTGCACAATATTTTGAATGGACTATCTGTGATGACCTTCATAATAGTGACCACTACCCTATATTGATTAGATTTAACGCATTTACACCATCCTTCCAACGAAGACCTTGTTGGAACATGAAGAAGGCTAAGTGGGATAAATTTGATTGTAATTTAAGGGAGCCATTTGAAAGTTTCAGCAATATTGATGAAATAGAGAGCTATATTTCCAGTGCGATAATAAGCTCAGCCAGACAAGCCATACCTTATAAGAGCCCTGACTGCTTCAGGAAAGAAGTTCCATGGTGGAATGACACCATCAAAAAATTAATAAAAGGGAGGAGAAAGCTCCTAAAGCAATTTAAAAGAAATATGACTGCAGTTAATCTAGCAAAATTCCTTCAGATCAAATCGGAAACTCGTTGGGAAATCAGGAGAAGTCGGAGGAGCTCATGGATTGATTTTTGTCAAAGTATAAACCTGCGAACAACGTCCTCGCTCGTTTATAGGAAAATTAAATCTCTAAATGGTTGCTCGAATTTTCGGCAGATTACGGCTATAGAAGAAAACGGTATACTAGTGACGGGCGATGACAATATAGCAAATCTCTTAGGTCAACATTTTGGTAAAAACTCTTCCTCTTCAAACTTTTCCTCAGAGTTCAGATCATACGCAGCGAGGACGGATTTTTCAATAAACACTTCAAATAATGGCGAAGTGTATAATCAGAAATTTACACTGACCGAGTTAAAATCAGCACTGCGATCCTGCAGTGGACCATCACTGGACCAAATAACATCAGATACGAAATGTTAAAGGGACTGGATGACAGTTCGAAACAATATTTACTTGATTTTTATAATCTTGTCTGGTCGGAGAAGACATTTCCTAATAACTGGAGAAAGGCTTTAGAAGTACCAATCTTAAAAACAGGGAAGGAAGCCACGAAGAAGAATAACTACAATCCCATATCTCTTACGAGCTGCCTTTGCAAACTTTTTGAGAGGATGATAAATAAACGACTTGTCTGGTATATAGAAAAGTATAATATTATAGATAAAAAACAATCAGGTTTCAGGAAAAATAGAGGCACAATTGATAATTTAGCAATATTACAATCCGATATTATGGAAAGTTCCTCTTCAAAGGGAGATTTAATAGCAGTCTTCTTTGATATCCGCAAAGCTTATGAGCGTGTTTGGAGGAAGTTAATCCTTAAGAAACTAGCTTCCGCGAGAATTAACGGAAATATGGCGGCCATTATTTTAAACTTTTTGGAAAATAGGACCTTTAGATGCTTGATAGGTAACAACTTTTCGGACTACTACTGTTTAGAAAACGGAGTGCCTTAAGGATCTGTGCTTAGAGTCACACTTTTTCTATTGGCTATTGATTCGATATTCAGCAATATTACGCAGGATGTCAAGGCGTTGCTGTATGCAGACGACTTAGTAGTGTATTGTTCAGGAAAGAAATTATCGGTAATGTTGAGAAAAATTCAAAGGACAATAGATAAATTGATATCTTGGACTGAAACCAGTGGATTTCAATTTAACGATGAGAAGACTGTGGCCAAAAAGTTTTCCGGGCGGAGAGATTGTACAGCAAGTACATTGACTCTAAAGATATCGGATAAAAACATTGATTTTGTAGAAAGACATACATTTTTGGGAGTTATTTTCGACCAAAAATTTACATTTCAGCACCATATTCAGCATATAAAAGCAAGGGCCAATTCTAAATTAAATATAATAAAATTTCTGAGATGTTCGCACTATGGATCTGACCCACACAACCTTCTTAAAATATTGGACACAATTGTGTTACCTACTTTAGACTATGCTTCAATTGTATACTCCTCCGCCACCGTCTCTCGCCTGAAAGGACTCGACCCAATTTTAAATACTGGAATACGACTTTCCATTGGAGCTTTTAGGACTAGTCCAGCAAGTTCCCTACAAATATTGTCCTCAACCACTCTCTTCATCTAAGAAGACTAAAACAATTACTTAATTATACCCTTAAGATATTTTCCCTTAGTGACCATCCGAACCACCAGATGATTACCGACGTTACTTAAATCAACAGACTTAGATCCAGACCATCGCGATACCACCCAATATTCATAAAGGCCGTTATCAAATTCGAAAAATTCACATCAATATTTAGCCTCGTAGTCGAGAATATGGAACCCACAACAACGTCTGACGTGTCCCCTTGGGATTTTTCAGGCATAAGTATTGATTATTCCCTTGCATACTGTAGCAAGAGGGAAATGCTACCGACAGAAGTTCAGAAACAATTTCTGGAAATCATAAACACAAAATTTCAGGACCATGTATTCTATTACACTAACGGTTCTGTCAATGATGGTAGGGCCGGCTTCGCAGTCTTAGGCGAAAACCACATGACACAGAAACGTATTTATGACTATGCATCAATTTACACATCTGAATTATTAGCGATCAGAACGAGCATTGAACACGCTAGGAATAATTATCAATGTCAGAAGATCCTCATTTTATCAGATAGTAAAAGCGCCTTGAAGGGTTTAAGTGACCCCTTCAGTAGAAACATTCTTATTCAGCGACTGAGATCAACCCTGTCTAAAATGCCTAATAATCAGGTGACTTTTATGTGGAAACCAAGCCATCTAAATATTGTTGGGAATGAGAAAGTAGACCAATTGGCAAAAGGGGACATTAGACATTGATCCTGAAATTGGGATCCAACTTTCTGACTATAAAGGACCTATCAAGAAATATATATTTGGAGTTTGGAACGAGATATGGAGGACAGATAACCAGACAAAACTATTTCACATTCAGGACTGTGTCCAACCTAGATACAACCAACCTAGCTTACCTAGATCAGAACAAGTTAAACTAAACAGACTGAAAATTGGACACTGTCTACTTACACATAGGCATCTGATTGAAAAATCACCTCCACCCCAATGCAACTGTGGTCAAACATTAACCGTATACCATATATTTAACGAATGCAACAATTCTCAAGAAAGTAGAAAGGTCTCGAACCAGAATAAAAAACTGCTCAAGTCATAATAATGATAAAAGACCGAATAAATAACAAAAAAACGAAAAAAATATTAAAAAGGATTGGTACGCCCTAATGTGCAACGCATGTATGAGTATATGTACGCACAAAAAACATGCACACTTTGATTGTGCTTTTTGCATTTGTGGTTTTCAACGAAGACCCATGCGAAACGGAATTGGTGGAAATGATATTGCGCGTTGAAGATTGCTCTACGCACAGTTCGAAGACTATACACAAAGGATAATTCTCATTAATAAAAATGAGTCTCCCGTATAAGTCATTTGATTTGTGGCCGAAGTAATCGTTGCCAAAGACTGCTGAAGAAAAACCTTGGCGGGTTTAGAAACAGCTGTACAGTCTGCCTGGCAACCGTAGCAAATACATTTCACCAATTTCTTCTTTTTAAGTTGATTCTGAAAAAGAAACAACATAAAGGTCTCGAACCAGAATAAAAAACTGCTCAAGTCATAATAATGATAAAAGACCGAATAAATAACAAAAAAACGAAAAAACTATTAAAAAGGATTGGTACGCCCTAATGTGCAACGCATGTATGAGTATATGTACGCACAAAAAACATGCACACTTTGATTGTGCTTTTTGCATTTGTGGTTTTCAACGAAGACCCATGCGAAACGGAATTGGTGGAAATGATATTGCGCGTTGAAGATTGCTCTACGCACAGTTCGAAGACTATACACAAAGGGTAATTCTCATTAATAAAAATGAGTCTCCCGTATAAGTCATTTGATTTGTGGCCGAAGTAATCGTTGCCAAAGACTGCTGAAGAAAAACCTTGGCGGGTTTAGAAACAGCTGTACAGTCTGCCTGGCAACCGTAGCAAATACATTTCACCAATTTCTTCTTTTTAAGTTGATTCTGAAAAAGAAACAACATAAAGGTCTCGAACCAGAATAAAAAACTGCTCAAGTCATAATAATGATAAAAGACCGAATAAATAACAAAAAAACGAAAAAACTATTAAAAAGGATTGGTACGCCCTAATGTGCAACGCATGTATGAGTATATGTACGCACAAAAAACATGCACACTTTGATTGTGCTTTTTGCATTTGTGGTTTTCAACGAAGACCCATGCGAAACGGAATTGGTGGAAATGATATTGCGCGTTGAAGATTGCTCTACGCACAGTTCGAAGACTATACACAAAGGGTAATTCTCATTAATAAAAATGAGTCTCCCGTATAAGTCATTTGATTTGTGGCCGAAGTAATCGTTGCCAAAGACTGCTGAAGAAAAACCTTGGCGGGTTTAGAAACAGCTGTACAGTCTGCCTGGCAACCGTAGCAAATACATTTCACCAATTTCTTCTTTTTAAGTTGATTCTGAAAAAGAAACAACATAAAGGTCTCGAACCAGAATAAAAAACTGCTCAAGTTATAATAATGATAAAAGACCGAATAAATAACAAAAAAACGAAAAAACTATTAAAAAGGATTGGTACGCCCTAATGTGCAACGCATGTATGAGTATATGTACGCACAAAAAACATGCACACTTTGATTGTGCTTTTTGCATTTGTGGTTTTCAACGAAGACCCATGCGAAACGGAATTGGTGGAAATGATATTGCGCGTTGAAGATTGCTCTACGCACAGTTCGAAGACTATACACAAAGGGTAATTCTCATTAATAAAAATGAGTCTCCCGTATAAGTCATTTGATTTGTGGCCGAAGTAATCGTTGCCAAAGACTGCTGAAGAAAAACCTTGGCGGGTTTAGAAACAGCTGTACAGTCTGCCTGGCAACCGTAGCAAATACATTTCACCAATTTCTTCTTTTTAAGTTGATTCTGAAAAAGAAACAACATAAAGGTCTCGAACCAGAATAAAAAACTGCTCAAGTCATAATAATGATAAAAGACCGAATAAATAACAAAAAAACGAAAAAACTATTAAAAAGGATTGGTACGCCCTAATGTGCAACGCATGTATGAGTATATGTTCGCACAAAAAACATGCACACTTTGATTGTGCTTTTTGCATTTGTGGTTTTCAACGAAGACCCATGCGAAACGGAATTGGTGGAAATGATATTGCGCGTTGAAGATTGCTCTACGCACAGTTCGAAGACTATACACAAAGGGTAATTCTCATTAATAAAAATGAGTCTCCCGTATAAGTCATTTGATTTGTGGCCGAAGTAATCGTTGCCAAAGACTGCTGAAGAAAAACCTTGGCGGGTTTAGAAACAGCTGTACAGTCTGCCTGGCAACCGTAGCAAATACATTTCACCAATTTCTTCTTTTTAAGTTGATTCTGAAAAAGAAACAACATAAAGGTCTCGAACCAGAATAAAAAACTGCTCAAGTCATAATAATGAAAGTAGAAATAAATATAAAATCAGAGATATTAAAATCTTATTAAACGAAAATAAATTCGATACTGTCAAAAAATTCCTTACTGAAATAAATTTATATAATTCGATTTAATTTTAGAATGTAAAACCTATGAACATGCATACATACACACATACATATTGTATAGAAATAATCAATATATTGTATTAATAGAAATAAGTTTATATTACATAGATTTGATTTTGTATGTTAATAATTCAGGGTCTATATAACCTTATTGTGTTGTGACCCTTTTAAAAATTGAAACTAATAATAATAATAATTACACTGCGAAACACTTTTTTGGGGTGGATGTTTTCTTCGGGATATAAAAGACTAAGATGAGAACAAAAATTCGCAAAACAACAACCTATTGGCTAAGTAATTTTTTATGGGCTGTGGAAGCTTGTATTTTGCATAGCAATGCAGTAAAAAATATTTCATATTCATTCCTATTAGCGTATTTTTGTGATGATATGTCTTAAGTGAAATTGCATGGAGCCTATTTTCGTAGACCATTTAAACGCAATTTCTTCTTTCGTCATTTTTGAGGAGTAAAGAACTAACTCTTTAACGGAAGTTTTAGGTATTTATATTTTCACCAAATGTGTGTTCTAAGCTTAAGTAGGGACAACCAAAGATTTTAGCGTGTCCTTTAGATTAATTTTTCAAGAAATTTCACGTTTCCCGTGAGTACTACTATTATCTTTTTAGTATAATTCGTCTAAATAAAATCAGGATATCTTCATTATAAATAAATCATTTTCGTCCATATCAACAAACATTTTTTAATGAAATTTGAGATTTTCTGAGACGATATTGTTCAATCCGAAGCGGATTTACTTGAAATTTGTTGAGTTGAACTACAGAACACTTTAGCCATGTATGTATTCCATAGTTGTGTCGTAAAACAAATGGTTTTGTGTACTACTGGTGTATTTTCTGCAGACTGATATATATGTACAACAAATTGGGTCACAAATTGATGTCAAGACACCATGCAATAAGAAACTTTGTTGGGCAGTTCACTTGCATGAAAAAAAAATAATATTTTAATAATAATTTACGTCATAGAAAAAAATTTCTTTATTTAAGCTTTAGACATATAGACAAATAGTAAATACATTAATACACTCCATTATACTATTGGCTGAGTTAATCACAAACCAAGAAAGGTTCAACTATTTGTTACTTCGATAATTGGTTGCGGATTTGCGACGTTTTTCTGGGCTGGCTTCTGAACCTTTGTCTGTAGGTCTAGTTGGTTCCGAATTAGTAGCTCATGCTGC
Source organism: Hydrotaea diabolus (assembly GCA_963513945.1). Taxonomy (NCBI): domain Eukaryota; kingdom Metazoa; phylum Arthropoda; class Insecta; order Diptera; family Muscidae; genus Hydrotaea; species Hydrotaea diabolus. The sequence goes on along the minus strand of OY740716.1, from coordinate 105,236,229 downwards.
CTCTTCCGAGTGGACGATTGTCTGAATACCATCTCATCCGTTATTTAACAACGGTATTAACATGAATATATAAAACATTCTGAATATTTTACGCGAGAGTAAACTACCGACCCGTATGAGTTCTGAATGATTACTAAATTTATCAGTATATAAATATGAACATTCAAGGCTTAACTTAAGTATGCTTAATATAGATTGTGTGTACGTGTGCATTTTCTTGGGTAAGTGTGCTTGTACCTTTTTTGTTTTTTTTTTATCACTAGTCGATAAGGACAGACTAGACTACAGGCAATCTGTTGCAATCATGTTGGCAGCTTTCGATTAAAATGGGGATTAATAAGTCGTACAAAATTCATCTCTTGCATCAGCATCTTGATCAACTCGCTCAACAGTTGCCAACTGAATCTGATGAGCGAGACAACTATAGAATGTGCATATTTTGAATTCCTAGATTTTTCTAATATCTTTGTCAGAGTAAACAATTTAAACATGTGAACGATTGCAAAATATTTTCGTTTCAGGTACAGAGGAAAGCAATCTCCAGATGCAATACTCGCTGAAATTTCTTGGGTGGTATAAAAACACCTTTGAAGAAGAGGAAGACAAGGAAAAGGATGAAGAAGGGGAAGACAAAGATGAAATTCCAGAATATCTGTTGGACAAAATTATCGACCTGTCTGATGATGACGATAACCAACATATTAGAGAGAGCAGTGATGTTGATCCACAGCCGCCTGCCAAACGGCAGCTGGCCAAATCATTAGTTTATTTTTCTTACTTAAAACTTTCCATAACTAAAATTTCAAAATTATATTTTTTAAATAGTTTTATAATTTTTGATAAATAAAAAATTGATAAAAAAAAAAATGAGAAGTAAATTAATATTAAGCTGGAAAACGCAAATTTTGTATTATGATTATTTTCTTTTCAAATGAAATTTTTTGAAGAAACTGAGAAGCGTATTCTAGATCAAACAGAAAGCAAAAAGGACTTAGTTTTATGGAAAATATTTTTAAAAAGCATGAAAAAAAATAATTTTTCCAACATTTTGCATCATAAGCACCACAAAAATTTTCTAAATCAATTTTTTAAAAAAAATTAATCTGTGGACTCTAGCAATAATTTGGGTTTTACAGATTGAAAAAATATCAATTAGTCGACATGTTATAGCCAAAAAAACCATATAAACAATATGCTGAAAATCGGCATTTGACCACAAAGTTCGAAGGTCGATTAAAAAAAAATTCGAACTAAGTTAAACAAACGCCGCGATACGGGTCTTCTAATTGAGCCTATATTTTTACCCCTCATTCTCAGAATCGACGTAACTTTTGCTAACCTGAATTTGTTCCACAGTGTAACACTAATAACTCAAAATAAACCAAGTGAGGCATATACACTGATGTAATGAAAATTTAGACCCTTTAACTTTATGATTTCTACTTTTATGACCTTCAGTTGCATCGTAATATGCGGAATTTGGCTAAATGGTTTACTTTTACTGACCCCAAAGGCATAATGGTAAACTCTGTCATTTTTGTAAAGTCTGTCGCCAAAAATATATGCTGGCCTGGTTAACGCTTTGATAAATGGCGTCACCCTTCTAGTTCCTTGGACTCGAAAAGTGCATCCTGCTTCCATCAAGATAATGGCATCAATAGTTGTGAACATCCAGTGGTTTGGCATGTGCAACTTTATCCATAGAAAATCCACTTTTGTTTCATCGAGTTGAAAATTTTGACTATTGAAAAGTTTTAAAAATGATACTTTACACGAGTTATCGCTACATTGGATGGTAGGCCTTTGCCACTATCTTCCTATCACTGCGTTCAAAATCAATCGGGATTATCGTGCGATTCATGTCATTAAAGATAGGGACAGCTGAAAAGTGGCTGAAAATCGTTTTTCGTTGGCCAAAATTCTGTAACTTTTGAACCGATCAAAATATTTAATTTATTTAATGGATATATATTAAGTTCAGCTTGACTAAGTTTTAATTACATTAAAATTGATTGATGACTTTTTAAAGAATTCTAGGTCAAAGTTAAACTTTTGATTTTTTTAACTTTTAGAGTAAATATATGGTTTTTTAATTTTTTTATTTATTTATTAAAAAATTAAATATTTGGTTTTTAATAATAATTATAAATATTTTTTGTGATATTGGAATTTTTTTAATGTTAACTCAAAAAATTGTTTAGGCTCAAAAAAATAATAAAATCAACTGGAGATTTTGCTATTATTACAGAAAAATTATTTTTTTTTTGCAAATTTGTTTCATGTAAAGAATATTTACACTTAAAAAAAAAACGTTAATAATATTATCAAAAATCTTGCTTTTACTACAGAAAAATTTATTATTTTTTGCTGTCAAATTTGATAATTTTAAAAACATTTTTAAAATAAAAACTGCAATTGATTTAATAGCATTTGTAACAAGGTTCTGTTTATTATTATTTTTATTACTAATAATAATTATTATTATTATTACTAATACTATGTTTTTCGTAGTTAAATAACAATGAAATTATTAAACAACAATTAATTATTATAATTATTATTCATTTGACTCAAAAATTGATTGCAAATATTCCATATTTTGCTCTGTGCTATTTCTGTTCATTGGCAGTTTTTTGGCTTCTTCATCTAAATCCCGATGTTCCACTGTCCATTGATTGCTAATAGTGCAGATAAACGGACGTTTGCTGACGTGGCGAATAATATATTAAATAGATCTCCATTTGTGGAATTCCGTGAAATTTTTCTAGTATTGTGCTCTCTATAAAATCTGTAACCTTTGTTCCTTTATTCCTGAGCCTCCTCTGATAGTTTTCCAAGTAGCACCAAATGATATTAAATGACATCTTCTCCATGGTAAAGGATTTTGTGAACTGTTGCAGACATATTTCTCCATGGGTAGTTGGTTGTATATATTTTTGCAGTTTCCTTTGCATAATCTCCAAATTTTCGAGAGTCAATTTCGTTATTGCACGCAAGTAATTCTAGGATTATTTTAAATCTGAAAATAGGGCTTAAGTCCACTCCTGTTATTTCAGATGCTGTTTCTGGATCTCAAAAGAATCTTCTTGCGGTATTGCGTGACCCTTGTTTTGGCTGATCTATTATCAAACCAAATTTCCGATATTCATCTTGAACATGTTTCTTTTTTGAACTTCTCAAATCTTTGTTAGTTTCGGTGTTTCTTATTGATCCTGAAGACCCGAAATCCAAATCATAACTGATTTTTAGTATGTGTTCCATAAGTCTTATTCTTGCATGTAGTGGTGATAATCCAAATGCATATGCATCGGTATTATCTAATGAGTTTGTCCGGACTTGATTTAATTGGGTTGATGTTGCTTGGCATATAATGCAGCTGGATGCAGCCTTCGGGTAAGTCAAAGCCTGACCTACTTTTCCATCATCATTGTCAGCACTAATAGGTAGCTTACTTTCATTTGCTGCCCATCTAACTGTAATTGTAATGGCCGCAGTGTTGCAATTTGTGACTTTATATCACTAACTTCTTTCTTAATGGCATCATGAGTTTCTTTTTTGAATTCAAATTTGATAGGTCTGCAGTATTTCGTAGAAGATGGTGTCTCATTTTTCCAAATATCCATTGTTTGCGTTCTACTAGTCGAAGGCTCTGAATCTTCCGAAATCTTTTTCAATCGCAATGGTACAAATGATACCATGATCATATCTGAGTCCGAAATATTTCCACATACAACTTGTTTGTATTCTTTTTCTCTCGAAGAACCATCACATCCCTATTTACAAAAAAGAATTAACTTTGTGTTTTATCTTTAACTCATATTCTATTATTGATTGTAGCAAGCTTTCGGCTGTGTGATCAATTAGAGGTTGTAGTTGTACCTCTGCCGAAATTGGTGTGATTGTAATAGTGCCTTTGATGGCGAACAGTCCATTTTAGCAGCGGTTATGTGATGATATTCTGGATACAAATTTGAGCCCTTTTCAATCGCACGCAATCTGAGCTGAATATATTGCTGTTTTGTTAATTTCAAATCCAGAAATAATGCTAATGCCTCCGCATTTGTAAAGTGTTTTGCATCGCTCGGAGTTGGTATACTTTTAAGAATCCGTTTTTTCCGAAATAAGATATCTGTTCTTGTATTTCGGTGCTACACGAATTTAAGATTAATTTTGGTTTTGGTTTCTAAAATACTCTTCGACCAGTTCTTTATAACTGAAGGTCTCCATATTTTTCTGAATATTTTTATTTGCGTCTGTTATGTTTTATCACTTGCGAATATACGTCCGTACACTTAAAGGATTAACTTATTACTGAGTAAACACTTATCGAATCCGTAATTCTATAGAATTTTAGATACATGATATTAACACATTGATCTTTAATTTCTTATCAGGTAGTACTTAAATTGAACAAAACTGCACTTGTTACCAAGACCATCATATCAGGTAAAACTAATTAGCATCTCGCCAATATGGGGTTGTTTTTATCTTTAGTGGTTTAATGTTGCGATTATTGACACACTTTTAAATTTGTTTATGAATTTGGTTGACCCTAAAATTGATTAACAGGTAAATTTAGAAAGAGATCATATGTCTACTGTATAACCTATTGCGATAATTTTATGACTTTATTTTTTGCTGATCAAAACAAAATCATAAAACCCTTTCGCAGGTATTATATTTAATTATTTCATTATAAGCTATAAAATACCTAAAGCACACATTTAATACACCATTGCACACAAGTACTTATAGGCCTCTTTAAATTATAGTTATTTGATTTTTTTTAGAGTAATTTCATTAAAATGAAAAAAGTGTTCTACCTGCGGGTCGTCGCGGGTACAAACGTATATATAGGGTTAAAGAAGACACTTTCACTTTTCTCTGGGTGGACACGTTTCTTGTTCCCTTGTGATCCCTAGAAGTTATATTCCACTAAAGTTTAAATTTGAGAAAAATATAGTAGTTTCATAAATATTTCATAACGCCCCTAATATTAAACGCTAGAGCTGTACCCACTTACAACAACTATAGTCTTACAGACTATAATCCCACCAACATTATAAAAAAGACCGCAGCACTGTGGCTGAAATTTTGATTTCGTTGGCCAAAAGTGTAATTTTTTGTTACCTATTTTTTGAATTTTTACGTCTTTTTGTAGCTTACGAGGGCGACCGCAAAACTAACTGGCCTGGAACATTTTCTGTTTTACTAGCAACTTTTGTTTTGTTTTTTAAAATCAATCTTTTATAAGCCATCTGTCAAAAATTCCGAAATATTTAATGATTATATTCTTTGTTACAGGTGATTGAAGTAAACAAGTTTTATAATTTTTGAAAAACGGAAAATAAAGAGTTTCGTGCGGTAATTAAACATTTTTATATGAAAGGTTATACGCCACAATTAACTAAAGATAAATTGGATTCTGTTCATGGTGATAATGCACCATCATACTCCACCGTGAAATCCTGGGTTCAACAATTTAAAATGGGTCGTTCAAGTACGGAAGATGAACAACGCTCTGGAAGACCGAAAACTGCTACTACTATTTAAAACATTAGAAAAATATTTAATGAAGTGACTAAAGATAGACGAATAAAGCTCAGAGAACTTGCTGATATTGTTAAAATACACGAAAAACAAGTTTGGAGCATTTTACATGATGAACTCCACATGAAAAGGCTATCCGCAAGATGGGTGCCGCGTTTGTTGACTTTGCCCCAAAAAATCGTCCGTTGGAGCAATTCCGAGGAGCTTTTAGCGATTTATCAGCGTAATCCAATAGAGTTCTTCGCCGATTCATAACTGTTGATGAAACATGGATCCATCACTACATCCCAGAATGCAAAGAATAGTCAAAAAAAAAATGGATAGAAACTGGTAAAAGTGGTCCCAAGGAAAAGTAATGGCCACAGTATTTTGGGATGCAAGGGGTATAATATTTATTGATTATCTTGAGAAAGAAAAAACTGTAAATAGTGAATATTATTGTGCATTATTGGATCGGTTGAGTGAAGAAATCAAGATAAAACGACCGCATTCAGAAAAAAAGTTATTTTTCATCTAGATAATGCTCCTTCACACACTGCATTTTAACTCAACAAAAACTGGCCGAATTACGATTTGAAATTGCTCCGCATTTACCATATAGTCCAGATTTAGCTCCTTCTGATTATTTTTTGTTTTCAAATTTAAAAAAAACTCGGTGGCAAAAATTTTTCGTCCAATAGCGAGCTTATTGCTGAAACTGAGGCATATTTTGAAGGTCTTGAAAAATCTTATTTTTCGGATGGAATTAAAAACTTGAAAAATGTTTGATGAAGTGTATTGAGTTGGAAGGAGATTATGTTGAAAAATAAATAATAATTCAAAAAAACGGTTCTTTTTATGTTAGGCCAGTTACTTTCGCGGTCGCCCTCGTATATATCCAGATAAAGGTAGCCAAAAATTTAGGTTAAACTATTGCTAATTGTGGGCGTTGCATGCTGTCAAACTCAACTGTTTTTTTTTTTTAATTTCAGAAAAAGGTGTTTTTTTTTATCAAAAATAAATGGTTACTACTCGCAAGCTATCATCCATAATGGCCTGCGCACACTTTACCCCGCCGTGGCATCACATCATTTGATGCTCCTATAATATAAGCGCTACTGATCTATTTCCTTGAATGATTTTCTTGAAAACTTTGCCCATTTGCCTTCCTGGCCCTAGGCACCAAAAATATATTTCGGTGCTTTTGCATCTTCTGGAAAATAATTTTTTCAATACCCCCAGAAATGCCTCTATTGTCAAAGTTTTTTAATAGTTAAATTATCAGGATACATTGCTCCTTTACGCTTTTTGAGGAACCTCAATACGGAGCAATAGTTTTCTTATATAGTATTCTTGTACTGAATCCGTTGTAACAGCTATTAAGACGGGCTATTCTTGAATTTTCTGTCACTGCTCTTCTGTTTGGTGCAACCAAGTTAGCCGTTCTACCAAAGATGTGAGTCCTTTAACTTTTCGATCGACATATCTGCTGGGTTCTCTTTATACCTCACATAATGCCTTTGTGCACCTTGAGTAAATTTTACAATGTCATCAACTCATTGTAGAATGAACTTGTTGCTGCGATAACGCAATTGTAGAGCCACTCCAAAAAATTATTTCGAGACTCCTTTTAAAAACGCCAATTAACTAGTAGCAAAGTCGTGAAAGTAGCTTTGCTAAGCATAATTCTAGCATTGGTTGCATTTTCCTGTTTTTAATTGGATTCACTTTTAATTTGGCTGCTAATAATTCAACCCCTGCTAAAGACTTCAAATACACTTTTCTGAAGCATCGACAAGCCCTAGTGGTAGTATTCTTATAGTCGTTGTGGTATTTGCCTATCTTATAGTTTTGATTTCTTCCACTGCTGCTATTTTTTATCATTTGTTTTCCAATCGTTAGAATAGGTTTCGTTCAGTTACTCAGTACATTCTATTTTCTTTATTCACAACTGTTTTGCATTGGCGTTAACAATATATCAAATGTTTTAGCTAAATATGATAACTCAAGCCTTTTTGATATAAGTTTTGAATCGCCTATATTGACTTTAAATCGAAAGTCGTCTTCTTTGTGATTGCACTGTAACCCAACGTTTCTTTGCTGTGATTGTCATCTACATCAATGATCAGTCACCGAAGATTTTTTCTACACAACACTACTTGTAAGAAATGCTTTGCCCCGGTGAAAGACGACCTATTTTGTGTTTATTATGCCGATCCGCCCCACATTGATATAAGTACGAATTATTCCATTACTTTGAGTATGAGTAAATGAAAAAAGCATCGATATGGTCTGCAAGCTGCATAATGGTTGTTTCAATAAAAAAAAAACAAATTTATAAAGAAACCAAAACAAATACTTTTTTATTTTCCTTCTCCTTATCTAGCTGAAATGTTAGTCTTTGCTTAAATATTTTTGTCTTAATAATTTGTGTATTGCAAAAACACGTGATGCACTTACATTTTCTTATTACGAACTTATCGAAGGGTTTCTCATTCTTAACATTTGCAAATTAAAATATGACTTCCCCTTTATATTATATACTTATATATAACAATTAATTTAAAAATTGAGTAATGTTCTGTCCGTCGTTCAGTCCGCACGCGTTTTGTGTTGTCCGCGTTAAAGTTTTCTATCGTCCGTCCTACAAAACTAAAATTACGCAAAATTAAAATAAAACACGAAAACAAATCAACAACCAAACTACAGCACATAAACAAGCATCAACATATTAACTGCAAAGCTAATCTACTATACCAAAATAACATCAAACAAACAAAACCCGAAATAAATAGAACTCATAAAACAAAATTCTAACAAGAACCAAACATACATATGTGCGATAAACCTAACACAACAACAACAATAAGAAGGAAAAAAATGAGAAAAAGAACAGAAAAAAAAATAACACAAAACCAACGATAACGCACTTAGAGAACTTGTTTATCTCTTTCCGTGGTGCATAGAAAAAAAATAATAACATAAAATCCAACGATAACGCACTAAGAGAATTTGTTTATCTCTTTCCGTAGTGCATTGAACTCAGCCCCCCTCCTCCCTCCACCACTCCATATCTTTTCCAATCTGTGTAAGTGCAGTCTTGCTTTTTTTGTCGTTGCTCCTCCAATGTTGAAGGCATAACACTAAGCATTGGAGGGACCAGTAGCGGCAAAGGGGTGAGATTGTTTACTGAGCTTACATACTGACATTTGTTTTTGTTCTCTGGTTGGCGTAATGGTAAAGAAATTTAACATACATTTCGCCAACATACGTGGCCTGCGTACGAATTTTTTCGCTGTGTTCTCCCACATTCATTACCATAGGCCTGATGTTCTAGCTCTTTGTGAGACCCAGGTGCGTGAGGATTCTGATCCACAGGATTTTTACGTCCCTGGGTATCACACCCTACCTCTTTTTATTTCTCACATAGGACTTGTGGTATATGTACGTAACGATATAGTGTTTCAGAGCCGGCAACACTTATGCTCACAAGATCCAGAATTTAACTCCCTTTGGGTTAAGTTCAGGATTGGAACACACGTACTTCATTTCGGGTTTATATACAGAAGCCCAAACTCGGAAAGGGAGGCTTCCCTCAACGGCTTCGACGCCCTTTCCGATTCTATAACTAAAGTTCTGGAGAGTTATCCGGACAGTGAAATCGTCGTTGCTGGTGATTTCAATGTCCATAACTCCGCCTGGCTTTCGCATTCGAGCCAAACAACTCCGGACGGCCAATACGCCGAGCTCTTCGCCGCGCAAATGACTTGACGCAACTAGTGAATGAACCGACACAAATTCCGTGTGTAGAAGGGCACCATCACAATATTCTTGACCTTTACTTAACTTCACACCCTGAAAAGTACGATGTTAATTTCCTTCCACCTCTTGGTAATTCCTTTTCGTATTCCGCCCTTCGTGTCACTTCGATACCACCCCCAAAGCGAACAGTTTTTATCTACGAAAAGGCACGTTGGGCTGAGCTCAACCACTTTTTCAGCATTTTAATTGGAAACTGTGCTTTCTCGACAACGACGTAAATGCTGCTGAAATGATCCAAAATATAATTTTATTTGGATTGAAGACATTTATTCCAAATAAAGTTATGTCGGCTAAACCAGCCAAAAACGGTTGGTTTAACCAGGCATGCAGGGATGCTTTCAGATCTAAAGAGGAGGCGTTGAGAAATTGGCGCCTGAACAAAAACGCCAATACTGAACTGCTGCGGAAACAGGCAAGAACTTCGTGTGCCAGAGTGCTTAGGCGTGAAAAATTTCTACACGAACAACCTCTACGCACAAAGGTTCTTGCTTCCCCAGGGGAAGTAAGAGCTTTTGGTAGTTTGTAAGAAGACTAAAGGATAGTTCATCATCTATCCCAACTCTTGTTAAAGACGATCAGGCATTCACCTACCCAGTTGATAAAGCTAACCTATTGGCTGAAATGTTCGCAGGAAATTCTTCCTTGCCGGAAAGCAATCAACCACTCCCCGTGATCGAAAACGTATCTAGTTCCATGCCACAGATATTTTTTCGAACACGTGGGGTTAAAAGGGTTCTTGCGAATCTCGACGAAAATAAGTCCCCGGGCCCGGATGGTATTTCGGCACTTGTCCTGTGTAAGTGCTCCTCGACGCTAGCCCGTCCATTACGTAGCCTCTTCAACCTTGCTTATCGTGCGGGAGTCTTCCCAGCGTGTTGGAAGGTTGCGAACGTCCAACCAATCCCTAAAAAGGGTGAAGCCAATAATCCTGCAAATTATCGGCCAATCGCGATTTGCTCCGCGCTCTCTAAGGTAATGGAGAGCATGGTTAACCACCATCTTGTGAGGTATCTAGAGTCCAACTGCTTGCTTAGTGATCGACAGTATGGCTTCCGTAGAAATCGCTCTACGGGAGACCTGATGGCCTTCTTGACGGAGCGCTGGAGTCGGTCTATCCACCAGTTTGGTGAGAGTAAGGTTGTGGCTCTGGATATCTCCAAGGCCTTTAATAGAGTCTGGCACGGTGTACTCTTGTCAAAGCTGATGGCTTTTGGCGTCGGTGATACTTTCGCTCGTTTTATATCGAGCTTTCTTAGAGATCGCACTATAAGAGTTGTTGTAGATGGGTTCTCATCCAACAAACATAGGTTTACTGCAGGAGTACCACAGGGCTCTGTCCTTTCTCCCTCTTTATTTTTAATTTTCATTGATGATCTGTTGGGTCAGACCGTGAATCCAATCTACTCCTTTGCGGATGACAGTAACCTATGTCATTCATATCACTGGGTAACAACCAAAAAAAAGTCATGGGTTTCTCAGCTGATTTAGACTAATTTTGGTGTTCTGAGTCCGAATATCACATTGATTTTGCTGTATCAGGTCAACTTTTTGAGATACAGCCATAGGCCTAAATGACCATTTTTCCCTGAAATGTAAGCCTTTTTAAACGCTTCAATATGCTAATATTAGGGGTTTTAAGGGGATTATTCAGGACATATGAAAACTGTTATATACCCTGAAATAAATTCCTAATTTAATAATACGCTAACTTAGTAACCCTAATTCATCTTTTGCTATTAAATGATAACGTCATTATCCGGCAACTCTGTCATTGTATATATAGTAGTATGTAAGTCTAATTAAGTATGTAATCAATAAAAGAGTTCAGTTGCTTATCATCTTCAATCGTCAACACTTGTGTTTCTCTTCGTTCGATCTCTATCTACACATAAGTATACACACACACAAGAAACAAATTTAACAAACAGTGAACAAACATAACAAAAACAAAAGAAGCCTTTAAGATTGTAACAGTTAATCATTCCAATAGGTGCCTTTTATTCTTATTATTGTATAAAATTTATTCTAATTTTTATTGTCTGACAGTACACTGCATATTTCTATCTATTTCAGATTGATATGGCTTCTGCGCGACGTTCATGCATGAATAATCCTGACGTTTTCTGCTACATCTGCGGAGAATACACGCTTTCAGTGGACAGGAAGAACATCACGGGATTTGTGAAGAACGCCTACCAGGCTTACTTTAAAGTCAAGCTGGGTGACCAAGATAAGCCCTGGGCACCGCACACGGTCTGCAAGAACTGCGTGGAATACCTCCGGCGGTGGACGAAGGGCACGAAAACTTCACTGAAGTTTGGGATTTCGATGGTTTGGAGGGAGCCCTTAGACCATGCATCGGATTGTTACTTCTGCGCTATCAATACTACTGGCATCAACCGGAAGAATCGGCACAGCCTCCAGTACCCCGACCTTCCATCTGGCCGCCGTCCAGTTGCTCACTGCGAAGAAATTCCTGTACCAGCGTTCACAGAGCTTCCTGACATCCACGACGAGGCCACCACTGCAGACGAAGGAGGATATATAACAGACGAGGAGTATGAAGCACAAGATGGTTGGCAGCCCTTTTCACAATGTGAGCTTAATGATCTTGTTCGGGATCTCAGCTTGTCGAAGACTTCATCCGAGCTGTTGGCCTCCAGACTGAAACAGAAAAATCTACTTGGCGAGGACGCGCGTATCACTTTCTTTCGTAGAAGGCATGAGGACTACATGGGCTACTTCTGCCAGGAGGAAGACCTAGTGTACTGCCGAGATGTCGCCGGTCTTCTTGTTAAACTCGGGGCTCCTACATACGATCCGAGAGATTGGCGACTCTTTATTGACAGCTGCAAGCGCTCTTTGAAGTGTGTGCTCCTCCACAACGGGAACGAGTTCGCCTCAATCCCTCTTGCTCACTCCACAACTCTCGTAGAGAAATATGAAGCAGTGAAGTACGTGCTCGACAAAATCCAATATGAGCAGCACCAATGGTTCATCTGCGTCGACCTCAAGATGGTGAACTTTCTACTTGGTCAGCAGTCCGGGTTCACGAAATACCCATGCTTTATATGTATGTGGGACAGTCGAGACAGAGCCCAGCACTATGTAAAGAAAGTGTGGCCGCCACGAGAGCAGTTAGTACCTGGTGCGGGAAACATCATAAACGAACCTCTTGTTGACCGGGAGAAGATATTGATCCCACCGCTACACTTGAAGCTTGGGTTAATGAAACAGTTCACGCGTGCTCTGGACAAGGATGGGAGGTGCTTCAACTACCTGTGCCGAGCCTTTCCGCGACTGACCATTGAGAAGCTGAAGGCCGGCATTTTCGATGGGCCACAGATACGGCAGCTCATAAAGGACACAGAGTTCGAAAAGTCCATGAACACGTTAGAGTGCGCCGCGTGGAAATCGTTTGTGCAAGTGGTGAAGAACTTCCTGGGGAACACGAAGGCAGCAAACCACGCCAGACTCATCAGCAGCATGATAGAGGCCTTTCAAAAGCTCGGGTGTTTGATGAGTATAAAAATGCACTTCCTGTTCTCACACATGGAGAAGTTTCCTGAAAACCTTGGGGCGATGAGCGACGAGCAGGAAGAAAGGTTCCATCAGGACATGCGCCAAATGGAGGATAGGTACCAGGGGAGGTGGGACGCAGTCATGATGGCGGACTACTGCTGGATGCTGAAGAGAGACAACCCAGCAGCTGCTCACAAACGGGAATCGAAGAAACGCCGATTTATGCCGTGAACTCTGAACTTTTGTGTCACGTAACGCTCATTGTTATACTAATATTATGATAAATATGCTTATTTAATTTGATGGAGTAAATAAAAACTTAATAAATTTGCATACGTTGACTTTTATTTCTTGAGGAAAACGGAAAAAATCTTCCGGGGTTTCTCAGCAGATGATCCAAAGAAATGTTTTTTTACGAAAAATCGATTTTTAAAAATTTCTGTAGCAAAAAATCCTGACCTGATAGAACAAAACCAAGGTCATTTTCGGACTCAGGGCATCTAAATTAGTCTAATTCAGCTGGAAAACCCTAGACTTTTTAAAAAAAAAAAAATTTTGTTGCTCAGTGTATTCATTCGACCGCAGGCCGAGTCTTCAAGCCATATCCGAATGGGGTCGAGTGAATAGAGTAGATTTTAATGCGCGTAAGACACAGTGCAATATCGTCAATTTCTATCGATGGTACGGATATTGAACAATCAGAAGCTCTTGATGTTCTGGGCATGAAAATACAATGTGACGCTCGTTGGGCGAGACATGTATTCGAAGTGTCGAAAGAAGCACTCAAGTGCATAGGCTTCTTAAAGCGGTGCAAGAAATATTCCACTCCTTCTGATCTTTTCAATATCTATACAACTTACATCAGGCCGAAGATGGAATACAATTCCCATATATGGGCAGGTGCTCCAAAATCATCCTTAGAGCTACTTGACCGTGTTCAAAGGAGAGCGATGGTGCTCATAGCTGACAGTAGGGTATCTAACTCTATTGTTTCCCTTGATCATCGTCGGAATGTGGGTTGCGTGACGCTGTTCTATCGTTACTTGCATGGTGTGTGTTCATCAGACATCCGTCGCCTTATTCCTGACGTGAGGATGTTCGGCAGGGATACGCGACATTCTAGGAATTCACACCCGTTTGTTATCGATTGGCCAGTTGACCGCACTATACACTACAGATCAAATTCGTTTTTCGCTCGTGCAGTCCGTATGTGGAATCGACTTCCAGCAAATGTGTTTTCCACTAATTGCGACATCCAGAAGTTCAAGACAAGTGTCAATACACATTATTCCCTCTTTCCCCCCTCCGATCCTTTACCTTCCACTCGCCAACGCAATGCACTGCATGTATAGGGGGCATCCCCTGAGTGTTGTTCTTAAAAAAAAAAAAAAAAAAAAAAACAAGGTTGAAGAGGTTGCGTAATGGACGGGCTAGCATCGAGGAGCACTTACACAGGACAAGTGCTGAAATACCATCCGGGCCCGGGGACTTATTTTCGTCGAGATTCGCAAGAACCGTTTTAACCCCACGAAAAAATATGGAGGCATGGAACTAGATACGTTTTCGATCACGGGGAGTGGTTGATTGCTTTCCGGCAAGGAAGAATTTCCTGTGAACATTTCATCCAATAGGTTAGCTTTATCAACCGGGTCAGTGAATGCCTAATCGTCTTTAACAAGAGTTGGGATAGATGATGAACTATCCTTTACTCTTCTTACAAACGACCAAAAGCTCTTACTTTCCCTGGGGGAAGCAATAACTTTTGTGCGTAGGGGTTGTTAGTGTAGAAATTTTTCACGCCTAAGCACTCTGGCACATGAAGTTCTTGCCTCTTTAGATCTGGCAGCATCCCTGCATGCCTGGTTAAATCAACCGTTTTTGGTTGGTTTAGCCGACATAACATTATTTGGAATTAATGTCTTCATTCCAAATATAATTGTATTTTGGATCATTTCAGCAGCAGCATTTACGTCGTTTTGGAGAAAGCACAGTTTCCAATTAAAATGCTGAAAAAGTGGTTGAGCTCAGCCCAACGTGCCTTTTTGTAGATAAAAACTGTTCGCTTTGGGGCTGGTATCGAAGTGACACGAAGCGCGGAATACGGAAAGGATGCTGGAACAATGCAGTGATCAGAATTAAGAGGTGGAAGGACATTAACTTCGTACTTTTCAGGGTGTGAAGTTAAGTAAAGGTCAAGAATATTGTGATGGTGCCCGGAATTTGTGTCAGTTCATTCACTAGTTGCGTCAAGTCATTTTGCGCGGCGAAGAGCTCGGCGTATTGGCCATCTGAAGTTGTTTGGCTCGAATGCGAAAGCCAGGCGGAATTGTGGACATTAAAATCACCAGCAACGACGATTTCACTGTCCGGATCCAAGACTTTCGTTATAGTATCGGAAAGGGCGTCGAAGCCGTTAAGGGAAGCCTCCCTTTCCGAGTTTGGGCTTCTGTATATAAACCCAAAAAAAATAAAACCCTAACAAAAGTGCCTATGTATTCAATTGAGATTTCCTTATAATTATCTTACCCCATGTGAATATCACTCCCAAGAGCGCCAAAGATGCCTGACTGCCGACTATACTTTTCTATTGATGTTCACATTCTAAAAAAATACAGGTAGAAAAAGTGAAAACAATTATTGCTGCAGTATTTTTCAGAAGGGTGGATAGGCTTATCTGAAACCTCTATTAGAGATGGTATAATACTGGTCATTATTTTCTGCAAGATGTCGTATGATGCCAATACGTCTTTTGCATTGTCTGGCAATACCATTCTTAAAGAGTTGTAGTTATCGCAGCTCAGTTCCAGTTACAACATGAGCGCAATAGCTGGTGTAAAAAACGACTCTGATGATGGTGAAAGAAGATTTTTTGGAATTCTAGGGCTGTTTTTTATTTATTAACATTTCCTAAAAAGTATCCGAAGCTTCTTCCTCAGACATAGTTTCAAGAGTGTTAGACAATCGTTTTTTTTTTAATTTTGCCTTTAATCTGCATATGGTTTGCAGGGAGCTCCGCAAGTAGTATAAAGTAATACATAGCTCAATATTTGTAATTATCCATGCAGAATACTATGATTGGAATCCCGGTTCAGAGAGTTTGCGGATTTCCACTTAATATCAAATAATTTTATTTTTTTCAATTTACTTTTTCTTGAAACTGGCATGATGCGTTTTTCCACAATTTTTTTTTGCAAAAGTAAAATTCTAAAATGGTTTAGTTTTTTTTATAATATTTATATAAGAAATTACCTGTTATTTTATACTCGTATGAATACAATAGGTAAAAGGTACATTCATTTTGATATATCCCTGCGACTTGGTATCCAAATGGAACCGCTGAATGGAAATATTTAGTATCAATGCTATAGGTCTGGTATGGTACTGGTCTTTATTTTGTGCAGGATGGCGTATGATGGCAAAACGTCTTCTCCATTTTCTGACAATGTCATTCTTAAAGAGTTGTTAGATATCGCGGCTCAGTTCCAGTTGCAACATGAGCGCAATAGCAGGTGTAAAAACAGAATCTTATGATGGTGAAAGAATACTGTTTACAATTCTTTTAAGACGTTTCGGTAAAGTTGTTGGTAGTACATTGGCAATTTAATGGAATCCTAGGGCTGTTTTTTTTTATTCATTAACATTTCCTAAAAAGTATTCAAAGCTTCTTCCTCAGACATAGTTCCAAGAGTGACAACCGTTTTTTTTATTTTTGCCTTTAATCTGCATATGGTTTGCAGGTAGATGTATAAAGTAATAGCTCGATATTCGTATTTATCCATGCAGAGTACTTCGAATGGAATCTCGATTTAGAGAGCTTGCGGATTTCCACTTAATATCAAATAATTTAATTTTTTTCAATTAACTTTTTCTTGAAACTAGCATGATGCGTTTTTCCACCATTTTTTTTTGTGCAAAAGAAAAATTCAAAACTGTTTAGTTTTATTTCATAATATTTATATAAGAAAATACCTGTTATGTTATACTCGAATAAACACAATAGGTAAAAGGTTCATTCATATTGATATAACCCTGCTACCTGGTATCCAAATGGAGCCGTTGAATGGAAATACTTAGTATCAATGGTGTAGGAATAGAATTATCTTCTAAAAAGTAAAAGAAGATGTGTAAAGTAATTCGCACTCACTAATTGCATAAATAACTGGGAACAAGAAAAAATCATTAGCTCATAATATTTTTAAAATGACGCACGAAATAGATAAAAAAAATATATTTATTAAAGACAATCCCACAATTTCCTAAAAATATTTTAAAAATCCCAATATTTGGATTTTTTAGTTTTCGTGATTTATTTTCCACATAATTGACAAAAAAGTAAATCCTTTAGCATTTTGATTTACAACACTTATATCCATCTAAGAATCCTATACAGTTTTTGATCCCAGCTTTGCGATAGGAGAAATTAGGGCTAACTTTTGCATTTTACATAAAAAATGCGGTATTTCAGATATCAATAGCACGAAAAAAAACAACAAACTTTTTTAATTAACTTCTCCAAGAACTATCTTTAAAAGGAGAGTTTGTGGCTGCAAGAGTCAAATAACTAACAATGACAAAAAAACCGAAAAAATTCAAAGAATATTACAGCATCAACAATGTTGACCTTATTATTGAAATGTAAACTAACGACTAAAAAATAAAAAAGTTTGCAAGGCACGCAAAGCAAAGAATTAAATGAAATGTGGATGTTTGGCAAATTAAAAAAATAAAAACAGAAAAGAGGAAATGCACACACAGTCACATGTATACGTACATAGCTCCATTTTGCTTACAATTCCTGACAAAGAGAAAAAGAGAGTCAGTGTAAATAACAAAATAACTTCTTTGTTTTGATCATAAATAAATGTACGTTTGTAAATGTGTGAACATGTACAAATTAAATGCAACTAGAATAGATACGTTTGTATGTACAAGCGAAGAGAAGAATAGGGAAATATTTAATTTCGGTTGTTACTATTGGAAAAGCACATGGCCGGACCTGCGGTTAACACCCTCCCCACTGTGGAAGATTACAGCTTTCAAAAGGCAAAACTTCTACCTTTGAAACAGCACGCTTGACCAATTCCTTACTTGTTCGAACTTTTACTACACGAACAACACCGTTGTTACCGTGAACAACATCAGTCACTCGACCCATTAGTGGGAATGTTTTCATCATTTAAAACGACCAGAGCTCCACAAGTGATATTGCTCACGCCGCTTCGAACGCTTTTGCAAAAGCGTTTTATAAGAGGTGCTCCACTTTTTCCAAATCATTTGCTGCATATGGAAAACCCGCTGCCATCTACTAAGGCGGGCTATGTCAACATCGTGCTTCATTATGGATATTAATGGAATACCAACTAAAAAATGACCGGGAGTCGGAACATCAAGATCATCAGGGCCCTCAGATATCGTACACATCGGACGAGAATCCAAAATTGCAGACATTTCACATGTCAATGTTAGCAGTTCATCAAAAGTGAACTGGCTGAGACCAACTGGAAATGGAATTGCGCGGACTTTACGGCAGCCTCCCACAATCCTCCAAAATGAGGAGATCTGGGCGGAATAAATTTCCATTCTATGTCATCTTCAAGAGCTGCCTTAATTCGGACAGCTCGTTCCTGGCGCCCACAAAAATTGTTGCGTTGTCCGACCTACTTGTTTTAGGCCCACCCCTCTTGGCAACAAAGTGGTGGTCGTTGAAAAACATATACAAATTGAGATGTAGCATTTTACTGGATGTCGATTCCTCACATTGGATTTATAATAAAACGGTCCACAAAAGTAGATGCCTGTGGTGTGGAAGGCTTTATTTGGTCGTTCAGGGTCGGATGGTAATTGCCCAAAATATGTTGACTTATCCATGGCTTCACTTTAAAGTACAGCACGCATTTATTATGGAGAATTTTTAAGTCGACCACCTTCCTACGAATCAAGCCAAACGAGTCAAGGTTTGGCGACGAAGAGTGAAGCTTGATCGAAGGGAAAACATGTTCTTGCGGCTGCAATGCCTTATACTCTGCTGCAAAAAATATCAGCTGAATGTTTTTTTTTATCAAAAGATGAGTCCCATTTTTATCTCATATGGGGATATATCTTTAAAAGGCTTTCTCCCTTTGAAATAGATAATGATAAGGTAAACATAGGCAAATATACGTTGAATTTTCGTAAAAGCATTGTGATACTTACGCTGTATGTACAAGTCAGTCTTCGTTAACAAAACCAAAAAGCTTTGCGACGCTCTGGCAGCTCAGCCACAAATTCTAGATTTCTTGGCCACATTAACGGATCAGCAGACAAAAATTCAGGCTCATCACGCTAGAGGGAAGAATCAAGAAGCTCTTCAGAGGTTGCTCCTCTCGAAAAAATGTTCGCGGAATCTAGATTTATAGGTACAGAATGACACGGTACCCGATTGTAGATCTCGGGTAGATCTTTTCTGATCTATGAGTTCAGCCAAAAGAGCCGCAGCAGCCAGTTCCAGTTGGGTCACGGTAGGATTATTTAATGAAGATACTATCGATTTAGAGCATAATAATGTTGTTTTCACCATACTTCCTAGTTAATATCTCACGTAGGTGGAAGCGCCATAAGCCGACAAACTCGCATCACAAAAGGCAAAGCGAGGAAAGCCAAAATTTTGAACAGCGGAAAACCTGGAAATGTATTCGAGCCACGACGTGTGCAGCGACAGCGGCAGACTTTTAATCCCTCTGGATCTGTATTTTCCACAAATGTTGCATAAAGATTTTTACGTCAAAACTGCCCGTTTAGTGACCATCTTTCCAGCATCGACATGTGAACAGTAGAAAATAAAATTTTTACTTTAAAGGTCCCAAACCAGTCCCAGGGTTTTTGTGAAGTCTGTTCCATCATGGAATTTAAGCATCTGCTCCCACTGCTCAGAAGGTAAATTGCTAAGCATGTCCGATAGGTTAGAACACCATTTGCCAATAACAAAATCGCCCTTTCGCAACGCTGAGACTTGCTGCCTTATTGCCAGAACCTTGTCAACAGAATTACCTCCGGATATCAAATCGTCGACATAGAAGTCACGGCATTTAATTTTTGCACCCGAGGGGAAGTTTGGCTCTTGCATACTTCACTCTCGTGTCCCCTCCACAGAATTAATTGTAAATAGTCGTCAGGATGATAAACTCGTACGTACCTGTACATTTCACATATATCGCCACTGAGTGCCACCTTGAAGAAACGATACCGCAAAAGTACATTAAAAAGCTTTGACCAGCATATAAAATATCATGCAGACAAACCACTTGTTGTTTTTGCAGAGCCATTAAAACAACTCTCAGCTTTGTTGACGTGCTGTCCTGCTTATGTACACAGTGATGGGGTACAAAATATGTCTTTGGAGATTGTTGAGAATTAGTGGCATGTCATTAAATTCGGCATACTGACTCATAAACTCGGTAAAGCAGCTTTAATTTCTGTATACCGATTACATTTTTTCTCCACACCCTTGAATCGCTGCAAGGCTATCATAATCGTACTGAATATGCACCCGAAGTCAAACGGACAACATGCTTCGAAAATTGATTTTTACAGAAGGAATCCTCAGCTGATAACGACAAACAACCCTCGAATAATTTTCAACTTCTAAAAACGTTTCAGTTTTTAGTTTCCAAACTATCATCATCATCATCACAGGAATGACGAGCGCGAACGTTTGCCCAACTGACATAAGCTCAAAAAATAGGTCAGCTTCAATGAAAATATTAATTCTGCCATTTGTCAACGAATTTATTTAATTCAAGGCTTCCATCCCAGATACCCGAAACTGAAGCACAAACCTTGTTGTATTTCAGCTGCAGACTATTCATTAGATTACTAGAAATTAAATGAAGCTGCGGATCCAAAATCGCAGGACAGGGCACAAAAACTCCAGTACGATTTTTACTAACATTATTGCGGTGGCCAGCAATCCATTCACAACTGAAGATTTACAACTTTTTGCTGCTGATGTTAAAGTAACTAGGACAGCTTTAGATCTGACTCTGGCGACGATGACACTTTACCTTCCATAGGCAGTCTAAACACAACCTTAATTTTTTGGCGTCCTTGATGCGTAATGACAGAGAGAGATTGGCGAAGCGTGGACAACTTGCTATGAAATGCTCACAAAAAACACATAAACTGGACACAGCTGCAGAAGAGACATGCACATTAGAGAGTACCACCTTACAGGAAAAAGAAGATCCCCGTACACCTTTGAATATGAATTTTTATTGCAAGGTAGTTTCGAAAAAAAAACTTTATTTTTTTGCCGAACTTAGGTGTCGCGATTTTTCTTTATATCTTCTTCATGTTACATAGTAGTTTTTTTCATTTTGTACATGAATCTGCCATGGCGGTCACCGATTTGCAACGCATTAACAACATTTTTGCTAGTAGCAACTAAGATATAATGGGTAACAGAGAACTGCATGCGATCATGTTTTTCTGATTTGTGATATACTCATAAAAAATGCGGTATAAGTAGTTACATACAACGCATTCAATGCGATAGTTTTGTTCATTACATTTTTGGTAGCAAAACATTAATGTTCACATAGCCGAACATACTGAATGACCGAATGTTCACATCGACTTCGGGTATGCGTTGCCTTTAATGATTAACTGCAAATACCAAAACTATCGCAAACATCGCACCAATAATATAAATAGAGAATAATAATATACTCAGAGAATAATTATATTGCGATGTTTTACTGTTCGATCAGAAAATAAATAATTATAACATTTCTTTCATTGTTTTCATTATATACGATAACAACATATACATGGTATAAATAACAAATAAGTAGAAATGCGTATATGTGACGCGCAAAATAAAAAGGGACCTAAGGTTAAAAACCAGTTTTGTTCAGGAGAGCCATTTTAAAGATTTTAAAGACTTTCATAAAACGCGCATATCTCTGGGAGGGAACACTTTTGGGACATGGGATCGGTCTCATTTGATGCTCAGATGTTGTTCACATCAAAAAAAAGTGAAAAGTTGATGAAAAAATTTGTTCAGGAGAGTCATTTTTAAGATTAGGTCCCTTTCTATTTGCGCTTAGAATCGACGACTTCACTTTCATAAAACGCGCATATCTGTGGGAGGGAACACTTTTGGGGCATGGGATCGGTCTCATTCGATGCTCAGATGTTGTCCTCATCAAAAAAAAAATGAAAATTGATTTTTTTAGCCTTAGGTCCCTTTCTCTATGCGCTGTCACATATATGTATTATTTCAGTGGGTGTGCTATGTCAGATAAGCAAGCTTTTATTGCTGGTCAAATTGCTAATGGTGTTTACACCTTATCACAACGACATAAGGGAAGAAGTTATAATATTTTAAGGAATATATAGGGTGGTTCATATAAAGGTATTTTTTCAGAACAAAAAAGATATATAAAAATTCAAATCAAGTGACATTTTATGGCATATATTTTTTGAAAATTATTTCATTCCAATGTTGGCACCTGTATTATGGAATTGAGCATTCGGTAAGAAACGGGAAGATCCGCTGTTTTCGCCCAAAATGTTGTTCAGTGATAAGGCCTATTTCTGGCTCAACAACAAAGTCAATAAACAAAATTGACGCATATGGGCTGAGGAGCAACAAGAAAAGTTTCAAGAGGTGCCATTATACCCAAAAGTGATGATGACCGGAACGTAACCGTGAATGGTGCTCGCTTTCACGCCATGATATCGATCTTTATGCTATGAAGCCCGTAATTGCCATACAGCTGCTCAAACAATGGTTCTATTGCGAGGTCATTTCGAAAAACAGCTAATTTCACGTTTTGGGCAGGTGAGTTGGCCGCATAGATCGAATGATATCACACCTTTACAAATTTTTCTTTGGGGTAACGTAAAGTACAAGTCTATGCTGACAAACCAGCTATGATTCAGGTTTTGGAAGTCAACATTACGTGTGTCATTAAAGCCATACCGATCGAAATGCTCGAACGAGTCATCCAAAATTGGACCCTCAGAATGGAAACCCTGAATCAAATTACCAATAAAGATTCCACACTTGATTTGAATTTTTATATTTTTTTGTTCTGAAAAAATGCCTTTAGAGGGATCACCCTATATTGAAAGAATAATTGAAAACACTGTGGAAGGGTTCGTACACTGCCGCAAAAACGAAATAATCCAAGTAGTTCATAGCGGTGGATCACCTGCAACAGTAGATATGTGGAGTGATATCTATTTAAAGCATTGCACTACCAAATAAATTTTAAATTGACATGGTCCTGGGAATGGTATCGATGGATTTCGAAAGATCACGGGGGAAAATATTTTTAAGAATTCAAAATATTGAAGAAATAACATTTATAACGGACAGAGGATCTTATGTTGTTAAAGCCTTGAAAAACAACACACGCTTGAATTGTAGCAGCCATTTATTTTCAAAGGTGTTAAAAAAGGCCTTTGATGAAACAACAGAGCTTAAAGGGATATTAAAATCGTGCCAAAAACTAGTTTAATATTTTAAAAAGGCTAATTTGCAGCACAGATTGTCGACTTCTTTAAAAAGCCCATGTCTTCGCGATGGAATTCAAATTATACGATGCTTAAATCTATCCTCGAGAATTGCTTAAACATCAATGAAGTTCTAACAGACAATGGTGGAAGACAACGTCTAATGCAAATAAATATTTCCACGTTGAAAGTTCTAGTTGAATTATGCAAGAATTTTGAAGTGATTTAAAAAAAATGCAACTGCAAAACAACGACCTTTTACGAGTAGGTATACACATTTTTGCATATCTTCAATAAACAATTTAGAAAATGCTTCATACAATTCCCAGTCAGCATCATCGTTACTATTGGAAACCACCTTCTCATTGATAAGTAGTGGGCTAACAAATTCTTCCATTCCCCCAATATTATCATCTACTGCAAACAGCACTTTAGAAAATGTTTCCAGTAACTCAGATTCAGCGTCTACAA
Source organism: Hydrotaea diabolus (assembly GCA_963513945.1). NCBI lineage: Eukaryota > Metazoa > Arthropoda > Insecta > Diptera > Muscidae > Hydrotaea > Hydrotaea diabolus. The sequence goes on along the minus strand of OY740716.1, from coordinate 105,212,388 downwards.
ACTCGTAAATTATGACATTCAATTTTTTTTCTAAAGCTTATTAACAGAGTCAACTCTGACAACGCCAGAGACTTCTTCACAGGAAGTAGAAAAATAGTAAAAATAACAGAAAATTTTGATGTTATTGAGTGGTGGAAAATCAATTCGAATAAGTTTTAATTGAATAACAACATAATCCAATCCTAACAAATAATTTTGCGGATCATAGTTTGGTTGAGGGAAATAATAGTAAGGTTGTTGGGATTATAACATGGCTCCTTCTGAATCATACTATGGTTGTGAGGATCACACTATGGTAGTCTGTGAAACATGCTTTGGTTGAATGGATTTATAATATGTTTGTGGTGATCATAATATGGTTGTGTGAGAATCATACTTCTGTTGCGAGGATTATAATATTGGCCAACAATAGTATGATGCTCTTCGAATATTGTCACCCCAAACATACTTTTTTCAGCGTGCAAGGGGGTTCAAAAACTTATTTTTTGTGGCTGTTCCGAACATCCAAAACAGCAATGTGTAATATAACCGGCTACGCCCAACTTTTGCCTTTCTTGCTAGATTTTACTTAAATGTCATTCATCTTAATACAATTTAAGATTAAAAGTGTTTATCTTATTTTAAAAAATTGGATTACTCCTGATGCTCATTTCATTTTTTGTTTTTTTTTAGGTAAAAAATCAAGGTCAAAATTCTTCGCAACTCCAATAATATCATTGACTGTCGGATTTACTCTGACGATATTAGTTGCTGGATTAGCTGTCATTCTGGCTCTTCGAACTCCATGTAACAATAACAGACGGCGTCAAAAAGAGTTCTGCAACGATCGCAATTCCCGAAACTGTTCACCTGAACCCAGCGAAAAAAGTATAGAAAGTAAGGAAATTGATACGAACGATGACGAAAAAAATCCAGATGTTGTACCCGACACGATTGATTCTACTGCACAGGTACGAAAAGTTAAACATGCTTGTTTTATTATACCCTGTACTGCAAACTTTACACAAAATATCATAAAACAAAATATTTTTTTTTACATGTTGCTTACGACAAATAATCGAAATTCGCAGAGTAAAACTATGCCACTCCTTCTCATAAAAGTCAGTCTTAAATGTATTATATACGGATAAAGTACAAAGCCGTTTAAAGCTTTCAAAATTAAGCATTCCAGAGAAAAGATTACACGAAAAACAAGTACAAAAAACTGAAGTCGGTCGTGGCCGACTTTTATACACTGCACTTGTAGATGGTCCGAAAAGCCAAATAAAAAAAGATTTTAGATCATTTGTGAGAAAAATTTACTCTTTATTTTCGAGAGAGGAATTACTCCAAAAACTTATAACATCAGGTTTGTTGTTGTTTGTCATAGAGGGAAGGGAAAATAAGCCAGCAAAGTAAAGCAAAAACATCACCGTCTGGTAGACGCGGCGTTTCGTCATTGGTGTGGGCGACTTTTCAATTCCATTTTGTGTGCTGCCGACCTGGCCTCTACTCGTTTAACGATCTTTATATACAAAGCATGCATTTATTTTGCATATGCGAAGTATTATTGTCGAAGAGAGAGGCACAATCGACTCACTGAAACAATTCCTACCATAATACTTACTCTTTATCGTAAAATCGGTTTAAAATATATGTTTGAGCTATATTTTAATCTGAGCTATATTTTAATCAATTTCGACAGCGTCCGTCCTTGGTGCAAGGATTTTACTTGTGCCACATTTCATCTAGATTGGATATAATACGTCGATCGGTACTTAAAGATGGGTCTAGCTCAACACCGACGGATGAACAAGGCTAGATCGTCTAAGAAAAGGACGATCAAGAATGTATATACTTTATAGGGTCGCAGATCAATATTTACTGGTATTGCAAACCCCTTCCCTTCGGTGGAGGAAAAAAAATCTTGTAAGTGTGATGTTGACACATGTACAATGGTTTTTCGTGTACCTTCGTACGGCTGATGTTTCGTTGTAAAGGTTTGCAAACATCAATTTGTATATATGGTTGATTCTGAGATTATGGACCACTTTGCTGTAAAATCTAATATTCGCTAAAATTCAAATTCCAAACCAATCTTGACTTCAAGCAACTCTAATATGATTAAACATTACATGAAGTGGGTGCACATCTAATAGTTTTTTCGTCTACAGTCTTATTATTAAATTAAATCTTAAATTCTGCAAAAATCTAATGCCAAAAATGATGTCGAAATTGGTCTACAATCTCAGAATCACCCATATCACATATACTTATAACTGATGATCAATCTGAAGGTATTTTTTTCGAAATAAAAAAGTACATAAATTCAAATCAAGTCGGGAATTTTTTTGATCATTTGAAAGGACATTTTATGCCATTTATTTTTTGAATACAATTATCTTTAAATGTTGGCCGCAACTACCAATTTTAGATGACTCGTTTGAGAATTTCGACCGGTATGGGTTTAATGACAGACGTAATGTTGGATTCCCAAACCTGAATCGTAGCTAGTTTGTCAGCAAAGACTATGACTTTACGTAGCATCAAACAAAATGGTCTAAACTTGTGATAAATTAGCTGCTCTTTGAAATGTCCTCTCAACTATCCACCTCTCAACAATCCACTGTTTGAGCAGCTGTACGGCAAGTGACAATGTCCTATTGAAAGCAAATGCTGTCAAGATTACGGGCTTGAATTTCAGGTAGCAAAAAGGCCGATATCATGGTGCGATAGCGAGCACAATTCACGGTTACGTTCCAGTCATCATCGTTTTTGAAAAAATTTGGAGCGATGATTCCACCAGCCCATAAAACGCACCAAACCGTGGTTATCTCTGGGTATAATGGCACCTCTTGAACCTCTTCTGGATGCTCTTCAGTTCAAAAGCGGCAAATTTGTTTATTGACGTTGACGACAAAAACATCGATGCATCACACTTTAACATCCGTCTATAAACACCGAAGATATAAAGAATAACTTAAAAACAACCCCTACATTCAGCAAAATAGGAAAAAAATAGAAAAAATTCAAAATTGTTTTGTGGAGATTATCGACATACTTCCTTATGCTCTTTTTTCACTCTTGAAGTGTTTGGCCAAAACAAGTCAAAATGAGACGTTTTCCCATACAAATTGAAGTGATGAAAACGTCTCACTTTGACTTGTTTTTGTACGAAAGAGGAACGAAAACGTTTCGCACAGGCGATGCCACCTTAAATAAAGTGTGGCATCTCCAAAATAATCTTTTTTTTATCGTTGGTTGGTCATCTCAAGGCAGATATTTTAAATCAATCGTCAAACCTATTTGGTGAAATAGATATTTTATGAAGTAAAAGTAAAAATAAGCGTGCTAAAAGAAAAAAAAACTTTATTTAATTTATCCATTTGTTTAAGAAAAATATGTATTTCAGTATTTTAATAGTTACCACGTTGTTCTTTGTTTGTAAACAATAATGAACTGTCAAACGAAAACCAAAACGAGAATGAAAACGACCACAAATTGTGTGAAAATTGGTTGAGACGTTTTGAAAAGTTTCGAGTGAAAACGAGAATAAATGGCCTAATGAAAATGCAGTATTGGCAAGAGTTTAATGATTTTGTGCGAGCTTTAATTTCCTGATATTAGGATTGTACATTAGGGTAGTATCACCTGAGATATGATGGGTAAGTACCAAAAGGGGGTACTTGAGGTCACTGACTTTAAAAACATAAAAATTGGTCTCTTCGAGACAGAAACATTGATGTGTATAAGTTTATGTGACAGCGCATAGAGAATTCAATTTTCATTTTTTTTCTTTTTTTTTGATGTGGACAACATCTGAGCATCGAATGAGACCGATCCCATGCCCCAAAAGTGTTCCCTCCCAGAGATATGCGCGTTTTATGAAAGTGAAGTCGACGATTCTAAGCGCAAATAGAAAGGGACCTAATCTTTAAAATGGCTCTCCTGAACAAAAAATTTCATCAGCTTTTTTTTTTTGATGTGGACAACATCTGAGCATCGAATGAGACCGATCCCATGCCCCAAAAGTGTTCCCTCCCAGAGATATGCGCGTTTTATGACAGTGAAGTCGACTATTTTAAACGCAAATAAAAAGAGACCTAATCATTAAAATGGCTCTCCTGAACAAAACTGGTTTTTAACCTTATGTCCCTTTCTGCATTTACAGAAGATATAAAGAAAAATTTAAAAGCTTGACTCCAACGTTCGGCAAAGAAAATTTTTTTTTGAAACTACCTTTCAATAATACTTTAAAATCGATAGTGTACGGCAAACTTATTTTTACCTGTATGGTGGTACGCTTTAATGTACACGTGTACTTACAAAGCGTGGGACGGTAATTTTTTTATCATTTTCGGATTTTTAAATTGCGCCTAATTAAACCGTGTAGGCCTTGCAAAAATACAAAGAACTGCATTTTTTGGGATTGCACTAACACCTTTTATACTAAATGCATTTACTATTCCATAAAACAGTTTATTTAATTTTTTTTGAAATCAGTTAATCACACAAGTGATTATAATGTAACTTGTGTTGACTTAAAATAATTTTTTACTAATTCGAGGTCGCTGAAAATTAATCTAATCTCCATTTTTCACCATCAGCTCGCATTTTTAAGGTACATTTACACACAGCAGAAAACACACACATATTGAAAACTGTTATATTGGTATGGATATCGTGATTTTTTATCAAATCATTGGTCTCAGTAAATTGTGAACAAAATAAAAAGTTGTGTACCTACCGATTTTACGGGCAGCATTTACAATGTGGAAATCCGGTTCTGGTCAAAACCATATAACGAACAGCGATGAAATCAATCACCTTATTCCATTTTCCACAATATACGCTGAATTTTCCGGCAGTGGGCCCAAAGATGATTTCCCTGTCTACTTTGTATAAGGTGATCAATCTAGAGGTATTTTTTGAAAATAAAAAGAGTACAAAAATTCAAATCAAGTGTGGAATCTTTAATGATCATTCGAAAGGGCATATTGCGGCATTTATTTTTGAATACAATTTTCTACAAATGTTGGTCGCAACTTCGACTCAGGGTGTCCATTCTGAGGGTGCAACTTTGGATAACTCGTTCGAGCATTTCGACCAGTATGGCGTTAATGACTCGCGTAATGTTGGCTTTCAAAACCTGAATTGTAGCTGGTTTGTCAGCATAGACTTTGGACTTTACGTAGCCCCAAAGAAAAAAGTCTATTGGTGTGATATCACACCATCTAGGCGGCCTACTTACGGGTCCAAAACGTAAAATTAGCTGCTCCTCGAAATCACCTCACAATAGATCCATTTATTGAGCAGCTGTATGGCAAGTGGCACCATCCTGTTGAAACTAAATGTGGTCAAGATTATGGGCGTTAATTACAGTTAGAAAAAAGTCGAATATCTTGACGCGATAGCGAGCACAATTTACGGTAACGTTCCGGTCATCATCATATTTGAAAAAATATAGTCCGATGAATCCACCAGCTTAAAAACCGTACCAAACCGTGTTTGTCTATGTGTTTAATGCCACCTCTTGAACCTCTTCTCGCCGAATAGAAATGGGCATTGTCACTAAACAATATTTTGGGCGAAAAACGTTTTGCACCGAACGCTCATTTCCATAATCTCTGAAAAAAAAACCCTATGCAAAAAATACCTCTAGAAGGATCACCTATTATTTAATATCACCTAGAACAATTTTTAATGTCGTGGCTGGGATAGAGGTCAAACGTTAACTCTAGGCGTTAAATAAAATATAATTGGCATCAACGCCATACTCTTCCCTCAGAGTGTGTGACATCAAGGGCTTATGTAGAAATATCTTGCCTTGATACGAATTTTAGCCAGTCGTTCGTATACTGCATTGAACCTGGAGACAAGACGACGAAACAGAGGCCGCAATCGATTTTTTTCCACAATTTGAAAATATTTGTTTTTCAGTTCAATAGAAAACACTATAAATTAGAGATATTTAAAAGATTTCCGAAAACTTTTTTTTTTGCAGCAGCAGCTATGATATCATTAAGTTGAACTTTTGGGTATGCTGTAGAAATGAGAAAAATGTCACTAAATTTATACTTCTTTCTGATGCTTAAAGTTCAAAGGTACTATTGTAAAAGAGCAAAACTTTTTTAAACATATAAGTAGTAGTAGGGCTGCATAAGAATAAATAAACATTACGTTGTTTATCTTTTTGTATTCAATATAACCGTATGGATACATGATTATAAGTGATATTTTAAAGAAATTTCAACTTCCATAGTATGTAACAAAAATATATTTTTTTATATATTTTTTTTACTAAAGAATGACCAAGAAAATTACTGGATTTTGGTATCACAACAACGTCAACCTTTTTTACAAAAACAAAATACACTACTATCGTATACTCACTTCTTACACCGGTGATAAAATTCATAAAATATTTAAAAATACCAAACAGACTATAAATTTGTACCAAAATTAACGTGCTTGTACCAAAATTATTCTTTTTTATGGTCACTACAAGTAGTATAGAACTGACCCTTTTACTTCGTACGGGCGATTTAAAAGTTTTTTTCGACACTGCCCCTCTTCTTGCAAGAGTAAAATTTACTGGCCCTATTTTCTTTGCCCTATTCTGTGAACCCTTCTTTTTGAAGCGTGTATGTTACAGTATTATAAGAATATTCTCTTTTCCTTCTCTTTTAATACAACCTTTTCATTCGAGCGTGGATAGATTCACGATAGGGACACATTTTGATATTTTAATTTTTTTTTTTACATTTCTCCTCTCATCCTTTGGGTTCAATTCTATGGATGAAAATTTTAATTGTTTTTCGGAAATTTCTCTTTATAACAGGTTAGATTTTTATGGTAAAGAGTCTTTTCGCTTTACCCTATTCTCTGAACCCTTCTTTTTGTAGCATGTATGTTGCAAAGATAGTTTTCTCGGAAAGTATATTCTCTCTTTCCTGAATCTTTTAATAAACATTTTAATTGTTTTATCGGAAATTTTCCTTTTTGAGGGGTTAGATTTTCATTGTAAATAGTCTATTCCTCTTTACTCCCCTGTTCTTTGTACAAATCTCATTAAAGCGTATTAGATGTGGTTTTTATCCAAACCGCGTTTGCAATATTTGTTTATTATATGAATTAAAGGGTGAGGGTAGTTTGGTTGGGTAACAACGACAACTTAATTTTTATGTCTACTCTATGGTTATGTTATAAATAATAAATATTTGTTTCATTTTCTAGCAAGTGAAACGTAGTATCTCCGTATTTGGGTGTTCTTAATTCTTGACTTTAATGTATGTCAGAATCAACGCGGTCTATCCGGACTTCTTGTACTTGTCATTTGCTGTACTACCGGGATGTCTAACAATGCACATTTTGTTAACCGACAGATCTAAGATTCTGATTTACATTTTAAACTTTCGATTCATTTTCTAAAAACTGACTTGATGGAATTCCTCCCCTTTTTTGTTTTTTATTGACCAACACTCAGGGGATGTCCCATCTTATGCAGTGCATTGCTTTGGAAAGTAAAGGATCAGAGGGGGAAAGAGTGAATAATGTTTATAGACATTTGTCGTAAATTTCTGGATGTCGTAATCGGTAGGAAATACATTTGCCGGAAGTCGATTCCACATACGGACAGTACGGGCAAAAAACGAGTTCGATTTGTAGTATATAGTGCGGTAAACCGGCCAATCGATAACAAAGGGTGTGAAGTCGCGTATTCCTGGCGAACATCCTAACGTCATGAATTCGTAGATGGATGTCAGCGTGCCCAGTAGCTCCAATGATGATTTTGGATCACCTGCCCATATATGGGAGTTGTATTCCATCTAACAATTTTTGCAAATATCAAAAATGGCATACTATAGTTAGATAGGCCTTGGAAAAATATGAAGAAAAATGGTATTGTATTTTTGCAAATGTCAAAAAAGTATACGCACCAACCCCGATCAAGTTTCAAGTTCATAACTTTTTTCACATCACTGTTTGAGAAAAAACTAATCAAACAAAGCAAGCAAGCTCAAAGCAAGTGTCAAAAATCAGTATGTAGATTCAAAAAAGCTCACAAATGCTTTATACGACATTGGAAAAAAGAAGCTTTATCTATAGTAAACCAGCAAAGAAGTAATATTTGTGCCGAACGTGCTATTAAGGTAGTTCAGGATATTTATCCTTTATGCAAATCTGTAAGAACTTTAAATCTAAAGTTTATCTCGTTGAATAATATATAAATTGTTATTATAATTATAACTAACTTGTTTATTATTACAAAGGTACATTAAAATGTATTCATACTCGTATAAAAAAAAAATAAAAATAATTTATTTAAAAAAAATCCTGGAGGGTTTTAGAAAATGCATTTGGTGCGTATCATTATTTTTACCAATTGGCCGGAGATAACCATTTTCATTAATAAAAAAAGTTTGCGCATCACGTGGTGCTATGCAAAAAATTTGGTTGTAGCCCTATTGTACAGATATTGAAAAGATCAGAATGAGTGAAATATTTCTTACACCGCTGTAGAAAGCCTTACACTTGAGTGTTTCTTTCGACACTTCTACCCAACGAGCGTTACACTGTATTTTCATGCCCAGAACCTCAGGAGCATCTGATTGTTCAACAACCATACCATCGATAGATATGACGACTGTGAATCCATTGTGAGATAACAAGCAACACTGCGTCTTGCGCGCATTAAAATTCACTCTATATTTTCGATCCCAGTCGGAATTGACCTGTAAATCCCGTCCAAGTGCCTCATCCATAAATCGCCGTCTGTCTTCAATATCTTGAAGAATTGGTGTATGGTCGAATAAATAAGAATGGCAGAGGTTGCTGTCATCCGCAAACGAGTAGATTGGTCTGTATTAACAGATTGTCAATGAAAATAAGATATAGGAAGGGAGAAAGAACAGAGTCTTGTGGTAAACTAGCGGTAAGCCTCTGTTTGTTGGATGAGAACTCATCTACAACAACTCTTACTGTGCGATCTCTAAGAAATCCCTATTTAAAACGAGTGAAAGTATTACCTACACCAAAAGCTTTAGTAAGAGAGCACCTTGCCAGACTCCAGCGATTCGACAATTAAGCCATCAGGTCTCAAGTAGACCGATTTCTACGGAAGCCATACTGTCAATCGAAGGTCTTTGAGTCTCCATTAACTTGGAGAGCTCAAAGCAAATTTGGCGTGGCCGATAATCCGCAGGACCATATTGCTGACGTTTAGTCAGCAATTTGGCCAGGAGGAGACATTAGACCTTACTTCTTTGAAAATGAAAACGGCGTAACGGTAACTTTCAATGGGGAGCTTTATAGTGATATGATTGAATTTTTTTTTAACAAAGTGCATGCTTAGGGCTTGATTAACACGTGGTATCAACAAGACGGTGCCACACCGTATACCGTCAGGATTACAATGAATCTACTGCGAGACCTCTTCCCGCAACAATTTATTTCAAAAAATGGTGGTGTTGATTGGCCTCCACGGCCAATCAAAGACTTCTTTTTGTGGGGATATCTGAAAAGCAAGTTTTATGCAAACAAACCAAAAACGCTTGAGCAACTCAAACAAAATATTCGTTATGAAATTAAAGAAATACCGCGTGAAATGTGTGAGAACGTAAAGAAAAATATGCTCAAAAGGCGGACAATTATCTGATATTGTATTCCATACATAATTCCCGACATTAAATAAAACATTTATCAATATTATTTCCATTCTTAATCAAAAATTATAAACTAACAAAGTAGTATAACTTCCCGACCGACATCCTATACTTTTGATATGGTTTCAAAATAAGTAGAAGCAATTAACTGGAATGTCAGGAGATCTATGGATCCATCTTCTAACATATAAGGACTATATTCAAATTCGGTTAGACCAATTTGAATTTTTAAATTCGTACAACTTACTGAACGATCTAGCAATAGAGGATTTTAATTTTGAATTTCGTCATAAAGATGGAAGATGTCTCATAGTTCTAAAGCAAAACATAAATTATATAAAAATTGGATGTGAGACCTGGCGTAAAACAACCCTCATTGGAACATTTTTAACAACATTCGTGTGCTGAAACAGCATTCAGCAGAAACAACTATTATATTTTTATGATAATTTCTTTATCCTTGCCTGTGCTGCCTTTAACAAAACGGTAACTGATATAAAATAATTTCATAAAAAATATGTACAAGTGGATATTAAAAGACTCCATTATGAGTTTGGAAAAAGGATGAATAAAATTGTAAACATGCTGTTAAAATTTATAAATTACTGTTAAGAATCGAAAAAAATAATTTAAAGAAAATTAAATCAAAATGCGTTTGTTTTTTTTTACTTTATTTAAATTGAAAAAGTATTTTAAACAAAAAAATATTCGAGAGGCGGTTGAAGGTTTCCAAAACTTGCACAATACTCATTATTGATGCTATTTTTTTTTTTGTATGCTACCGCATGTGTACCATTTTAAGTCCAAATTAACAATTCACTACATCTAGGCGCTTTCGGAAGTTTGTTCCTCATACATATGGAATGTTTTTTTTTCAAAATGTTCTTACATCGATATCAGCTTTATTAGTTTTATGATAATTTTAAAGTATTTTTCCCATTGATATCCCGTCCATTCGTTTATTGGTTCTCACCTTTTCTTCAAATTGTTGTTTAGCATTTTAAGTCTTTATTGCTTTTGCGATGGAAGATGCACCCGACGTTACGGCTTCCAATGCTGATATAACAGGTAGAAATCTACCAACTTTGGCACTCGAATTACTTCAGCTATACTGACTTGAGATCTTTTAAGCATGCAGTGTTGATAACATGATTTTTTTAGAACTACAGTTGCATTTTTAATTAAAGTATTAAATATATTTGTCCGACATTTTGTTTTAGGTTTTCTCTTCTCTATTCCCATATTAAGTTTTACTTTTGCCTTCATAGCGTTGGTAACTAAAAATGCGTTTATCATTTCTCTAATTCTGCTATCTTTTGCCTTTACTCTTTCACTAGTTCATTGTCAGCTGGATGTCGTTTACTTAGGTCTTTGTTTTGTGTAAATGTAATTCAAAAGGGAAATTATAAATTACGTTATTCTTTAACCTAATCCCTCGAAGTACAATTTTACTATTAGTATCCTTTTTATGATCGAAAATCATTTAGTATTTTTTGTGAAATGATTTGATATAAATTGTACTCAGATAATAAGATTACAGTCAGTAGTGAAAATGCATCTAATAATGTGCAGTAGTTAATAATGACGTATTTAAAATGGATTTTTTTTTAATTGTTTATTTTGGATTGTTAATATATAATTATAGAACTAGAAATAAACAAAATAGATTCAAGTATAGAGTAATACATAGCCCTATAATCGGAAACTCAAGTACATTTCATATAGTAAGGTTTATATTGCTTATGCTTTAAAGATTCTAATTTGTTACATAAATAATTCTTATGTTAAATGATTCTTATAATATGTAATCAAAAATTTACAAAAACATTACTTCAGCATTTAAGAAAAATAAAAAAATACGTTAGGGTAAGTAAAAAAGGAAATTTGGTTTAATTTTTAATCCACCAATATACATTTCTGTTTATTCTTTTCCTCTCTAAGAAATCCGTATTTGATACGCTAGTATCGAACCTCATATCATTGTTTGTTAACAAGTCACTGTTGACGGCCTTTATGTTCGCTCGCCTATATAAGTGGTAAAAAAAAATAGGAATACCTATACGATTTTGAATGAATTCATTGTGATCGAGATATATAAATGCTTCTGGAGGCACATAGCCCGTCATTAACGTTCTTTGAATATATCTGTCATCAGTATACTATGGGGCTTTTATCAAATTGTTACAGCAACATTGGGTGCTCTTAGAAATATAATTTCTAATAAGTTTTATTATGTAATTGTCAATTCTCATAATATTTGCTTTATCATAGAGCCTTCTGTTGGATACGTATTTTATAAAATTGCTATTAGCGGACCTATATAAGGAGGTACAGGCACGGAGGCATTTTCTCTCGAATTTTCTTATCAATTCCATATACCCATAGGTTAATATTAGACGAACTAGGGATTTGTAAAGCAATATTTTTACATTCGGGGATATATATTGTGAGTAGAAAAGTCTTTTTTATTTGAAAAATGCATTTCTCGCCTTCGGTATCTGTGTCTTGACATTATTGAAATAAAGAAATTTGTCTAATTGGATACCTAAGTACCTAACTACTTCCCTGTTAGTAACATTATGGTCTCCATTTGGAGATTTTACAACCAAAGATTTCCAATATTTTCTTATATTGTAGTTGCATCTTCCTACAGGAGGTCGAAACAATATGGACTCACATTTGTTATAGTTAATATGCATGTTCCAATTCGTAGCATATTCAATATTTTTATTAAACTTATTCTGCAGATTTCCTTTAATTTTTCTATATTATCGGCAGCGTGATATATTATTATATCGTCTGCGAATCCGATTGAGTCTGGGATATCATTTAGCAGTTCATGTATATACATATTAAATAGAATTGGAGCTCTTGGAGCTTGTGTTGCTTCCATTGGTTTCCACAAAATATCTTTCACTTAACATATTGAATAATAGAACTGTAAGATTGAATGGAAAATGGTATTTCTGCAGTTTGAAAAATAATTCAGGAATCCAAATGTTGTCAAACGCTTTTTGGAAGTCTATTAGACAAGCTCCTGTATATAAATTCCTATTTAAATTCCATTGTATATTTGAGACAAGTGTATGTGTACCGTGGATTGTCGAATGACCGTATTTAAATCCGAACTGATTCTCGTTCTCAATTGCTTGACTCTTTAAAAATTTTATTATTCTAGTGTTTATACAGACTTCAAATATTTGGGAGGAGAGTAATTGCCCGAAGATTTTTTGGGTCGCTAGCATCCTTTTCTTTCTTTGGCAGTGTAACAATCTTACCTATTTTCCAATGTCGAGGAAAGTAGGAATTGTTTATTATATTGTTAAAAAGCTTACAATATTCGATTATCAACTTTTCGGGTACCCTCTTGAGAACGATATTTGGAATATTATCGATTCCAGAAGATAGTTTTCCCTTTAAGCTCCGGATTATGTAAATTATCTCATCGTTTGTTAGGAAATGTTCGCTTTTCAAAGAATCTGACCGTAAATTCTCAGAGAAGTTCGTAATATAAACTGGGTTGTTATCAAATGTTGATTTTGCGTCCAAAAATCTTGTGAAAACTTCCATAACTTCTCTGTGTACCACATTTCCCTCAACAATATCTTTATTCGCATAAGTGGATTCTAAATAAGCGCCCACAGTATCTAAGATCTGAATTTTATCCCTAATAATAAATTTATTTGAAGTCGATTCTCTATCCAACATTTGGGGGTCTATATTAACTCTCAGGAGGAGATCTGCCTCAGTTTGTGATAGTCGCATGATTCCAATTTCCGGTGGATCATTATTCTTATATTGTTTTCGAGCCTCTAAGAACATCTGAGTTGGGTCTTAGGGGTCAGTTTACTTAGTTTATTTTTATGGTAATTATTCATTGATAATATTTGGTTTTCCTGGATAAGTTTTCGAATCAATTTGAGTTTGCATTTTTGAATTATGAGATCCCTATTTGATAGGGACGTCTCTAGTCTATTATGCAGTTTAATAGACGTAAGAAGTTTATTTTTCTCTTTTTGTAATGCTTTTATCACGCGTGATGTAAATAAGGTGTGTTTTTTTTGTGGTATAGAACTTTAAGTTGGCATCACTTTTTTAACTGGCGGCCATTTTGTCAGATGTCAAGTGATTAATATTTAGTTTGGTTTGCCATTTCATCATGAACAGGTTGAACAAAGAACAACGCTTGCAAATCGTGCAAATTTATTTCGAAAGTAATGGTTCAGTTCGCGAAGTTCACCGCAAGTTCCGTCCATTTTATGGTCGACATAATCGTCCATCAGAGCAATTAATTCGGTTAACCATGGATCGGTTAACATGGACCATTGGATTATTTTCTTTGGGGATATGTGAAGTCGCTCGTCTACGCCTCGTCTAACCAGAAACACGTTAGGGGACTTGGAAGCCAACATTCGTGGCGTTATTGCCAACATACGGCCCCATATGCTCGAAAAAGTGGTTAAAAATTGGACCTGTAGAATTGGCTTTATTCGAGCTAGCCGCGGCGGCCACATGCCCGAAATCATATTTAAACATAAATGGCATAAAATTATCCTTCCAATAAAGCCAAATTGATGGACATTAAAACGATTTTCTTGTGTTTTATTTCAATTCGAAGTTCTATACCTCAATAAAAAACATCCTTTATATGTAAATGATCCCTGATTTGATATTTGGGTACCGTTTGCTCAATAGGAAAGATTTATATTATCTGGAATATTTTCGAATATGCCTAAAGAATTAAGTATTTTAGTTTGAAATGCTTTCCAGTTTGTTTTTCGATAATTTAATTTTCCTTCCTCTTCATGTTTTATAAAATAAAATGGCTCTTTACCACGATTCATGTATGCTATTATTTGTATATCATTATGATCGCTATCATAGGGTAACGTATTAAGGCAATTTGTAGACGAATTCTGCCCTTGGATAAAGATGCGGCGATCCGTCAACCAAATATCTAGATAAAAACCACTGCGTGTGTAATGTACAAGAACAAAACTGTTTTGTGATGCAATGTTAATAAATATCCTTAGGCATCCTGGAACTTGGGCAGAGGTAGGACTGCGGGAGCCTTTGTATCGCTAGCAACAGTCGGGTGGGGGGTTCGTGTCCTTCTCCAGCCAAGCCATGTTCCCATTACAAAAATTATTGTAGACTCCCTTTTTATTTACTAAGAAAATAAGTTAAATGTGGATAAAATCCAAAATTAAGATTCAAAAAAAAAATATAGAACGAAATTGGATATACTATGGTTAAACTTTACGGGCATTTGTCGAGTGACGAATAAATATTTGATTACTCTCAGATGTCATTGAGAGAATATGCCTCAAAACCCTCGCTTACCTGTGTCCTTATGGCACTGAAAAGCTATATAAAAAAGGACCCCTAATGTTCTATCACTCCATATCTATGAACTCATCCCTTTCGTAAGAAAACGTCTAAAAGTAACTTAAAGATTCATCGTGAATCATAAATAGGTTTATTCAGGACATAATTCATTAAAAGTTAACTTTAAAGTGATAAATTATATATATGTTACTTCAATCTATTTGCATTTTTTATCTTTATAAATTGTATTCCTTTTTTTTATAAAAATCTTATTAATCATAAGGTATCCCTTAAGGGGTTAATTTATAGTTATATTCAAAGAGACGGAAAAAGTAAAACAGAGATAACTACCAGAATAAGTTGTAAACAAATGTGGATACACAAAATTATGGAAAACATATGTAAGAGCTATTTACAGTAGTTCTTTTGTTGTTGTTGCCTTTCTTTTGCTATCTTGAATACATCTCTCTCTTACATATGTTCTCTTAATATTGTGTATCCACATTTGTTTACAACTTATTCTGGTAGTTATCTCTGTTTTACTTTTTCCGTCTCTTTGAATATAACTATAAATTAACCCCTTAAGGGATACCTTATGATTAATAAGATTTTTATAAAAAAAAGGAATACAATTTATAAAGATAAAAAATGCAAATAGATTGAAGTAACATATATATAATTTATCACTTTAAAGTTAACTTTTAATGAATTATGTCCTGAATAAACCTATTTATGATTCACGATGAATCTTTAAGTTACTTTTAGACATTTTCTTACGAAAGGGATGAGTTCATAGATATGGAGTGATAGAACATTAGGGGTCCTTTTTTATATAGCTTTTCAGTGCCATAAGGACACAGGTAGGCGAGGGTTTTGAGGCATATTCTCTCAATGACATCTGAGAGTAATCAAATATTTATTCGTCACTCGACAAATGCCCGTAAAGTTTAACCATAGTATATCCAATTTCGTTCTATATTTTTTTTTTTGAATCTTAATTTTGGATTTTATCCACATTTAACTTATTTTCTTAGTAAATAAAAAGGGAGTCTACAATAATTTTTGTAATGGGAACATGGCTTGGCTGGAGAAGGACACGAACCCCCCACCCGACTGTTGCTAGCGATACAAAGGCTCCCGCAGTCCTACCTCTGCCCAAGTTCCAGGATGCCTAAGGATATTTATTAACATTGCATCACAAAACAGTTTTGTTCTTGTACATTACAGAATTTGGCGCCCAACGTGGGGCCAGAAAGATGACGACCTTGTCTTTTCGGCTCTTTTTCCGTTTTTTTTTTTTTATTTCAGAGTCCTTTTTTTTTAGATTATAAAATTTAGCAGTTCATGTATATACATATTAAATAGAATTGGAGCTCTTGGAGCTTGTGTTGCTTCCATTGCTTACCACAAAATATCTTTCACTTAACATATTGAATAATAGAACTGTAAGATTGAATGGAAAATGGTATTTCTGCAGTTTGAAAAATAATTCAGGAATCCAAATGTTGTCAAACGCTTTTTGGAAGTCTATTAGACAAGCTCCTGTATATAAATTCCTATTTAAATTCCATTGTATATTTGAGACAAGTGTATGTGTACCGTGGATTGTCGAATGACCGTATTTAAATCCGAACTGATTCTCGTTCTCAATTGCTTGACTCTTTAAAAATTTTATTATTCTAGTGTTTATACAGACTTCAAAAATCTTACTAATATTTGGGAGAAGAGTAATTGCCCGAAGATTTTTTGGGTCGCTAGCATCCTTTTCTTTCTTTGGCAGTGTAACAATCTTACCTATTTTCCAATGTCGAGGAAAGTAGGAATTGTTTATTATATTGTTAAAAAGCTTACAATATTCGATTATCAACTTTTCGGGTACCTTCTTGAGAACGATATTTGGAATATTGTCGATTCCAGAAGATAGTTTTCCCTTTAAGCTCCGGAGTATGTTAATTATCTCATCGTTTGTTAGGAAATGTTCGCTTTTCAAAGAATCTGACCGTAAATTCTCAGAGAAGTTCGTAATATAAACTGGGTTGTTATCAAATGTTGATTTTGCGTCCAAAAATCTTGTGAAAACTTCCATAACTTCTCTGTGTACCACATTTCCCTCAACAATATCTTTATTCGCATAAGTGGATTCTAAATAAGCGCCCACAGTATCTAAGATCTGAATTTTATCCCTAATAATAAATTTATTTGAAGTCGATTCTCTATCCAACATTTGGGGGTCTATATTAACTCTCAGGAGGAGATCTGCCTCAGTTTGTGATAGTCGCATGATTCCAATTTCCGGTGGATCATTATTCTTATATTGTTTTCGAGCCTCTAAGAACATCTGAGTTGGGTCTTAGGGGTCAGTTTACTTAGTTTATTTTTATGGTAATTATTCATTGATAATATTTGGTTTTCCTGGATAAGTTTTCGAATCAATTTGAGTTTGCATTTTTGAATTATGAGATCCCTATTTGATAGGGACGTCTCTAGTCTATTATGCAGTTTAATAGACGTAAGAAGTTTATTTTTCTCTTTTTGTAATGCTTTTATCACGCGTGATGTAAATAAGGTGTGTTTTTTTTGTGGTATAGAACTTTAAGTTGGCATCACTTTTTTAACTGGCGGCCAGTTTGTCAGATGTCAAGTGATTAATATTTAGTTTGGTTTGCCATTTCATCATGAACAGGTTGAACAAAGAACAACGCTTGCAAATCGTGCAAATTTATTTCGAAAGTAATGGTTCAGTTCGCGAAGTTCACCGCAAGCTCCGTCCATTTTATGGTCGACATAATCGTCCATCAGAGCAATTAATTCGGTTAACCATGGATCGGTTAACATGGACCATTGGATTATTTTCTTTGGGGATATGTGAAGTCGCTCGTCTACGCCAACAAACCAGAAACACGTTAGGGGACTTGGAAGCCAACATTCGTGGCGTTATTGCCAACATACGGCCCCATATGCTCGAAAAAGTGGTTAAAAATTGGACCTGTAGAATTGGCTTTATTCGAGCTAGCCGCGGCGGCCACATGCCCGAAATCATATTTAAACATAAATGGCATAAAATTATCCTTCCAATAAAGCCAAATTGATGGACATTAAAACGATTTTCTTGTGTTTTATTTCAATTCGAAGTTCTATACCTCAATAAAAAACATCCTTTATATGTAAATGATCCCTGATTTGATATTTGGGTACCGTTTGCTCAATAGGAAAGATTTATATTATCTGGAATATTTTCGAATATGCCTAAAGAATTAAGTATTTTAGTTTGAAATGCTTTCCAGTTTGTTTTTCGATAATTTAATTTTCCTTCCTCTTCATGTTTTATAAAATAAAATGGCTCTTTACCACGATTCATGTATGCTATTATTTGTATATCATTATGATCGCTATCATAGGGTAACGTATTAAGGCAATTTGTAGACGAATTCTGCCCTTGGATAAAGATGCGGCGATCCGTCAACCAAATATCTAGATAAAAACCACTGCGTGTGTAATGTACAAGAACAAAACTGTTTTGTGATGCAATGTTAATAAATATCCTTAGGCATCCTGGAACTTGGGCAGAGGTAGGACTGCGGGAGCCTTTGTATCGCTAGCAACAGTCGGGTGGGGGGTTCGTGTCCTTCTCCAGCCAAGCCATGTTCCCATTACAAAAATTATTGTAGACTCCCTTTTTATTTACTAAGAAAATAAGTTAAATGTGGATAAAATCCAAAATTAAGATTCAAAAAAAAATATAGAACGAAATTGGATATACTATGATTAAACTTTACGGGCATTTGTCGAGTGACGAATAAATATTTGATTACACTCAGATGTCATTGAGAGAATATGCCTCAAAACCCTCGCCTACCTGTGTCCTTATGGCACTGAAAAGCTATATAAAAAAGGACCCCTAATGTTCTATCACTCCATATCTATGAACTCATCCCTTTCGTAAGAAAACGTCTAAAAGTAACTTAAAGATTCATCGTGAATCATAAATAGGTTTATTCAGGACATAATTCATTAAAAGTTAACTTTAAAGTGATAAATTATATATATGTTACTTCAATCTATTTGCATTTTTTATCTTTATAAATTGTATTCCTTTTTTTTATAAAAATCTTATTAATCATAAGGTATCCCTTAAGGGGTTAATTTATAGTTATATTCAAAGAGACGGAAAAAGTAAAACAGAGATAACTACCAGAATAAGTTGTAAACAAATGTGGATACACAAAATTATGGAAAACATATGTAAGAGCTATTTACAGTAGTTCTTTTGTTGTTGTTGCCTTTCTTTTGCTATCTTGAATACATCTCTCTCTTACATATGTTCTCTTAATATTGTGTATCCACATTTGTTTACAACTTATTCTGGTAGTTATCTCTGTTTTACTTTTTCCGTCTCTTTGAATATAACTATAAATTAACCCCTTAAGGGATACCTTATGATTAATAAGATTTTTATAAAAAAAAGGAATACAATTTATAAAGATAAAAAATGCAAATAGATTGAAGTAACATATATATAATTTATCACTTTAAAGTTAACTTTTAATGAATTATGTCCTGAATAAACCTATTTATGATTCACGATGAATCTTTAAGTTACTTTTAGACATTTTCTTACGAAAGGGATGAGTTCATAGATATGGAGTGATAGAACATTAGGGGTCCTTTTTTATATAGCTTTTCAGTGCCATAAGGACACAGGTAGGCGAGGGTTTTGAGGCATATTCTCTCAATGACATCTGAGAGTAATCAAATATTTATTCGTCACTCGACAAATGCCCGTAAAGTTTAACCATAGTATATCCAATTTCGTTCTATATTTTTTTTTTGAATCTTAATTTTGGATTTTATCCACATTTAACTTATTTTCTTAGTAAATAAAAAGGGAGTCTACAATAATTTTTGTAATGGGAACATGGCTTGGCTGGAGAAGGACACGAACCCCCCACCCGACTGTTGCTAGCGATACAAAGGCTCCCGCAGTCCTACCTCTGCCCAAGTTCCAGGATGCCTAAGGATATTTATTAACATTGCATCACAAAACAGTTTTGTTCTTGTACATTACAGAATTTGGCGCCCAACGTGGGGCCAGAAAGATGACGACCTTGTCTTTTCGGCTCTTTTTCCGTTTTTTTTTTTTATTTCAGAGTCCTTTTTTTTTAGATTATAAAATTTAGCAGTTCATGTATATACATATTAAATAGAATTGGAGCTCTTGGAGCTTGTGTTGCTTCCATTGCTTACCACAAAATATCTTTCACTTAACATATTGAATAATAGAACTGTAAGATTGAATGGAAAATGGTATTTCTGCAGTTTGAAAAATAATTCAGGAATCCAAATGTTGTCAAACGCTTTTTGGAAGTCTATTAGACAAGCTCCTGTATATAAATTCCTATTTAAATTCCATTGTATATTTGAGACAAGTGTATGTGTACCGTGGATTGTCGAATGACCGTATTTAAATCCGAACTGATTCTCGTTCTCAATTGCTTGACTCTTTAAAAATTTTATTATTCTAGTGTTTATACAGACTTCAAAAATCTTACTAATATTTGGGAGAAGAGTAATTGCCCGAAGATTTTTTGGGTCGCTAGCATCCTTTTCTTTCTTTGGCAGTGTAACAATCTTACCTATTTTCCAATGTCGAGGAAAGTAGGAATTGTTTATTATATTGTTAAAAAGCTTACAATATTCGATTATCAACTTTTCGGGTACCTTCTTGAGAACGATATTTGGAATATTGTCGATTCCAGAAGATAGTTTTCCCTTTAAGCTCCGGAGTATGTTAATTATCTCATCGTTTGTTAGGAAATGTTCGCTTTTCAAAGAATCTGACCGTAAATTCTCAGAGAAGTTCGTAATATAAACTGGGTTGTTATCAAATGTTGATTTTGCGTCCAAAAATCTTGTGAAAACTTCCATAACTTCTCTGTGTACCACATTTCCCTCAACAATATCTTTATTCGCATAAGTGGATTCTAAATAAGCGCCCACAGTATCTAAGATCTGAATTTTATCCCTAATAATAAATTTATTTGAAGTCGATTCTCTATCCAACATTTGGGGGTCTATATTAACTCTCAGGAGGAGATCTGCCTCAGTTTGTGATAGTCGCATGATTCCAATTTCCGGTGGATCATTATTCTTATATTGTTTTCGAGCCTCTAAGAACATCTGAGTTGGGTCTTAGGGGTCAGTTTACTTAGTTTATTTTTATGGTAATTATTCATTGATAATATTTGGTTTTCCTGGATAAGTTTTCGAATCAATTTGAGTTTGCATTTTTGAATTATGAGATCCCTATTTGATAGGGACGTCTCTAGTCTATTATGCAGTTTAATAGACGTAAGAAGTTTATTTTTCTCTTTTTGTAATGCTTTTATCACGCGTGATGTAAATAAGGTGTGTTTTTTTTGTGGTATAGAACTTTAAGTTGGCATCACTTTTTTAACTGGCGGCCAGTTTGTCAGATGTCAAGTGATTAATATTTAGTTTGGTTTGCCATTTCATCATGAACAGGTTGAACAAAGAACAACGCTTGCAAATCGTGCAAATTTATTTCGAAAGTAATGGTTCAGTTCGCGAAGTTCACCGCAAGCTCCGTCCATTTTATGGTCGACATAATCGTCCATCAGAGCAATTAATTCGGTTAACCATGGATCGGTTAACATGGACCATTGGATTATTTTCTTTGGGGATATGTGAAGTCGCTCGTCTACGCCAACAAACCAGAAACACGTTAGGGGACTTGGAAGCCAACATTCGTGGCGTTATTGCCAACATACGGCCCCATATGCTCGAAAAAGTGGTTAAAAATTGGACCTGTAGAATTGGCTTTATTCGAGCTAGCCGCGGCGGCCACATGCTCGAAATCATATTTAAACATTAATGGCATAAAATTATTCTTCCAATAAAGCCAAATTGATGGACATTAAAACGATTTTCTTGTGTTTTATTTCCATTCGAAGTTCTATACCTCAATAAAAAACATCCTTTATATGTAAATGATCCCTGATTTGATATTTGGGTACCGTTTGCTCAATAGGAAAGATTTATATTATCTGGAATATTTTCGAATATGCCTAAAGAATTAAGTATTTTAGTTTGAAATGCTTTCCAGTTTGTTTTTCGATAATTTAATTTTCCTTCCTCATGTTTTATAAAATAAAATGGCTCTTTACCACGATTCATGTATGCTATTATTTGTATATCATTATGATCGCTATCATAGGGTAACGTATTAAGGCAATTTGTAGACGAATTCTGCCCTTGGATAAAGATGCGGCGATCCGTCAACCAAATATCTAGATAAAAACCACTGCGTGTGTAATGTACAAGAACAAAACTGTTTTGTGATGCAATGTTAATAAATATCCTTAGGCATCCTGGAACTTGGGCAGAGGTAGGACTGCGGGAGCCTTTGTATCGCTAGCAACAGTCGGGTGGGGGGTTCGTGTCCTTCTCCAGCCAAGCCATGTTCCCATTACAAAAATTATTGTAGACTCCCTTTTTATTTACTAAGAAAATAAGTTAAATGTGGATAAAATCCAAAATTAAGATTCAAAAAAAAAAATATAGAACGAAATTGGATATACTATGGTTAAACTTTACGGGCATTTGTCGAGTGACGAATAAATATTTGATTACTCTCAGATGTCATTGAGAGAATATGTCTCAAAACCCTCGCCTACCTGTGTCCTTATGGCACTGAAAAGCTATATAAAAAAGGACCCCTAATGTTCTATCACTCCATATCTATGAACTCATCCCTTTCGTAAGAAAACGTCTAAA
Source organism: Hydrotaea diabolus (assembly GCA_963513945.1). Lineage (NCBI taxonomy): Eukaryota > Metazoa > Arthropoda > Insecta > Diptera > Muscidae > Hydrotaea > Hydrotaea diabolus. The sequence goes on along the minus strand of OY740716.1, from coordinate 105,189,622 downwards.
AGTAACTTAAAGATTCATCGTGAATCATAAATAGGTTTATTCAGGACATAATTCATTAAAAGTTAACTTTAAAGTGATAAATTATATATATGTTACTTCAATCTATTTGCATTTTTTATCTTTATAAATTGTATTCCTTTTTTTATAAAAATCTTATTAATCATAAGGTATCCCTTAAGGGGTTAATTTATAGTTATATTCAAAGAGACGGAAAAGGTAAAACAGAGATAACTACCAGAATAAGTTGTAAACAAATGTGGATACACAAAATTATGGAAAACATATGTAAGAGCTATTTACAGTAGTTCTTTTGTTGTTGTTGCCTTTCTTTTGCTATCTTGAATACATCTCTCTCTTACATATGTTCTCTTAATATTGTGTATCCACATTTGTTTACAACTTATTCTGGTAGTTATCTCTGTTTTACTTTTTCCGTCTCTTTGAATATAACTATAAATTAACCCCTTAAGGGATACCTTATGATTAATAAGATTTTTATAAAAAAAAAGGAATACAATTTATAAAGATAAAAAATGCAAATAGATTGAAGTAACATATATATAATTTATCACTTTAAAGTTAACTTTTAATGAATTATGTCCTGAATAAACCTATTTATGATTCACGATGAATCTTTAAGTTACTTTTAGACATTTTCTTACGAAAGGGATGAGTTCATAGATATGGAGTGATAGAACATTAGGGGTCCTTTTTTATATAGCTTTTCAGTGCCATAAGGACACAGGTAGGCGAGGGTTTTGAGGCATATTCTCTCAATGACATCTGAGAGTAATCAAATATTTATTCGTCACTCGACAAATGCCCGTAAAGTTTAACCATAGTATATCCAATTTCGTTCTATATTTTTTTTTTGAATCTTAATTTTGGATTTTATCCACATTTAACTTATTTTCTTAGTAAATAAAAAGGGAGTCTACAATAATTTTTGTAATGGGAACATGGCTTGGCTGGAGAAGGACACGAACCCCCCCACCCGACTGTTGCTAGCGATACAAAGGCTCCCGCAGTCCTACCTCTGCCCAAGTTCCAGGATGCCTAAGGATATTTATTAACATTGCATCACAAAACAGTTTTGTTCTTGTACATTACAGAATTTGGCGCCCAACGTGGGGCCAGAAAGATGACGACCTTGTCTTTTCGGCTCTTTTTCCGTTTGTTTTTTTTTATTTCAGAGTCCCTTTTTTTTAGATTATAATTTTTTTCTTATGGTAGAATACCAAGCAAGTGAATTTTTGTCAAAAGCCTTCATGGACATTCAGTAATCTGAGGTTAAACTCGAATTAGCTGACCGCTGGAATTTTGACAAACTTTTCATTGTTTGATAGTATATTATAAGTTAAAATTCTAAATCTTGTTTGGTTTCGTGTATCTTTTGTTATTCCAATTACATTTTGGACTGAGGTACCAGCACCTGTTGGACGTATCGGACTTCATTATCTTAGCGAAAGCCTTTTAGTGACCAGCGATCAACAGATGAGGACAAAGAGATATGGGTTCTCTACGCTGGTTTGTCCAGTGTAAATGGATTTCTTCAGATACGCATAACTCCATAAACCAGTTTTGTAAATTAGCATTAGTCGACGAACGTCTTTCACTCCATTTATGTTAACCTCATCACCTGGTAAGAAACGTCAATTAATTAAAAAAAAACTACATTTCCAAATACAAATCTCGTTAGCTACAAATTATTTAGAAAGTCAACGATTTCATATTTTTAAGATATATTTTCCACATACTCAACTGATTTTCCCAGTGTTTTTTTTAGTTCATAGTTAAAAATTCTGATTGAGCGTTTTTCAAAATGTCTTCCGAATCACCTCCAGAATCTACCTTGCCCCCAGCGCCTCCATTAGCTCCTATAAGCATACAGCCTACGCTTTGTAATGTTTGCCATGAAACGATGAACGAAGGCCAAGATTGTTTGATAATTAGAGAGTGTTCACATCCTTTTCATAGGCAATGTATTGAGACTCATTTATCTTCATCTGCCGAATGTCCGCTCTGCAAGCGAGCTTGTGAGCTCAGTGAGTTACGAGCTTTGGTAATTGCACCGAAACCACTTCCACTGAATATAAATACTCAAAATAAGTCCAAAGGTCGAGGAGCAATGGCTAGACAATACAATACGCGGAGCACAAATCGAAACTTGTTCCAGGTACCTCAGAATCCTTTACTAAACGCTAGCTCTAGTTCTGCAGGAGATCAGTTGCACACTCCTAATCGCAGCGTAAGCGCTTTAAATCAAGGTAACATTGGTTTATCACCCTTTCAAAACCCTGCAAACCAAATTGCCGGTACCTCGAACAATATAGATTATAATCAAATTAATTCAATGATTGAATCGAGTTTATCCCGTCTTCTTGAGAATTGCAATATATTACAACCTTCTCCAAACAACATCAACAACGGTTTTCAGAATGGATTCCCCAATCCTTCTAACAATAACTGCCCTCTTCCAAATAATACAAACACTATTCCCAACAACAATATTAATTCAAATCCTAATAACCCACTGAACAACAATATGCATAGTCTTCACAACAACCCTTCTAACATTAATGCAAATATTCTGCAAGGAAATCAAGTACACTCAAATTATCAAGCTTCAAATTTTTCACCAAATACATTTTTTACCTTCAATGCTAACAACATGCATGCAGAGAAAATAACATCTATTATAAACAATTGGAACCTCAAGTTTGATGGTTCACCAAACGGTTTGAATATAGACGAATTTTTATATCGTGTTAAAACTCTTACGAGAGAGACTTTTAACGATGACTTTTCGGTCATTTGTAGGAATCTAAATACCATACTCATAGGAAAAGCCCGTGAATGGTACTGGCGGTACCATAAACAGGTTTCGTCTGTTAATTGGGATTCGTTTTGCGAGGCTATTCGTAGCCAATTTAAGGAACTAAAATCTACTTTTGATCTAAGGGAAGAAATCCGAAATCGAAAACAAAAGCCCGGTGAATCTTACGTCGTATTCTTTGATGCACTTTCCATGATTGCCGACAAATTACCTAGACCAATGTCTGAAGAGGAATTAATCGAAATTATAGCGCGGAATTTACGTCCAGAGATACGTCAGGACTTATTGTATGTACCCATTCGCTCTTTATCGCATCTTCGGAAGCTAGTGCAAATGCGTGAGAATTTCTTAAGTGATGAGTACGTACGTAAGAACCTCGCTTTTCGCAATTCGAATACAAACTTTGCTCCACGTAGACACGTAGCTCAGATTGAAAATGGTGACCAAGAGATGAGTGACTTTGACACACACCATTTAGTAGACGCATTCCACAAACCCGATTCCAACTTTAAATGCTGGAATTGCGATAAATCTGGTCACCACTGGCATGATTGTCTTGAGGAGAGAACAATTTTCTGCTACGGCTGTGGTACAAAAAACGTTTATAAGCCTCAATGTGGCAATTGTATTTCTCGAAATCAAACTTTGCCAAAAAACGTGAAACAATTGGGCCATCCCAAGGACCAAGTCTAAATTTTGGCCCTCAACAAGAACCTAACCTTGACTACAAAGATTCCAACACTCAACCCGAAAGTAAAAATTTACCCGGCATAGACTTAAAACTTAACGCTTCAAATATACATTCAAAACCAATTTCAATACTTAAAACGCCAGATACATTCTACTACGAACGTTTCACGTATATTTTTTCCAAAATTACCTTTTCACATACGTTGGCAATTGTACGTCCAAAAACGAAACGAAATTTTTAATGTCTCTTCAATTTCTGCTTTAAATAAACCGAAACGGTCTACTGTCCGTCTTCGAAACTTTTTCAGGAATCGAAAATTGTGTCGAAATATCAGAATTTCCACCATAATTTCTAATCCCCATGACATGCGATACTATGCAAAAGTGTCTCTTTTAAACTTCCAAGAATATGGCTTATTAGATACAGGTGCTAATGTAAGCTGTATCGGAGGAGATTTGGCCCGACAGGACTTTTCTAAATATCCTAATTTTTAAAATTTAAATTTGCAAATCCGTAGTAAAAACCGCTGATGGAAAGTCTCAAAAAGTCGTAGGATGGATCGATACTAACATGACCTTTAAAGATAAAACAAAGAATATAAAATTATTTATAATTCCTACCATTTCCCAAAAATTAATTCTGGGAATTGATTTTTGGAAATCGTTAAATCTTTTACTAAATGTTCTAGCACCAGTCGATGTTTTAGCCTGCAATAGCAGTGGGATAAACACGTTAGATATAGCTGCAGTTGAACTGCAGAATAGCCAACAAAAACAGGACGAGTTAGATGATAAATTTTGTAAACTATCCTTCAGGAACGAAAGCAATTAGATGCTGTCGTGGAACTTTTCCCAAATTTTGAAACACAGGGCTTAGGCAGGACTGACCTTATAAAACATTCCATTGATGTGGGAGATGCCACGCCCATAAAGCAGAGGTTTTACCCTGTTTCGCCAGCAGTAGAGAAACTTATGTTTTCGGAAATCGACAGGATGCTGAAATTGGGAGTCATCGAGCCTTCTACCTCATCATGGAGCTCACCTATGAGGCTAGTGGTGAAGCCAAATAAAGTCAGACTTTGTTTGGACGCTCGAAAGTTAAATTCGGTAACGAAAAAGGATGCATATCCGCTTCCGAACATAGAAGGGATATTTGCCAGACTTCCAAGAGCAAACATTATTTCAAAACTAGACCTAAAGGATGCCTTTTGGCAGATTGGCCTTGATGAAAAGTCTAAATCCCTAACGGCATTCACAGTCCCAGGCAGACCACTGGGCTGTGCAATGACCCACAAACTATGTGCCGCCTAATGGACGAATTAATTCCAGCAGATCTACGTCATTCAGTTTTTGGATACTTGGATGACCTAATAATTGTATCGGAAGATTTTCCTACTCATATTGAGATACTCATTCGTATTTCAGCTCAGTTTCGTAAAGCTAACCTTACACTTAATGTATCAAAAAGTCAATTTTGCGTCACCAGCGTAAATTACTTAGGTTACGTTATTGGTAAGGGTGGTATTACAACTGACCCTGAAAAGATTACTGCTATTACCAACTGGCCTGTGCCCAGGAACTTGAAACAAGTCCGTGGATTTCTCGGTCTAGCTGGTTGGTACAGGAGATTTATTCAAAACTTTTCTACAGAAACTTCTTCCATAACTGATGTTGTTTCCACCAAAAAAAAGTTTAATTGGACGGACGAGGCTCAAAGTGCTTTTGAAAAAGTCAAAATATTGCTTACCTCAGCGCCAGTGTTGACGAATCCTGACTTTTCCAAAAAGTTCTATCTTCACTGTGATGCTAGTGACTTTGGCATTGGTGCAGTCCTGGTACAACTTGACGAAGATGGCAATGAAAAACCAATTGCATTTATGAGCAAAAAACTTTACACTGCCCAACGTAACTATAGTGTTACAGAGCGTGAATGTTTGGCAGCTATTGAAGCAATCAAGAAATTTCGATGCTATTTAGAGTTTCAGGAATTTGAAGTAGTCACTGATCATTCTAGTTTGTTATGGCTCATGCGACAGCCTGATTTAAGTGGTAGGCTAGCTAGATGGGTATTCAAACTTCAACCTTACAGATTCTCAATTAGCCATAGAAAGGGCAAAGATTACGTAGTTCCGGATGCTCTTTCCAGGATACCTGATTTTGAAATCGGAGAACTGGATATAAGTGAGCCAGGCATTAATCTGAACTCTCCTTGTTTTGATGATAAAGACTACATGGAACTAAAAGACAGAATTCTGGATAGTCAAAGTAAATATCCCGATATAAAGGTGGTAGACAAATTTGTTTACTATCGAACGGAACATTACTCGGAAGACGAAACTCAGGAAGAGCTATGTTGGAAGCTATGGATACCTCAAAAACTCCGAAATGAAACTATCTTAAAAGCTCATGATACTCCTATCACTGCTCATGGAGGCATGGCTAAGACCCTCGAACTATTAAGACGAACCTTTTACTGGCCTGGTATGGTTAGTGACGTTCGTGAGTACGTTCGCAATTGTGAGGTTTGTAAGACCACAAAAGCCCCAAACATGGTGCTTAAACCTCCAATGCGTAACATGACCGAAACCGTCCGCCCATTTCAACGCCTTTATATTGACTTACTTGGCCCGTACCCAAGGAGCAAATCTGGACATATTGGTCTATTAATTGTCCTTGATCATATGTCTAAATTTCATTGGCTTTGTTTATTGCGAAAATTCACGGCCACTGCAATTCAAGATTTTCTTCAAAAGCATATTTTTCATGTTTACGGTGTCCCAGAGACAATTGTTAGCGACAACGGCAGTCAATTTCGTTCCAACGAACTAAACGCTTTTCTGACAGGTCTCGGAATCCATCACATGTATACCGCCCTGTACTCGCCACAATCGAATGCCTCTGAGCGAGTGAATCGTTCCCTGATAGCTGGAATAAGAGCTTACCTCAAAAATGACCATAAGCAATGGGACCAGAACTTGACTTCAATCAGTTGTGCACTTCGTAACTCCTTTCATCAATCTATAAATTGTTCACCATATCATGCCCTTTTTGGTTTTGATATGATCACTCATGCATCCTCATATGAATTGCTAAAAAAAACTACATCTTTTAAATGAACCGACAACAAAATTGTCGAAGGATGATCACCTTCAATTAATTCGCCAGGATTTACGAAAGCACATAAAAGAAGCCTTTGAGAAAAATCAGCATAAATACAACCTTCGAACTAGACCACAAGTTTTCAATATTGGTTAAACGGTTTACCGCAGAAACTTTTCTCAGAGTAATTTCGAGAAAGCATTTAATGCACAACTGGCACCAGTTTTCGTTAAAGCGCGGGTAAAAGAAAAGTTGGGCAATCATTATTATGTGTTAGAAGACATGGATGGTAAACTAATGGGAACATATCATTGCAAAGACATTAGATCGTAATAAAACGTCCTTTCCATCTAATTCAGTTTCCAAGGTGTCGCTGAATTATCCGGTTTGTAGTGGACCATTTTTCCAATTTTTTATTTTTATTTGCACTGGATTTCCTTCAAATAATTATTTCATTTTTTCAACTCAGACAAACTCAATTTCGACAGGCAATCTTTATTCTTTAAAGGCAAAACATTGCTTAGGATCCAACACCATTCATTTATTATTTTTATAATAGCAATTGTGATTTGCATTCTTGACCGGGACATGTTTGACAGGCAGAACATTTATATATTGCATTATAATTCGCACAATCACTTTTACACAGCTCTCCTCTTTTCGCACTTGTCCAACATTCATCTAAAAGAAGGCACAGTTAAATAAATCTTCTAGAAGTTTTTTTTTGCAAATACCAACCAAAACATTTTAATCTCTGACCAACTTTTGCACCAACTCTTCAATTTCTTCCACTTTGATATGATGATCGAACAGGTTTCTTCTGATTGCTGTTTTTTTTCTTTTCTGCACATGATATTCTATCTCTATGAGTTGTCAGCTGACCACTCAATGTTTTATGTACTTTGTTTTGATTACGAGCTGATAAATCAACCACCGTATCGAAAGAAGTGTAAATGTCATAGCTAACGTCAATATGTACTGTTTAGTATATGTTCATATTCACCATAATTGTTAAGATTTATCAACGATTATTGTATCTAATTAACAAGAGATTCAGACAAAAAAAAAAGGATTGAAAAGTGAAAAATAATCCTTACATTTTAAAACTCACATATATAACATGGATGTATAAAAAATGGTTTTTATGTAATATCGCCTATTCCTCAAATGTTGGCAACGTAGTTGGTATTGCAGATTTGACATTTCTTTTTCACCGGTATACAGACTTACTGAATCAGAGACTCAGAACAATTGCAGCCAAATTCAGATCTTTCCTTTTGTTTTACAACCTTTGGAGTGAAAAGATCAAATTCAAATTAATTGAAGATCGGGAAAAAATCGTAATAATTCGTGCACATAGTTACAACGAGCCTGTTATTTTTAAATTGAAATTGATTTTACAATCAACCCCAATAAATAACACATTAACCCATTTCCATCAGTGAAAGCTTTTCGTATATTTTCACCTTTCCCATCGGTTTTTAATTTCGCAAAACTCACCGAGGAAGGATTCGATCGGATAACAAGAAAAATATCAAGAGGCGCGTGATTGGAGTTGGATTATTTTTTTATTAATCTGGTTGAGTACTAGAATCACCAAGAGATTATAACCCCAACAACATACAACCCAACTTGCATACGAATTCAAAGCAATACAAAAAGAACTTCACATGATAGTTTCCCCCAACTAACCTGCGCTGCCAGCATCACCGCAGTACGCTCCAAAGCAGTGTTTCTTTTTATCACCAAAAACATCAATCTCACAAGAAACCACAAAAACCGTATTTGAGACCGAGAGTAACGATCCAGCTGGTCATCGTACAAAGTACATGAAGTGATGTAAACTTACATCTTATCCACACAACACAAGGCGTATCCAAGCAAAACCAAATAGAAGTGACATGTTCCTGAGTGCCCTGTAAACCATCATCAAGATGTATTTTACCAAATAAAAAAACTCGACCACCTAAAAGTATCACACTTAAGTACAAATACTATTAAAAAGGTTGCATTCATATGTTATACCATTAATTACATCTAGCCAATATTTCAACATCCAAGCCCAAGTATATTCACTTCGGTCTGTTTTAGAAAATTCAAATAATGAGAATCTTACGCTAACAAAAGTTATATGGTAAAACACAAATTTGATTAAGTCCATGTAAAAATAAGATGGTATAACATGTTAAAGCACATTTAAAATTAAATCAGAGAACTCATACATTTTATCGCATGCTAGGAAATCATCTTTGAAAGAAATTCTTCTCTCTCTTAACCTACAGCAACATCAAGATCGTGTGGGAGGCCTTCAGCATGACCGGAGTATGTTGGTAAGTGTGTAGCCCAAAGTAATAAAAAAACCAAACACATTTCTTGAAACTATAAATATAAAGAGAATTAATTATGGAAAACATATGTAAGAGCTATTTACAGTAGTTCTTTTGTTGTTGTTGCCTTTCTTTTGCTATCTTGAATACATATCTCTCTTACATATGTTCTCTTAATATTGTGTATCCACATTTGTTTACAACTTATTCTGGTAGTTATCTCTGTTTTACTTTTTCCGTCTCTTTGAATATAACTATAAATTAACCCCTTAAGGGATACCTTATGATTAATAAGATTTTTATAAAAAAAAAGGAATACAATTTATAAAGATAAAAAATGCAAATAGATTGAAGTAACATATATATAATTTATCACTTTAAAGTTAACTTTTAATGAATTATGTCCTGAATAAACCTATTTATGATTCACGATGAATCTTTAAGTTACTTTTAGACGTTTTCTTACGAAAGGGATGAGTTCATAGATATGGAGTGATAGAACATTAGGGGTCCTTTTTTATATAGCTTTTCAGTGCCATAAGGACACAGGTAGGCGAGGGTTTTGAGGCATATTCTCTCAATGACATCTGAGAGTAATCAAATATTTATTCGTCACTAGACAAATGCCCGTAAAGTTTAACCATAGTATATCCAATTTCGTTCTACATTTTTTTTTTGAATCTTAATTTTGGATTTTATCCACATTTAACTTATTTTCTTAGTAAATAAAAAGGGAGTCTACAATATTCTATCACTCCATATCTATGAACTCATCCCTTTCGTAAGAAAACGTCTAAAAGTAACTTAAAGATTCATCGTGAATCACAAATAGGTTTATTCAGGACATAATTCATTAAAAGTTAACTTTAAAGTGATAAATTATATATATGTTACTTCAATCTATTTGCATTTTTTATCTTTATAAATTGTATTCCTTTTTTTTTATAAAAATCTTATTAATCATAAGGTATCCCTTAAGGGGTTAATTTATAGTTATATTCAAAGAGACGGAAAAAGTAAAACAGAGATAACTACCAGAATAAGTTGTAAACAAATGTGGATACACAATATTAAGAGAACATATGTAAGAGAGATATGTATTCAAGATAGCAAAAGAAAGGCAACAACAACAAAAGAACTACTGTAAATAGCTCTTACATATGTTTTCCATAATTAATTCTCTTTATATTTATAGTTTCAAGAAATGTGTTTGGTTTTTTTATTACTTTGGGCTACACACTTACCAACATACTCCGGTCATGCTGAAGGCCTCCCACACGATCTTGATGTTGCTGTAGGTTAAGAGAGAGAAGAATTTCTTGCAAAGATGATTTCCTAGCATGCGATAAAATGTATGAGTTCTCTGATTTAATTTTAAATGTGCTTTAACATGTTATACCATCTTATTTTTACATGGACTTAATCAAATTTGTGTTTTACCATATAACTTTTGTTAGCGTAAGATTCTCATTATTTGAATTTTCTAAAACAGACCGAAGTGAATATACTTGGGCTTGGATGTTGAAATATTGGCTAGATGTAATTAATGGTATAACATATGAATGCAACCTTTTTAATAGTATTTGTACTTAAGTGTGATACTTTTAGGTGGTCGAGTTTTTTTATTTGGTAAAATACATCTTGATGATGGTTTACAGGGCACTCAGGAACATGTCACTTCTATTTGGTTTTGCTTGGATACGCCTTGTGTTGTGTGGATAAGATGTAAGTTTACATCACTTCATGTACTTTGTACGATGACCAGCTGGATCGTTACTCTCGGTCTCAAATACGGTTTTTGTGGTTTCTTGTGAGATTGATGTTTTTGGTGATAAAAAGAAACACTGCTTTGGAGCGTACTGCGGTGATGCTGGCAGCGCAGGTTAGTTGGGGGAAACTATCATGTGAAGTTCTTTTTGTATTGCTTTGAATTCGTATGCAAGTTGGGTTGTATGTTGTTGGGGTTATAATCTCTTGGTGATTCTAGTACTCAACCAGATTAATAAAAAAATAATCCAACTCCAATCACGCGCCTCTTGATATTTTTCTTGTTATCCGATCGAATCCTTCCTCGGTGAGTTTTGCGAAATTAAAAACCGATGGGAAAGGTGAAAATATACGAAAAGCTTTCACTGATGGAAATGGGTTAATGTGTTATTTATTGGGGTTGATTGTAAAATCAATTTCAATTTAAAAATAACAGGCTCGTTGTAACTATGTGCACGAATTATTACGATTTTTTCCCGATCTTCAATTAATTTGAATTTGATCATTTCACTCCAAAGGTTGTAAAACAAAAGGAAAGATCTGAATTTGGCTTCAATTGTTCTGAGTCTCTGATTCAGTAAGTCTGTATACCGGTGAAAAAGAAATGTCAAATCTGCAATACCAACTACGTTGCCAACATTTGAGGAATAGGCGATATTACATAAAAACCATTTTTTATACATCCATGTTATATATGTGAGTTTTAAAATGTAAGGATTATTTTTCACTTTTCAATCCTTTTTTTTTTTGTCTGAATCTCTTGTTAATTTGATACAATAATCGTTGATAAATCTTAACAATTATGGTGAATATGAACATATACTAAACAGTACATATTGACGTTAGCTATGACATTTACACTTCTTTCGATACGGTGGTTGATTTATCAGCTCGTAATCAAAACAAAGTACATAAAACATTGAGTGGTCAGCTGACAACTCATAGAGATAGAATATCATGTGCAGAAAAGAAAAAAACAGCAATCAGAAGAAACCTGTTCGATCATCATATCAAAGTGGAAGAAATTGAAGAGTTGGTGCAAAAGTTGGTCAGAGATTAAAATGTTTTGGTTGGTATTTGCAAAAAAAAACTTCTAGAAGATTTATTTAACTGTGCCTTCTTTTAGATGAATGTTGGACAAGTGCGAAAAGAGGAGAGCTGTGTAAAAGTGATTGTGCCAATTATAATGCAATATATAAATGTTCTGCCTGTCAAACATGTCCCGGTCAAGAATGCAAATCACAATTGCTATTATAAAAATAATAAATGAATGGTGTTGGATCCTAAGCAATGTTTTGCCTTTAAAGAATAAAGATTGCTGTCGAAATTGAGTTTGTCTGAGTTGAAAAAATGAAATAATTATTTGAAGGAAATCCAGTGCAAATAAAAATAAAAAATTGGAAAAATGGTCCACTACACGTGGAAATGAAGGGTAGTCTGATGCGTAAAGTTTACATTTATAATAAATATCATTTTCCTCCAACCAAGTTTTTAGTATTGAACCCTTGTGATTGGCAACGGTGTTACCCCAGTCTATATGTTTAGAATTAAGATCTCCAGCTAAAATGTAATAATTTTCCAAAGAATCTAAATTTAGAGAGTCAAACAGTTTGTGCATTTCATTCTTAAAATGAGGATCATTATTGCCTGATGGAAAATAAGCAGATATTATATATAAAATCTCTCTTGAATTGGTTGGAATTTTTATGATACAGATTTCCAAGAATTTGAAAGAGTTAATTATATTGTTATTATGTAGTTCATATTTAATTTCCTTTTTTACTAGGATGGCTGTTCCACCTCCACATATAGAATTTATTCTATCTTTTCTTACGAAGTGATATTTTTCGAAAAATAATTTGTGTTTGCTGTTTAGTTTGTTTTCGTTTAAAAACTATATCTAGGTTGTTAGTATTTAAAAAGTTTGATAGTTCATAACGTCTATCTATTTTTATAAGTGAACTAACATTTATATGAACAATGTTTAGCTTTTTGGGGATAATATTATGCTGGTTGTTATTTAAGACCATTACACGACAATAAATGAATATATGGTGTCAATTCTGGCAGACTGTAGTTGTTTTTGTAAATTAGTTATTTGGTTTGATAAATTCGTAAATATCGTTATTATATTTTTAAGTAAGGGATTTAATAGGTTTATGATGTTGTAACTGAAAATTTGAGCTGACTGTTGAGCGTCCGGCCTTAAGATGTTGGCGTAGCTTATGTTTGGATTCACCCTACTTGGGTTTACTCGAGGATTTTGCTTCAGAATTGTTCTTCTTTGTTTAATATTGATTTGTAATTCTTTATATTTCTCGCATCCTCTGTATGATGCTGGGTGGCCAAATTTGTTGCACAGGACCGAAAACAATTTATCACGTTCGTCGGCGCCTACATTTGTGATCGAACACTTTCCAATCTCATGTGTTTGATTGCATTTTACGCATCTCGGTTGTCTGTAGCAGTTGAAAGCGCTATGGAAAAAACCCTGACATTTTCTGCACTGCTAAATATCAGGCTTGCGAAGAGCTTCCCATTGAATGCAGTGATAGAGAAGACCTCTTATATTTTTTAGTTGGCAAGTGTCACTGTCAGCCGTTAGCTGAACTATGAACGTTGAAAGGTTAAATCCATTTCTCTTTGATTTGGAGGTATAAATATGACTCACTTTAACGAATTTCAAGTCATCTTTTTCGTATTTACGTAGTTCGTTTAGTATCGTTTCTACGTGTGTTTCTGCGCTTATGCCCTTTAATAGAACTGTTTTATTTTTTATACTTTTAGGTGTGAAAGTATAAAAATTTGTTTTTGTCTTTTGCAAGTGATTTCTAACACGAATGTAGTTAGTTAGGGTATTAAGATACAAAGTTATTTTGTTATCTTAATGATTTAGATCTTTAATCTTAAAATCATCGATTTTGAGACCATTTTTAATGAATGATATCAATTCATTTGGTTTTACATTATATATGTTTATTGGTGGAATTTTTTCAGTTTTGTTATGAACAATGTTTATGTTGTTTTGATTGTTTGCACTCTGTGCTGGGTTTTTGCTTGTGCTAGCCGCTGTTGTTTGCTCTGTTGCAGAGCTGGCGTTTACATTGGGTGTTGTACTTGCTGGGTTTTTTTGATTCAAATGCACGTGTTGTGTGAATTGAGAGAGCAATTGTTGATCACATTCAAAGTCGTCGTGTGTCAAGAAGAGCGTAATAATTATCACTCTTTGCGTATTTGTTTTGTGTGCTATCCATTGTTATATTTTTACGTTTTCTGTCATTATCACGTGTAATGTTATTTATTGTTTGTGAATTATTGTTTCGAGCGTTAAGCTCACTCATATTTTGAACCAAATAAATTGATTGTTTTTCACTGTTTTTTATACACTGACCACTTGTAATAATAACGAATTAATTTTTAAAGGCGTAAGATGACTGTTAGATCCGAACTCATCTATTTAAAATGCATCTAATAATACAAGATGCGAATATTAACGTAAGATATTTAGATTTCACACGTACATATAAGTATAACTATATACTTATATATATCAAACATACCCATATGCCAAAACGTTTCCTTCGTAATAATGCTAATACAGTCGAACACGACTATAACGATCTCCTAGATACCCGGACTTTAATTCGTTACATCTGTAGTTCGTTATAACCATACTAAAGAACAATAAAGGTTTACTTATAAAAATCTAAATATAAGTACATAGATACAAACTTTTGCCGTATTTTGATTTAAGTATATCTGTATTAGATTGACCCCAACGAGTTATTGGAACGTCTAAAACTTTTGTTGGCATCACAAAACACTGGATATACAAATCATATTAATAAAATAGAGTCCATAATTGAGGACCTAAAAGAAGCTGAAGTAATTTACTGATATAAACGGAAAACCTGTTAAAAGCAATTTGAGCATCGACAGGTTCAGTCACTTTTCTAATAATAAAAAGTAATGTTTCGGAAGTATTTGGAATTACTACGGATTGAAAAAATAACATCATATCCAAATTAAAAAAAAAAATAAAAATTGGCACTGCTATCAGCAGAAACAGATGTAGTCAACAAACCTAACTTACAAATCACACATCCTCAATTCACAAGAAATGGCAAAAGTTGATGGAGACTTATAACAGCGAAGTACATACAACAATCAAAATGGCCCCAATCTATGATAGTGTTGCGACTTGAGATTTTCTACCTTTGAACGATTATTAATCGCCCTTTGAGCAAATCGAATGGCACTGTTGATATCATACGGTTTTACTTTCTACTGTTGCTCTTTTAACTGGAGTATGAATTATATTTTTCCCACATTTTGTTTTAGGTTTTCTTCACTCTATTTTCATACCAAGTTTTACTTTAGTCTTAATAACATTGGTAACTAATAATGCGCTTATCTTTTCTCCAATTCTGCTATATTTTGCCTTTACTCTTTCCCAACCTTTTCGCTAGTTCTTTGTCAGCTTGATGTCCTTTGCTAATGTCTTTGTTTTGTGTATATGCAATATCATGAGCTTTACAAGCCGAATCCAAAATATTTATACCTTTATCACGCCTCTCCAGTCTAACTTTGAGCCGGGTCCGCAAAATTGATATCCAGCTTCTTGTAATTCAAAAGGTAAATTTTCAATTACATTATTCATCAATCCACCACCTGGAACTAAACTTTTTTATAATTATTCTTTTCATGATAGACAATCATTTTATATCTTTTCTGAACTGATTCGACATAAATTGAGATAATTTGATTAAAGTCAATAGTTAAAATGCGTCTAATACAGAAAGATATGAATATATACGTGAGAAATTTAGATTTCGTGTATCAAAATACGCTAAAAATAAAGCACAGTTTTCTATTGCGTAGTTCTATAAGAGCTCTCATTGTGGCCCCTTGTAATTGTGGAATGAAAAATGTTATGCTTAGACTAAACGGATTTAAATTTTATAATTTGTATCTATACTCGAAGACGTTATATCATATTATTTATACTCAAAGTCGTAATATGAGTATCTTAACCCATACAAATGGAGAAGATGTTATTGAACCGGAACATGCCAACTCTTATTCAATATTTATGTTTGATGATTTTACATGCGAAAAACAAGACAGTATAAGATTTTACTTTTCTATGGCTCGAAATAGCGATATAGATTTATTCTTATTATGTCAAACATATACCCATATCCGAAAATATTTTATTCGCGATAACGCTAATAGTACGAGTATAATAATCTTTAAGCAATATGAAATGAATATGAAATCGTGTCGGGCTTATCTGCGTAGACAATCGACTTCATATAAACCCCAAAAACAATAGTCCAACGGCGTTAGATCGCACGATCTTTGAGGCCACACAAGCCCACGCAACATAATGCGCTAAGCAAAAGTTTCCTTTAATACATAGATTGTTGCGTTGGCTGTAAGGCATGTAGCGGCGTCTTTTTGAAACCAAAGGTCGTTCACACCAACATCCTTTAATTCAGGCAACAATCATTTTTAATCATGGCTCAACCATTGACTGTAGCGTTTTAGCCGGCTTCACTTTTAAGAACTATGGAGCAATGATTCCCTCTGCCCATATTACTTACCAAACAGTGACTTTTCGAGGATGTACTTGTAAGAGAACATTTTGGTTATTAACGTAACCATTCAACCAAAAGATAGCTTCATCGCTGAACAAAATTTTCTTGTAAAAATCAGGATCGGTGGCCATCTCATTTTGGGCACATTCACCACGATTTGCAAACGTCGTTACAGAGTAAGTCTATTCATTATGAAATGGCAAACCAAACTTAGCATAAATCAACCACACGTCTAAAAAAACGCCATTTTTTATATATATTAATGTGGAGTACTTAAGATCATTCCTGACTAAGTATTCGGTACATATACTCATTAACTAATAAGTAAGGTATGGCAATCACATTACTCCGTTTTGCCACAATATATAATAACTCAAGTATGGCAACAATGTTGTCTGTTTGCCTCTCATTCATTCGTAATACTGTTTTCTTCGACTCAACACATTTAGTTTGTAAGCTGACATAATAAATATATTTGTACGGAATTTAAAAGTATTGCGTTGTTTTAATTAAACCTCTCGGTTATCACAATGGCGACGACGGATAAAAATACAATAATCCTTGGAACTCTTCCACATTTTGACTGTGACCGCAACATTTGGCACATTTTTAAGTCGCAATTGGAGCAGTTTTTCGTAGTGAACGATATAGCACAACAAAAAAGGAAGGCTATTCTACTAACAACAATTTCGGAAGGTTCCTACATTCTGCTACAAAATTTGTTGCATCCAAAGGAAATTGACGAGGCGAGCACAACCTTAAACAACTGCCTTGAAGTTTTCGACAGACATTTCAAAGCACCAACGTCAACTTTTGCTGAGCGCTATAAATTTTATTCAGCAAATAAGAATGCAGATGAAACGGCGAACCAGTGGTCAGTGCGTGTAAGATCGCTTGCAATGCAATGCAAGTTTGGTGAGTCATTGGACATGGCAATGCGTGATAGATTTGTAATGGGTCTGGAGGAAGGTCCGGCCAAAAACAAAATCTTTCTAGAAGACGCAACAACGTGCACATTGCAAAAACTGTTAGACATAGCTAACGCCACAGAGTACCTACAAAAACAACAAGAGGAGGTAAGGGTTAAAAGCGAAACAGGCGATATTATGCACATAAGAAGCAGTGGGAAGCAAAGAGCACACGATCAGCAGCAACAAGGGCAGCGACAGAGGCAGAAATATGAGCAGCAGCAGCGACAGAGGCAGAAAAATGAGCAGCAGCAGCAACAACGCAAAGAGAAGAGATGTACGGTATGCGGCTACAACAACCATTCATATTTGGAATGCAGGTATAGAGAATATAAATGTAAAAAATGTGGTATGATAGGAAATTTAAAGAAAGTATGTAAAAATGTAGAACACAAACAAATTAATTATGTACAAACTAGCGAAGCTGTTTTGTACACATTACAAACTGAGGTAGATGAGCCTATATATGTGAGTGTAACTGTTGAGAATTTACCGCTAACATTTGATTTGGATACGGGCTCAACTTATAGTGTGTTGTTAAATGATGTTTTTTTAAAATTATTTAAAAACAAAAAAATGTGGCCAACTAACATTGTGCTTAAATCATATACTGGCGAAGCTATTTACCCAACAGGGATGTGTAAGATGGAAGTAAAATATAATGGCAAATCCAATGAAGTTTCTTTTTTGGTTGTTAAAGGCGGTGGACCACCTCTATTAGGTCGAAATTTTTATAAACAATTTAAGTTTAGTTTCGCGCAAGTAAATCGCTTGAGCGCTAGTGACGAGAAGGACTTAATTGTGAGCAAATTTGGTGGCTTATTTGATAATAGATTAGGGTGTTATAACAAGAATAAAGCTAAGCTTATATTGAAGGACAATGCAACGCCAAAGTTCTGTAAACCGCGACCGGTGCCACTAGCAATACAACCAAAAGTTGAAGCTGAAATAGACAATTTGATAAAAATTGGTGTTTTAAAACAAGTTCAATATAGTGATTGGAGCACACCAATAGTGCCGGTACTGAAGAAAAATGGGCAGGTGCGAATTTGTGGTGATTTTAAAATCACGGTTAATCCACATTTAGAAGTTGAACAATACCCACTACCGCGCATAGAAGACATTTTTGCAAAATTAAATGGGGGAGTGGAGTTTAGTAAATTGGACATGTCCATGGCATACCAACAGATAGAACTTGATGATTGCTCAAAAGAATTAACCACAATTACTACTTCTAAAGGTCTGTTCCAATACAATCGTTTGGTTTATGGTTTGGCATCAGCGCCAGCCATTTTTCAAAAACTAATGGACAAGTTACTGGTTGGTTTAGATGGAGTAGTAGTTTTTTTGGACGATATTCTGATCACAGCCAAAAACAGACAAAGTCACGTTAAGAGGCTGGAAAAAGTCTTAACGGTGTTAAAAGAAGCTGGTCTTAAATTAGCACCAGAAAAGTGTGTTTTCTTTTCGGAAAAGCTTTCTTATTTGGGCCACATAATTGATAAGGACGGATTACATACATGTCCAAATAAAGTGAAAAACATCGAGGCTATGGATTATCCAACTAGCGTAAAGGAACTACAAAGTTTTTTGGGGGTAATAAATTTCTATAGGAAATTCTTACCAGATGTGACTACGACTTGTGCACCGCTGTACGAGTTGCTTAAAGCATCAAAACCTTTTGAGTTTAAGGGTCTGCATCGCGAAGCGATTGACAAGTTAAAGGTCAACCTTAAAAAAGGCACATGTCTGGCTTATTTTGAGCCTAACCATAGAACTAAAGTTACTGTGGATGCAAGCCCAATAGGTGTGGCAGCAGTGCTATCACAGATAAATGTCGATGGTCATGAAGTACCCATTGAATTTGCGTCGCGTAAACTTTCGGATGTCGAACAGCGTTATTCTCAGTTAGATAAAGAGGCATTAGCAATATTTTTCGGTATTCATAAATTTCACCATTATGTGTACGGTCGACATTTTACTTTAGTTACGGATAATAAACCATTGGAATATATTTTTGGCCCAAAAAAGGGGATACCAGTCATGGCAGCAAACCGTTTGCAAAGAATAGCTGTAGCGCTATCAGGGTACGACTTCAACATTATTGACGTTAAATCGGAAGAAAATGTGGCAGACTATTTTTCTAGACACCCAGTTGGCAATGACCGTTATGAAGACGTAGCTGAAGGTATAGCATTCCACTATTTTCATGAAGTAAATAAGACTCCGTTAAGTTTTGAGAAAATACGTGAACATACAAAGAAGGATGAAGTGTTACAAAGGGTTAGGCTAATGGCACAGACGAAATGGCCTGAAAAATGCGACGATGTAGAACTGAAACCATATGTTACACGTAATGTAGAAATTTATGAAGAAAAAGATTGCGTATTCTGGGGACACAGAATAGTTATACCAAAAAGTCTTCGAAATGAAGTTTGCAAATTTTTACATAAAACGCATATGGGAATCAATAAAATCAAATCGATGGCTAGGGAGTGTTGTTGGTGGCCCAGTCAAAGCAATGATTTGGAAAATATTGTTAAAAGTTGTGAGTCGTGTTTGATTAATAGAAACAATCCGCCAAAAAATGAGCTAATAAATTGGCAATGGCCTAAACGGGCATGGTATCGCATTCATATTGATTTCTTTGGTCCATTTTACAAGCGATGGTGCCTTGTTGTAGTTGACAGCTACACCAAATGGGTCGAATGTGTCGATATGGGTACTAATACTACATCTCAGAATACAATATTGGCATTAAAGGATTTATTTTCGAGGTTTGGTCTACCAAATGAAATTGTTTCCGATAATGGAACTTCATTTGTGTCTAAAGTTTTGTACAATTTTTTGCTCGATTATCGTAACGCAAAACACAGTAGTACAGGTGTAGCGCCAGCACGATTGATGTTTAAGAGACAGCTCCGCACTAGGTTAGATCTCATTAATCCTAATAGGAAAGCAGAAACCGTAAAAAATGAACAAATTAAAATAAATGTTGTAAAAAGTCAAAAAAATCAAAAGGAAAATTATCGTGGAAAGAAAAAAAATAAATTTTATGTTAATGAGATGGTCATGGTCAAAGATTATTCTGTACCAGGTAAAGTTTCGTGGATAAAATGTAAAATTGAGAAAAAAATTGGAAAACAAACTTATTTGGTACTACTATTGAATTCAAAGAAAATCTGGAAAAGGCATGTAAACCAAATTTTAAAACATAATAGTTTTGATGAAAATAATATGGAAAACAATGTATATACTTCGAGTATCTTGAGTGATCATATACTGCCTATAAGGCCAGAAAATGATGTAGCTATAAATCTAGATTTAAGTAATAATGTATCAAAACAAAAAGAAAACACAACTATTGTTGAAACCCCTATCACGGAACGATTAGCTTTAGAGAAAAGAAACAATAGTATACTCGAAAATGCGACATCGGAACTAAGATATAACCTTAGACCTAGAAATTGAATCGTTGTTCTCATATGTATATATACATAAAAATACACATGATATATATATGAGAGAAACGATTACGAGGGGGTATATGTGGAGTACTTAAGATCATTCCTGACTAAGTATTCGGTACATATACTCATTAACTAATAAGTAAGGTATGGCAATCACATTACTCCGTTTTGCCACAATATATAATAACTCAAGTATGGCAACAATGTTGTCTGTTTGCCTCTCATTCATTCGTAATTCTGTTTTCTTCGACTCAACACATTTAGTTTGTAAGCTGACATAATAAATATATTTGTACGGAATTTAAAAGTATTGCGTTGTTTTAATTAAACCTCTCGGTTATCACAATTAATAAATTAGAAAAAAAGCTTACTTATCCTCTACGTCGCCATTGTGTTGTGTTGCTTTCGCTTTGCATTTTCTTTTAT
Source organism: Hydrotaea diabolus (assembly GCA_963513945.1). Lineage (NCBI taxonomy): Eukaryota > Metazoa > Arthropoda > Insecta > Diptera > Muscidae > Hydrotaea > Hydrotaea diabolus. The sequence goes on along the minus strand of OY740716.1, from coordinate 105,168,439 downwards.
TAGATGCCTTTGTTGGTTTTTCTTGCGTGTTTTCTACAACAGTGTTGCACAAGGGAACACAATACATAGTCATTAATTTAGTGGTTGTATTTACGAACACCCGCAATGTATTAGTGCAGAGCAGCATGTGTTTAAGAAGTCAGCCGTACTACAGTTCTGCTTAAACGATAACAATTACTTCACGTATGCTGAAAAATTTTACCATCAAAGCTATGGTATGCAAATGGAAAACCCCATATTTCGACAATATCCCGCATTGTGCTAGATACAAATTAGGACGAAGTAGAAAATAAGCTAAAATCTAGTAACATTAAAATAAAACTCATATAAAATAATGATGACGATTTACTAGCGGTTATAAACAAGAAAGGTGAGAAAAAATTATAAAACTTCAAAACTCCTACCACAATAAAATAATATTAACTGTGGAAACGGAAAAACATGATGAGAAACATTACCTTGACATGAAGCTTATACAAAATGGAAACAAAATCATCACGAACTGGTACGCGAAGACTACAGCTTCAGGACGAATAATAAACTAAATAACTAAAGAAATACAACCAAGAAACATAAAATAAAATACCACTACAAATGTTATTTAAAAAGTAGTAGATCTAAACGATGAAAAATTCGGATCCGAAAACAAAAAGATCCTAAGTCTAAACAATTACCCAATGACCATAGCAAATAATCTGATACAGAGATCACTTAACCAAAACAAAAACTGTGGGAAAACAAATTTAGAAACATAATTTGACATTGTACCGTACGTACCGGAAATGATAGCCGAGCTCTAAAAACATAATAAAAAATGAGATCACGCCAGTAGCGTACAAGTCCAATGACACACTTCAAAAACTTTTCTCAAAAGAAAAAAAAATAAGTTACATGCTCCGAGTAAGCAATGTTGTATAAGAAATTACTTGTAAAGGAAAGGAGAAAGAAAAATGCAATTAGGTATAAGTAGGTACAACAAAAAGAATGAATGGGGTTAGACTTGCAGAACATGAAAATGATGTACGAAAGGGAAAGGAATCCGCAGCACTCGCTCAACACATAAAAGAAAGTGGACACGAAGCCAACTTCAATGTGTAAAAATACTCTTTAGAGTAACTAAAGAGATCAAACGATACAATCTTATAATACAACAAAGAATTCAGAACTCAATAAACACAAAAAAGACAATACAAAGCTACAATACTCCATTGCAATACTTTGACGAGAAAAGTTCTTTTTAATACTAGTATTAAGTTCCAACTGCGATATTTTACTCTTTGGTGTTTGAATGTTTTCGGATTTCGTGCTTTTCTTATGTTTTTATATTTTTACATAAAGGTGTATAGTGAAATACGTATGTTACGTGTTGTTGCTGAGCCGTAGTAGACGTAGTAAATTGATTTCTTGAATGGAATTGGTCGACCGTTGCATGAAAGCAAACTCCGAAATTATGATGGGAGAATAGGAAGTCCAATGTTCAATTTTACGGAAATGGAACAAAAGACCAAACTGTTGTCATAATTAAAAAGGGACAATTGCTTTATGTGTAAAATTGTTTTAGGATAAGTGCATGGTACAATAAACAAGGTAAGGTCATTAGCCCAACAACAAATAATCAGATACAACTCTGGTGCTCTATATTGTCAAAGTTGTATATGTCAAGAATATAAAATAAAGTTACGGACAGTTAATTTTTGTTATTGTTGTAAATATTTGATACAAAATATTTACATTTCCATCATTAATATGTTCATAATTTGTTATACCCTCTATCATAGGATGGGTTTGTTATTCCGTTTGCAACACATCGAAATGATCTGAGATGCCATATTATTAATCAGCCTAGGATTCTAAGACGATTTAACGATATCCGTCTTTTTGTGTGGAAACGCGCTAGCGGACTCAATAATGAATCGGTGCAGAGGTAACGGATTTGCTCCCACAAGGACTAAAGCAGCCTCTGTAAACAAAACTGATTTTTGTGTCATTTGGAATGCGATTCAGTACCGCCTTATACTCTTGAAACTTGGCCAAAAATTTCTTTTCGTCAATAGGTTTTAATATAAACCTCATACATTCGGGCCGGCCGAACCTAGAGAGCTTTTACTTTTATTTTTATACCCTACACCACACTGTGGTTCTGGGTATTGTGAGTTTGTGCATTTGTTTGTAACAACCACTTTGAAAAGTGACTGACCCATTAAAAATTATACTGATTGATTCAAAATCACTTTCTAAATAAATTTTACGATGTCCGTCTGGCTGTGCATCTATTTGATGTAATCAAAGTGCAGCTCGCAAATGACCGAACTTGACTTTGCACGTAGGTTTAGTTGGTCTATTGAAAATAGGATGAATCGGTCCATGTTTTGACATAGTCGCCATGCAAACGTACCCACATTTTGGGGTCTTGGCGCTCTGGAAGCCACATCTAACATGGGATCTTGATAACATTAAGCACGAATACTTACTCTAAAATTAAGTGCTGAAAATGTAGTTGGCTAATTTTTTGATTTGAAATGTACCTCCCTATTTTGGGTGTAGCGGTTCTAGAAGACACATCTAATCCGATGTTGATGATATTAATAATGTTTTTATTCAGAGATAATTTCCATATCGTCCGATCAAACCAAGCCTTCTGTGTATGTATATGAGTAGTGTATGTATATGAGTAGTGTACAGCCGGCCTGGACCGACATTTATTTATGTTTTATTATAACGATCATAATTTGTTTTTCTAAATTAAATCACAAGATTCATTCATTTATTAAAGGAAAGTATCAAAGACACATAACATAGTTATACGATTCATTCTTTTATGGAAAATATGCATATGCATAGCACTTAGTGGTATAATTAAAATTAGATGATGTACATACATATGTATATAAGAACAATGATGGACCAGCCATAAAATATATTTACAAAAACCAACAATTTAATTTTTAAAATTTTTTTGTGACCGACTATTCGTTGTTTGGCCTTTTGGATTTTAAGGCGCCTATTAAGGCTTTTAATACGAAAGTGCATCCTACACTTAAAAATTTTTTTTTAATTTTTTCTGCAACATTTATTTTTAAGCTGCTTTCAAAAAGTCTTTTTTGGACATTTTTGTTGTGGTCCATTTCCGTTCCGTTAAGACTTTCGAACACCAACTCAAGTTTATGAATGATTTTAAGAAATTCCGGAGAAGGTTTATTCAAAGAACCTTTGGATATTTGATCCACCCATGTAAATGAGTTTTCATGGCTCTGGTATTGTTCAAGATTCTGCTTTCGAATAATATAGCCAGCTATATATTCCAAAGCATCGTGTTGAAGAACACCAGAGTCATGAAATGTTGATGTTTCCAACTCATTCACATCAATCGGTTCGTCCTCCACATTGGGTTCTTCTGAACAACAATTAAGGCTATCTGTGGGGTCATTTTTTGAGCCAATCCAGTCGGTAGTGTCACATTCCACATTTCCAGTTCCTTCCAATATTTCGGTATTCCGGGCTAAAACCGCAAAATGTGTTAATAATTTGTTTAAGATCATTTTTGTGTATAAGATATTTAAACCCACCCAGGATGTACTTTCTCATTCGAAATTTAAATTCTTTTGGTGTTGGGTGATCGTTTAAGCCTCCTTTGCTTCGCAAGGCTCCAAAGAGATGTTCAAGTACATCCTGGTTCAACCTATATGTCAAAATGTATTCCATTCCATATTTTTGCTTAACGTACTCATACAGCATGAGTAAGGCATTATTTGTCATTAAAATACCCTTTTGAAAAAACTCCAACGATTTTTTCTTAGGAATCATAGGTGTGGATGCCAGTTTGTTCACTTGAAACAGAATATCTTTCTGATTCTCCAGGTTGATACCAAATGCTTCCTAAAGGATTATGATATACATTTAATATTTGAAGAGTAATTAAAAAGAGTGTAATGTACTTTGCCGGGGTAGTTAAAGGTATTCATGTTGGAATTCATTACGTCAAACCAGTTATTCACTAATTCGATAAATTCCGCCGTCTCAAGCGGTTTGTATAATTCAAATCCAAGAGAATGACAACGTTTAATAGCTTCGGCTGTTGCATGTGAAAAAAGCTGTGTTGCTAACTTCAGCTTTTGCCTTCCTAAAGAGATATATTATTATGGTTGTGTTACAGTTTCCCATGGAATATTCCCATACATACCGGGACCAATCACTGTAATGTGTTCATTAGTCAACTTATACGTTATTGAAACATCACTAACTGAAGTATTCTTCATTAGTTCTTGTATAGTTTCTTTCTTCAGCAATTCGTTTTTGACTGTTAATCCAGTGTCCAGGAAATGGTTTCTTATTAACTTGATGAGATGTGGAGTATCGGCAAAAGTAAAAATTTTGTCATCGGTATTGACAGGGTTTGGAAACCATGGTCGATCTATGTATTTATAATTTTTGTTATTGCATAAATTTATTAAGTATTCATAATAAAACTACCTTTGGAAGCACCTAAAGTTGTCCACAATTTTCTATTGGAAGGGCCCATATCACAGACAATCGCAACAACTGGATATCCGGCATGGTGCAACTCTAATATTATTGAAAACAGTACTGGTCTGTCCATTTCGCAGTCATATTTAAAAAAAATTGGCTGCTTCCAAGATTTTCGCAACCCACGAGCTATTACCACTTGTACAAAATTAGCTGGCTTCCTTACGAAATCTCCTACAGACTCGTACTCGTAAGTATCCACTACCTTCATCTCGTCGAAAGCGAGCACACATATTTTTTCTTCATCCGAGAGGTCTGCGTTATGTCTCATAACATCTATAGCCGGAGTCAGAATGCCTTCGTTTATATTGACCTTGCGGCTCCAACGTTGAAGTGTTGAGATAGAAGGTAGTGGAAACCCTTTATTATACAAATGTTTATATGCTCTTGGTCCAGTTGCATGCAAGCATATTGCACTTGAAATGTCATCCCACTTCCGCTGAATGGCGCCAGGAGAGATAATTTTTCGAATTTGGCCTTGGGTAAAAATATTTCCCATACAGGATACTACTTTGTTCTTCTCAGCTAATTGAATTTTTAAATCTTTGATTTCAGTTTGTAATTTTTTTATTATCTTTTTCTGCTCTGAAATCTCATTTAGCATATCACGATAAAGTGTCCGAGCTCTAGTAAAATTTGAAATACAGATTACTCAAACCGAAACCGTATTTATTATACCCTCTACTGTAGGGTGGGAGCAAAGAATGTTTGGCATTTCGTTTGCAACCTCTCGAAATGTTGTTCTGAGACCATAAAAAGTACATATATACTGGGTCGTTTAAAAATTCTAAGACGACTTAGCGATGTTCGTCCGACTGTGGAAAAACGCTATCGGCCGGAATAATAAAGTTAGACGGTTGACAATTTGCAAAGGGATGACTTGATGTCCGGGATGATTTGGTATTGATAATGTGCTATATCGATCAATGCTTTAAGTAACCCCCATAGAAAGGATCTGTCAGTTTACAGGTCCCAGCGCTCTAGAAATCGTATTTATTCTCTCATCTTACTCAAATTTGAATCGAAGCAGTTTTATTTTTTTTATTATTTTTTTTTATTAATATATACCCCATACTAAGATACCTTTAGATATTGGGTCATATCCTGTGGAAACCACATTTATAATTTATAATATAGTCATCTCCGCTCGACCTGTCTTTTCCACTTGCTATAATAACATTTTCCTTCCCCAGTCAAAACACCGGATACAATCAACATCATCACTCTAACTCAAACGGCAACATTTCTTTCGAGAAGAGGCAAAACCTGCCCTGAAACAAGAGAGAGCTTTCAAATATTTAGATATGGGGTATATACTGTACATATAAAGTATATACCCCGATTTGATTTGTGATATCTCTAAGAAATTGAAAGCAGTTTCTTTTTTCAGAATAGCCCATAGGCCCTATCTTGTTTGTGTTGTTCCAAATGAAATTGCAAAATGAGTGTACATAGTGTACCCCCATCATTTGGTGGAGCGTACAAACATCGACTATATACTACTTAGGCTTACTCTGATACATTGTGCATTTCTCTATATTCTATAACATCTTCTTGCATGTTATCCAAGAACGAGGAATTTCTAAAACAAAAAATATGTCTTATGGAACATTTCCTAATGCACAATATCTATCACTTACCCAAATGAAGCGGTAATATCGGAATCAAATTCGATTTTTGAATTTCTTAAAAAATGCATTAGAACAACAAATCTTTAGTGGCTATTGCTTGGGAAAATAAATGTATACCTACTCTGAAAGCGGCACTTGATCTAGCTCTGACAGTTTAGCAGGAGTAGCATTTACCATTTCAGGGTACTCGCAATGACCGGGATTTGATATAATAAATGGCACTGCATTTGGCATTAACTTATCTCTTTTAGCTCCCTTTATTACATCACTGGGTAAAAAGTGATCACCACAGATGCGGTCATTACTTTTAAATGTCATCTGGCAAGCAACAGCCCATATACATTTTCTCCCTTCGTCATTCGGTATATTAAAAAATGGACCATTTCCAGCTAAAACGGTCTTATGGCAAATGCAGCATGAGCGCATCTTATTTTTCTTTTTAATTTGCGGTTTAAAATATAACACAGTTGGGATTAGGATATTTTTGTTTATTTTGTTTTGAATTTATTAAAATAATTTCAATAATTTGAATAAACGTTTTTTGAAATTTCAACAGTTGCCTGAATGTAAACAAAAACATCGAATGTCAACTTTAACAATTTAGAGCGCTGCGAGAAAAAATTGTAAATCAGCTGATTGCTTGGCCTTACCTTGTTTATTGTACCATGGATAAGTGTAAGTGGGCTATAGAGTTTGAAGCCGATGCTGAATTACCACCATCGTTAACAATTTTGCTCGGCAGCTAAATCGCTTATGGTTTTGTTTTAATCCAAAAAACATAGTTTTCACAATCGCGGGCATATACATATGTATATATAATGTGAAATGAGTCAGACAAATCCTTCACGATAAATTTTTTGCAGCATCAAGTGTATAATTTTAGCACAGAGACTAAAAATTCACACATTTTTAAATATTACGTATAATATTTTTTTAATAAGCGGCGGCAGTCGATTCGCTTTTAGAGTACAAAGCTGAATCTACTCGTCGACGCCTAGCTGCCGGTTGGAACTCCGGATATCATTGCAGTAAATGTTTCAATTTATGACAATCCACCGTCAATCAAACTTCAAACAATTCACCTAAAACGAAATTTTCGCACCCATAAGAAATACATGTAGCAAAGCAAACGAAATTTACCAATGGTAAATTCCGTTTTACTATTTTCTTTTGGTGGCACTAAGCTGAAACGAAAAGGTGGCGGAATTTGCAACTGCTACAGAAGAGATTATAAGGGCAGTGTAGACTTTATTCACCATCTGCAAACGAAAATTTATGTTTTGATAATTGTATGGACAAGGAATTTGCAACAAAAAATTAACAAATGTTGTGAAGTCGTTTTTGAGGTTATTTAAATGAATATGATTAAAATCATTTATTTAAAAACAAATAACAGCTGTTTCTTCTTCACAGCTCTACACTACAATTTTTCCGTCTAGAGGTAAATACAAAACTTCTAAGTGCAAATTTTAGGTGAATACTAGACTTTTCACATACATGTCATTCGCAAATGCAAACAAAATCTACCTGATTTTATTCATATCAGATTTCTGATGTCAATTTCCACAGAAATTGTAATGGATTTTCACACGGAAACAGGTAAATATGGCTTTACATTTTATATGCGAATCAGGCATAATACTTATACATTTGCATGTACATACGAACGAAATCTTCTGAATTTAATTTGCATCGGATTTCGGCTGTCAATTCTCTAATAAATTGCAGCAGATTTCGGAAAGAAGTCCAGTGAGTATGATTTTTAATTCAACATACATACGTACATATGTATGTCGTTCTACAATATCATACAATTTACTTAAAGCAGCTCGTTTGATAAAAACTAATACAAATTTAATAGCAAACCAAAACGCATTACAAAAGTAAATAAATACATACGTACAGTAAGTCACAGTAAAGGTGAGCCACCCGCTGCTCCAATACATTTTTGTATAAAGACTCTTACAAATACTACACCTTTAAAGCAATTTATTACCAAATTTATTATTTAAACATGGGTTTTGATTTTTAGAATATTTTGTAATTTATATTCCCAGAACGAAAGGTAAAAAAATTAATGCAAAAAAAAGTAAATTTTATGGTTCACAGTAAAAGTGACCCACTTTAAGAAAAACTAATTTCGGAATGATTTTAATATTTGGTAGGCCCTCCTTTTGTCGAAATAACAGCTACTGAGCGACGTGGCATTGATTCCAATAGTTTAGCTGTGTGTGAAGACGGAATTGCATGACATTCAGTCTGTAAGTGAACTAGAAGGTAATTTTTGGAAGAAATGTTATGTTTGCGTACATTTTGGTCCAGAAGTGCCCACAAAATTTCAATTATATTAAGGAGACGGCGGAGGTACTTCTAAGACATGGGGACAATTATATAAAAGCCATTCACGCGCAACATAGGACTTATGCTTGGGATCGTTGTTATCGGACTTATGCTTGGGAACGAAAAGTCGTCATCGATTTCCAATTTCTCCGCACTCGGCTTCAGATTTTGCTTTAAACATCAACATATCCAAATTTATTCATTATTCTAGGAATATGATGTAGATTTCCCGTGCCACTACCTGCCATACCGCCCCAGAAGGTATTTGATGTTTAAAATGTTTTTTACCTTTTGCCAGAAATTCATGTCCTTCAATACATATTCACGTGCTAAATCGTGCAAATAATTGAAACCATGCTTTCTGAGTACTCTTCCTACTGTTTCAGGATTTACTTGAATGTCGAGGTGTTTATTTTACCATTTGCGTTAGCTTCGGAGCGCTTAGATGAGGATCCTTCTCTTACAATAAATGACTCATCTCTATCAGAAAATGCCTTTATTTTACTTTGTTTGGATTTATTTTCAATTCTGTTTAATAAGACATTTTCCACAAAGGACTTTTGATGCGAAACTGAAGCATAAGCAATGTCATCTCTTCGAACTCAGACATTCCTGGTGGCTCACTTTGACTGTGACGTTATTTTACGCAGTTATTTACATATGTTTTCGTTAGATTTTGTGCATTTTTATAAATGCAACAATTTAAAAATATTGCAAAAATCATTATTTATGTTCAAATAATAAACGTGTATATAAATTTCTTTATAAATATTGTTTTTACAAGGGTTTTTATACAATTTGTTATATAGCATGGGGTGGCTCACTTTTACTGTGACTCACTGTATGTAGATATGTATGTACACCTAATCCTGTTTTTGCACGGTACATGTGTTCCAGAAAATATCGTGTAAAAAAAAATCGTGTAAATAAAGACACTACTTAATGGAAAAATGTTAGATTGGTTCAGCAACCCAAGAAAGCCTACGAAAATTAATACATAATTCGGTAAAATAAACATAAATTTTATTCTTCAGTATACCATGCCCATTTTATTTCACATATTATATAAAGGAACTAATTTTATATAAAGGAACTTAAAAAATAAAATCATTTTAAAGTTTTTAAGCAATAAAAATCCAATTTAAAAACAAAAAAATCTCCTATGCAAGGAACATAAAAAAGTTGTATAGAAATATAAAAAATGGTATAAGGGTAAATTCTATTCGGTATTAGTTTCTGAATGTAAGCGCATTCTTTTCTGCTGCGTTGGAGCAATATCTGTTTCGTCAGTAGAATTGTTCAGTTCTACGTCCACATCTTCAACTGCGTTCATTGGTAACTGCATATCAGAACTTGTTTCAGGCACAGGTTTATTTATTTTAATAGCAAATTCAGTTATAGTACGTTGCGATCCTACTTTGGAGAGTTCTTTGTACAGTTCCTTGTATCGAGCCATACAGGATTGTAGATCTGATTGAAATTTCACAGCTCCCCTAACTATCGGTATAATTTGCAATGAAATGTCAAAATCACATTGTGTTGCCATATTTAAAAAATATACGGAAAAATAATATTTGAATGGCAGTTCCTTGTGGAAACAGTGGCAAAACTTCATTATTAACTGGCAATGCTGAAGAGAGAAAAAACTATGCATATGTAGATAAAATCACAGTTAAATTCAAAATAGATTTTATTTCCGTCTAAAAAAACGTGTAAAAACAGGATAAGTGTTTTCCTGCTATTTAGAAAAACGTGTAAAAGCAGGATAAGTTTATTTCTGTCGACCGTGTTATTTCAAAATAGTGTAAAAAAAGACCGTGTAAAAACAGGATTAGATGTACTTTGGGCGTCGGCTTGTGCTCACGTTAACAATAGTATCCAAGTCAAAATAAATAAGCCTGATATAAACAATTTGATGGCAAACATGCGCAAAGCAAATATGATCAAAGATACACAGAAACATATTCTTATACAGTATGTATGTACATACCTTGGTACTAACTAGGGACATAAATACTGTTACACACATTTTATGCTGTAAAATAAGAAGTACTGAATGTTTTTGGACCAAATATTTTTTAATATATTTATTGATGTATACTGTATCTAAAAAGAATATACTTAGTAGGGACATAAATACTGTTACACACGTTTTATGCTGTAAAATAAAAAGTACTGGATGTTTTTCGACCAAATATTTTTTAATATATTTATTGATGTATATTGTATTCAAAAAGAATCTACTTATTCGAAATGTCTGCCTTTTGCCTTTACACACGCCTTAAGTCGCACTGGCCAATCGTCAATAGCTGCACGAACCTCGTCCATTGGAAAATTGGCCACAGCTCGAACTAAAACTCTCTAAAACCGTTCACAATTTGTAATCCAATGGGTTCAAATCTGGACTGTCTGAGGGCCATTCTTCAGAGGAAATTAACGCTGGTAAATTGTTTCGAGGCCAGGCCTGGGGCGTTTTAGCCTTATGGGCCGCAGAATCCTGCTGGAAAGTCCATGGGTGGTTTTGGAACAGGGAATTGTTAAGAGGGTTCACAACAGATTCCAAAACGGTTTCTTGGTAAACTTTGGCAGAAGTTTTGACTCCTTGTTCGCAGAAATGCAGGTCAGTGACCCCGTCATAAGAGACACCCCACCAAACCATGACTGAAGCTGGGTGATGACCCTTTTCCACCCTTGGGATCAGCTCAGAAGCTTCCTTAGATGACCGCGCATATACTCTATCATTTTGCTTGTTAAATTTTTGCTGAACGGTAAACATATTTTCATCGGTGAACAAAATTTTTCTGTGCAAGTTATCAGCGTGCTTCACCAAAAGATGTTTGCATTTTTGTAATCCTATTTTTTTAAAGCAGCAGTCAATAAATGTTTAGTACGTCGTTTAAAAGCCCCAAGTCTTTTTTAATGATTCGACTCATGGACTTTTGCGTGATATTCATCTCACGGACCATGATTTTCTGTTTTCGGAGCGGATTTCTTGATTTTACGGCTTTGATGACATGCGGTGTTCGAACAGAGAGTGGGCGGCCGATCGGTGGCAGTCTTTTACATCTCCATTCTCCTCAAACAGTGTTATGCATCGGTAGACGAACATGCGGCTAATCCCTAGTGGCCGGAACGTTTTAAAAATATCGCTTTTTTCATTTCACACTTGAAAAGCACTATTACAGAGAGCACTATCATTATCAGACCACTCCATGATAAAAGTTGAAACAATTTTAAAACCCCGTTACAGACTAACGCTATTGGGGTTAGCTTTCAAAATCCATATGACATTAACGGGGTATGTTCAGTTCTACTATTGAAATGGGTTTGATCAATGTTGTAACAGTATTTATGTCCCTACTAAGTACTTATTCGAAATGTCCGCCTATTGCTTTTACACACGCTTTAAGTCACACTGGCCAATCGTCAATAGCTGCACGAACCTCGTCCATTGTAATATTGGCCACAGCTCGAACCAAAGCAGTCTTAAGAGATCCAATGTTTGGGTATCTTTTGTGACAAACCTTATCCTCAAAAACCGTCCACAATTTGAATTCAAATGGGTTCAAATCTGGACTGCCTGAGGGCCATTCTTCAGAGGAAATGAACGCTGGCAAATTGTTTCGAAACCGACCTGAACCGTTTTAGCCTTATGGGCCTGCGCAGAATCCTGCTGGAAAGTCCATGGCTGTTTTTGGAACAGGAAATTGTTAAGAGGCTTCACAAAAGCTCCCAAAACGGTTTCTTGGTAAACTTTGGCCGATTTTTTGACTCCTTGTTCGCAGAAATGCAGGTCATTGACCCCATCGTAAGAGACACCCAACCAAACCATGACTGAGGATGTGTGATGACCCTTTTCCACCCATGGGATCAGTTCAGATGCTCACTTAGATGACCGCGCATACACTCTATCATTTTGCTTGTTAAATTTTTCCTGAACAGTAAAAAATTTTTCATCGGTGAACAAAATTTTTCTGTGCAAATTATAAGCGTGCTTCACCAAAAGACGTTTTGCAATCCTATTTTTTTTTAAATGCAGTCAATAAATGTCCGGTACGTCGTTTGAAAGCCCCAAGTCGCATGTTTTTTTAATGATTCGCCGCATGGACTTTTGCGTGATATTGATCTCACGGGCCATGATTTTCTGTTTTCGGAGCGGATTTCTGTGAATTCTTGATTTAACGGCTTTGATGACCGGTTGCGGTCTTTTACATCTCCAGTCTCATCAAACAGTTTTATGCATCCGTAGACGAACATGGGCTAATCCCTAGTGGCCGGAGCGTTTTGAAAATATCGCTTTATTCATTTCAAACATAGTATTGTTTTGTTAATTTTATTTTGACAATAGTATGATTGCGGCAATATTAATGTTGTTGAAATTTAACAACAGTGTTATTGCCAAACTCAAAAATTAAAATATGGTTGTTGCAACAATATAAGTATGGTTGATGTGACAGAGGTACTGTTTTTTTGGGTCGTAATCGTATTTTTTTAATTTGATAATATTTTTGTTACGAGTCTTACGCAATAATAGTACGTTTTATATGTAAATTAATTTTTTTCAAATCAATCTATTTGGATTAGCATAACTGAACTATGTTTAGCTCGTTTGTGTTATTTCGGTCTGTTGCTTTTACACATTGAACAGGGATTAATACCCGGCTCAAGAAATATTTTTAATAAATGAATTTTTTCTACTTCTAAATAAATCACTACTATTATGTATTTTTACTATTATTTAATGTATTTTTACAAAATTTGCTTAATAAAATCTCTCTTGTTGAATAACAACTTAACCCAATCCTTACAACAAATTTAGGGAAGCATAGTATGGTTGTGTGTGAATAATTCAATTATTGTGAGATCCAAAATATTGTTGTGGGGATCATAGTATAGTTGTGTGTGAACCATAATATTGTTAAGATAATCATAATATTGTTGTGCCACAACCATATAACTAGCAATAGTATGATGCACTTCGAATATTGGTGCCCCAACCATAATTTTTTTCTTCGTGTCGTTAGAAAGTGGGTGAGTATATAATGTCGATGTACTCTTGCGACACTTATTATCAATGTTGATGTTCTGTTCTAAAAAGAACACAGCTCCACCGACGCATTCTGTTTAGTGGTAAAAAACGATTGTGTGCATTTAACATATCACAACAAGTCACTCATTGTTGGGTAATCGTCAATGAATGCTTTGTCATTCATTTATGTTGGTAATGTTGAACTCAAATTTTTAGAAAACGTGGAGTAAAAAGCGTTCGATGTAAATAAATCCCCGAGCCCGGATGATATTTCGGCACTTGTCGTATGTAAGTGCTCTTCGACACCAGCCCGTCCATTACGCAACTTTTTCCACCTTGCTTACTGTGCGCCAGACTTCCCAGCGTGTTGGAAGGTTGCGAACGTCCATCCGATCCCCAAAAAGGGTGAAGCCAATAATCCTTCGAATTAGCGTCCAATTGCTATTTGCTCAGAGCTCTTCAAGGTAATGGAGACCATGGTGAACCCCCATCTATCTATCCACCAGTTTGGTGAGAGAAAGGTCGTGGCTCTGAATATCTGTCACTGCCATCAGCAGAAACAGATGTAGTCAACAAAGCTTACTTACAAAACACACATCCTCAATTCACAAGAAATGGCAAAAGTTGATGGAGACTTATAACAGCGAAGTACATGCAACAATCAAAATGGCCCCAATCTATGATAGTGTTGCGACTTGAGATTTTCTACCTTTGAACGATTATTAATCGCCCTTTGAGCAAATCGAATGGCACTGTTGATATCATACGGTTTTACTTTCTACAGTTGCTCTTTTAACTGGAGTATGAATTATATTTTTCCCACATTTTGTTTTAGGTTTTCTTCACTCTATTTTCATACCAAGTTTTACTTTAGTCTTAATAACGTTGGTAACTAATAATGCGCTTATCTTTTCTCCAATTCTGCTATATTTTGCCTTTACTCTTTCCCAACCCTTTCGCTAGTTCTTTGTCAGCTTGATGTCCTTTGCTAATGTCTTTGTTTTGTGTATATGCAATATCATGAGCTTTACAAGCCGAATCCAAAATATGTATACCTTTATCACCCCTTTCCAGTCTAACTTTGTTCCGGGTCCCCAAAATTGATATCCAGCTTCTTGTAATTCAAAAGGTAAATTTTCAATTACGTTACTCATCAATCCACCACCTGGAACTAAACTTTTGTATAAGTATTCTTTTCATGATACACAATCATTTTATATCTTTTCTGAAATGATTCGACATAAATTGAGATAATATGATTAAAGTCAATAGTTAAAATGCGTCTAATAAAGAAAGATATGAATATTAACGTGGAAATTTTGATTTCTTATATCAAAATACGCTTAAAACAAAGCACAGTTTTCTTTTGCGTAGTTCCATAAGAGCTCTCATTATGGCCCCTTGTAATTGTGGAATGAAAAATGTGATGCTTAGACTAAACGGATTTAAATTTTATAATTTGTATCTATACTCGAAGACGTTATAACATATTATTTATACTCAAAGTCGTAATATGAGTATCTTACCCTGCTTGTTGCACATGTAAACTAAAAGGCCAATTACACATATACAAATTGAGAAGATGTTATTGAACCTGAACATGCCAACTCTTATTCAATATTTATGTTTGATGATTTTACATGCGAAAAACAAGACAGTATAAGATTTTACTTTTCTATGGCTCGAAATAGCGATATAGATTTATTCTTATTATGTCAAACATATACCCATATCCGAAAATATTTAATTCGCGATAACGCTAATAGTACGAGTATAATAATCTTTATGCAATATGAAATGAATATGAAATCGTGTCGGGCTTATCTGTGTAGACAATCGACTTCATATAACCCCAAAACCATAGTCCAACGGCGTTAGATCGCACGATCTTTTAGGCCAAACCGCAGGCCCACGACGCAACATAATGCGCTAAGCAAAAGTTTCCTTTAAAACATAGATTGTTTCGTTGGCTGTAATGCATGTAGCGCCGTCTTTTTGAATCCAAAGGTCGTTCACACCAACATCCTTAAATTAAGGCAACAATCATTTTTAATCATGGCTCAACCATTGACTGTAACGTTATAGTCGGCTTCACTTTTAAAAACTATGGAGCAATGATTTCCTCTGCCCATATTACTTACCAAACAGTGACTTTTCGAGGATGTGCTCGAAAGAGAACATTTTGGTTATTAATGTAACCATTCAACCAAAAGTGAGCTTCATCGCTGAACAAAATTTTCTTGTAAAAATCAGGATCGGTGGCCATCTCGTTTTGGGCACTTTCACCACGATTTGCAAACGTTGTTACAGAGTAAGTCTATTCATTATGAAATGGCAAACCAAACTTAGCATAAATCAACCACACGTCTAAAAAAACGCCATTTTTTATATATATTAATAAATTAGAAAAAAAGCTTACTTATCCTCTACGTCGCCATTGTGTTGTGTTGCTTTCGCTTTGCATTTTCTTTTATTAGATGCCTTTGTTGGTTTTTCTTGCGTGTTTTCTACAACAGTGTTGCACAAGGGAACACAATACATAGTCATTAATTTAGTGGTTGTATTTACGAACACCCGCAATGTATTAGTGCAGAGCAGCATGTGTTTAAGAAGTCAGCCGTACTACAGTTCTGCTTAAACGATAATAATTACTTCACGCATGCTGAAAAATTTTACCATCAAAGCTATGGTATGGAAAACTATGAAATGGAAAACCCCATATTTCGACAATATCCCGCATTGTGCTAGATACAAATTAGGCCGAAGTAGAAAATAAGCTAAAATCTAGTAACATTAAAATAAAACTCATATAAAATAATGATGACGATTTACTAGCGGTTATAAACAAGAAAGGTGAGAAAAAATTATAAAACTTCAAAACTCCTACCACAATAAAATAATATTAACTGTGGAAACGGAAAAACATGATGAGAAACATTACCTTGACATGAAGCTTATACAAAATGGAAACAAAATCATCACGAACTGGTACGCGAAGACTACAGCTTCAGGACGAATAATAAACTAAATAACTAAAGAAATACAACCAAGAAACATAAAATAAAATACCACTACAAATGTTATTTAAATAGTAGTAGATCTAAACGATGAAAAATTCGGATCCGAAAACAAAAAGATCCTAAGTCTAAACAATTACCCAATGACTTCACTCTATTTTCATACCAAGTTTTACTTTAGTCTTAATAACGTTGGTAACTAATAATGCGCTTATCTTTTCTCCAATTCTGCTATATTTTGCCTTTACTCTTTCCCAACCCTTTCGCTAGTTCTTTGTCAGCTTGATGTCCTTTGCTAATGTCTTTGTTTTGTGTATATGCAATATCATGAGCTTTACAAGCCGAATTCAAAATATGTATACCTTTATCACCCCTTTCCAGTCTAACTTTGTTCCGGGTCCCCAAAATTGATATCCAGCTTCTTGTAATTCAAAAGGTAAATTTTCAATTACGTTACTCATCAATCCACCACCTGGAACTAAACTTTTGTATAAGTATTCTTTTCATGATACACAATCATTTTATATCTTTTCTGAAATGATTCGACATAAATTGAGATAATATGATTAAAGTCAATAGTAAAAACGCGTCTAATAAAGAAAGATATGAATATTAACGTGGAAATTTTGATTTCTTATATCAAAATACGCTTAAAACAAAGCACAGTTTTCTTTTGCGTAGTTCCATAAGAGCTCTCATTATGGCCCCTTGTAATTGTGGAATGAAAAATGTGATGCTTAGACTAAACGGATTTAAATTTTATAATTTGTATCTATACTCGAAGACGTTATAACATATTATTTATACTCAAAGTCGTAATATGAGTATCTTACCCTGCTTGTTGCACATGTAAACTAAAAGGCCAATTACACATATACAAATTGAGAAGATGTTATTGAACCTGAACATGCCAACTCTTATTCAATATTTATGTTTGATGATTTTACATGCGAAAAACAAGACAGTATAAGATTTTACTTTTCTATGGCTCGAAATAGCGATATAGATTTATTCTTATTATGTCAAACATATACCCATATCCGAAAATATTTAATTCGCGATAACGCTAATAGTACGAGTATAATAATCTTTATGCAATATGAAATGAATATGAAATCGTGTCGGGCTTATCTGTGTAGACAATCGACTTCATATAACCCCAAAACCATAGTCCAACGGCGTTAGATCGCACGATCTTTTAGGCCACGCCGCAGGCCCACGACGCAACATAATGCGCTAAGCAAAAGTTTCCTTTAAAACATAGATTGTTTCGTTGGCTGTAAGGCATGTAGCGCCGTCTTTTTGAATCCAAAGGTCGTTCACACCAACATCCTTAAATTAAGGCAACAATCATTTTTAATCATGGCTCAACCATTGACTGTAACGTTATAGTCGGCTTCACTTTTAAAAACTATGGAGCAATGATTTCCTCTGCCCATATTACTTACCAAACAGTGACTTTTCGAGGATGTGCTCGTAAGAGAACATTTTGGTTATTAATGTAACCATTCAACCAAAAGTGAGCTTCATCGCTGAACAAAATTTTCTTGTAAAAATCAGGATCGGTGGCCATCTCGTTTTGGGCACTTTCACCACGATTTGCAAACGTTGTTACAGAGTAAGTCTATTCATTATGAAATGGCAAACCAAACTTAGCATAAATCAACCACACGTCTAAAAAAACGCCATTTTTTATATATATTAATAAATTAGAAAAAAAGCTTACTTATCCTCTACGTCGCCATTGTGTTGTGTTGCTTTCGCTTTGCATTTTCTTTTATTAGATGCCTTTGTTGGTTTTTCTTGCGTGTTTTCTACAACAGTGTTGCACAAGGGAACACAATACATAGTCATTAATTTAGTGGTTGTATTTACGAACACCCGCAATGTATTAGTGCAGAGCAGCATGTGTTTAAGAAGTCAGCCGTACTACAGTTCTGCTTAAACGATAACAATTACTTCACGTATGCTGAAAAATTTTACCATCAAAGCTATGGTATGGAAAACTATGAAATGGAAAACCCCATATTTCGACAATATCCCGCATTGTGCTAGATACAAATTAGGCCGAAGTAGAAAATAAGCTAAAATCTAGTAACATTAAAATAAAACTCATATAAAATAATGATGACGATTTACTAGCGGTTATAAACAAGAAAGGTGAGAAAAAATTATAAAACTTCAAAACTCCTACCACAATAAAATAATATTAACTGTGGAAACGGAAAAACATGATGAGAAACATTACCTTGACATGAAGCTTATACAAAATGGAAACAAAATCATCACGAACTGGTACGCGAAGACTACAGCTTCAGGACGAATAATAAACTAAATAACTAAAGAAATACAACCAAGAAACATAAAATAAAATACCACTACAAATGTTATTTAAATAGTAGTAGATCTAAACGATGAAAAATTCGGATCGGAAAACAAAAAGATCCTAAGTCTAAACAATTACCCAATGACCATAGCAAATAATCTGATACAGAGATCACTTAACCAAAACAAAAACTGTGGGAAAACAAATTTAGAAACATAATTTGACATTGTACCGTACGTACCGGAAATGATAGCCGAGCTCTAAAAACATAATAAAAAATGAGATCACGCCAGTAGCGTACAAGTCCAATGACACACTTCAAAAACTTTTCTCAAAAGAAAAAAAAATAAGTTACATGCTCCGAGTAAGCAATGTTGTATAAGAAATTACTTGTAAAGGAAAGGAGAAAGAAAAATGCAATTAGGTATAAGTAGGTACAACAAAAAGAATGAATGGGGTTAGACTTGCAGAACATGAAAATGATGTACGAAAGGGAAAGGAATCCGCAGCACTCGCTCAACACATAAAAGAAAGTGGACACGAAGCCAACTTCAATGTGTAAAAATACTCTTTAGAGTAACTAAAGAGATCAAACGATACAATCTTATAATACAACAAAGAATTCAGAACTCAATAAACACAAAAAAGACAATACAAAGCTACAATACTCCATTGCAATACTTTGACGAGAAAAGTTCTTTTTAATACTAGTATTAAGTTCCAACTGCGATATTTTACTCTTTGGTGTTTGAATGTTTTCGGATTTCGTGCTTTTCTTATGTTTTTATATTTTTACATAAAGGTGTATAGTGAAATACGTATGTTACGTGTTGTTGCTGAGCCGTAGTAGACGTAGTAAATTGATTTCTTGAATGGAATTGGTCGACCGTTGCATGAAAGCAAACTCCGAAATTATGATGGGAGAATAGGAAGTCCAATGTTCAATTTTACGGATATGGAACAAAAGACCAAACTGTTGTCATAATTAAAAAGGGACAATTGCTTTATGTGTAAAATTGGTTTAGGATAAGTGCATGGAACAATAAACAAGGTAAGGTCATTAGCCCAACAACAAATAATCAGATACAACTCTGGTGCTCTATATTGTCAAAGTTGTATATGTCAAGAACATATAATATAAAGTTACGGCCAGTTAATTTTTGTTATTGTTGTAAATATTTGATACAAAATATTTACATTTCCATCATTAATATGTTCATAATTTGTTATACCCTCTATCATAGGAAGGGTTTGTTATTCCGTTTGCAACACATCGAAATGATCTGAGATGCCATATTATTAATCAGCCTAGGATTCTAAGACGATTTAACGATATCCGTCTTTTTGTGTGGAAACGCGCTAGCGGACTCAATAATGAATCGGTGCAGAGGTAACGGATTTGCTCACACAAGGACTAAAGCAGCCTCTGTAAACAAAACTGATTTTTGTGTCATTTGGAATGCGATTCAGTACCGCCTTATACTCTTGAAACTTGGCCAAAAATTTCTTTTCGTCAATAGGTTTTAATATAAACCTCATACATTCGGGCCGGCCGAACCTAGAGAGCTTTTACTTATATTTTTATACCCTACACCACACTGTGGTTCTGGGTATTGTGAGTTTGTGCATTTGTTTGTAACAACCACTTTGAAAAGTGACTGACCCATTAAAAATTATACTGATTGATTCAAAATCACTTTCTAAATAAATTTTACGATGTCCGTCTGGCTGTGCATCTATTTGATGTAATCAAAGTGCAGCTCGCAAATGACCGAACTTGACTTTGCACGTAGGTTTAGTTGGTCTATTGAAAATAGGATGAATCGGTCCATGTTTTGACATAGTCGCCATGCAAACGTACCCACATTTTGGGGTCTTGGCGCTCTGGAAGCCAATGTTATCAAGATCCCATGTTAGAACATGGGATCTTGATAACATTAAGCACGAATACTTACTCTAAAATTAAGTGCTGAAAATGTAGTTGGCTAATTTTTTGATTTGAAATGTACCTCCCTATTTTGGGTGTAGCGGTTCTAGAAGACACATCTAATCCGATGTTGATGATTTAATAATGTTTTTATTCAGAGATAATTTCCATATCGTCCGATCAAACCAAGCCTTCTGTGTATGTATATGAGTAGTGTATGTATATGAGTAGTGTACAGCCGGCCTGGACCGACATTTATTTATGTTTTATTATAACGATCATAATTTGTTTTTCTAAATTAAATCACAAGATTCATTCATTTATTAAAGGAAAGTATCAAAGACACATAACATAGTTATACGATTCAGTCTTTTATGGAAAATATGCATATGCATAGCACTTAGTGGTATAATTGAAATTAGATGATGTACATACATATGTATATAAGAACAATGATGGACCAGCCATAAAATATATTTACAAAAACCAACAATTTAATTTTTAAAATTTTTTTGTGACCGACTATTCGTTGTTTGGCCTTTTGGATTTTAAGGCGCCTATTAAGGCTTTTAATACGAAAGTGCATCCTACACTTAAAAATTTTTTTTAATTTTTTCTGCAATATTTATTTTTAAGCTGCTTTCAAAAAGTCTTTTTTGGACATTTTTGTTGTGGTCCATTTCCGTTCCGTTAAGACTTTCGAACAACAACTCAAGTTTATGAATGATTTTAAGAAATTCCGGAGAAGGTTTTTTCAAAGAACCTTTGGATATTTGATCCACCCATGTAAATGAGTTTTCATGGCTCTGGTATTGTTCAAGATTCTGCTTTCGAATAATATAGCCAGCTATATATTCCAAAGCATCGTGTTGAAGAACACCAGAGTCATGAAATGTTGATGTTTCCAACTCATTCACATCAATCGGTTCGTCCTCCACATTGGGTTCTTCTGAACAACAATTAAGGCTATCTGTGGGGTCATTTTTTGAGCCAATCCAGTCGGTAGTGTCACATTCCACATTTCCAGTTCCTTCCAATATTTCGGTATTCCGGGCTAAAACCGCAAAATGTGTTAATAATTTGTTTAAGATCATTTTTGTGTATAAGATATTTAAACCCACCCAGGATGTACTTTCTCATTCGAAATTTAAATTCTTTTGGTGTTGGGTGATCGTTTAAGCCTCCTTTGCTTCGCAAGGCTCCAAAGAGATGTTCAAGTACATCCTGGTTCAACCTATATGTCAAAATGTATTCCATTCCATATTTTTGCTTAACGTACTCATACAGCATGAGTAAGGCATTATTTGTCATTAAAATGCCCTTTTAAAAAAACTCCAACGATTTTTTCTTTGGAATCATAGGTGTGGATGCCAGTTTGTTCACTTGAAACAGAATATCTTTCTGATTCTCCAGGTTGATACCAAATGCTTCCTAAAGGATTATGATATACATTTAATATTTGAAGAGTAATTAAAAAGAGTGTAATGTACTTTGCCGGGGTAGTTAAAGGTATTCATGTTGGAATTCATTACGTCAAACCAGTTATTCACTAATTCGATAAATTCCGCCGTCTCAAGCGGTTTGTATAATTCAAATCCAAGAGAATGACAACGTTTAATAGCTTCGGCTGTTGCATGTGAAAAAAGCTGTGTTGCTAACTTCACCTTTTGCCTTCCTAAAGAGATATATTATTATGGTTGTGTTACAGTTTCCCATGGACTATTCCCATACATACCGGGACCAATCACTGTAATGTGTTCATTAGTCAATTTATACGTTATTGAAACATCACTAACTGAAGTATTCTTCATTAGTTCTTGTATAGTTTCTTTCTTCAGCAATTCGTTTTTGACTGTTAATCCAGTGTCCAGGAAATGGTTTCTTATTAACTTGATGAGATGTGGAGTATCGGCAAAAGTAAAAATTTTGTCATCGGTATTGACAGGGTTTGGAAACCATGGTCGATCTATGTATTTATAATTTTTGTTAGTGCATAAATTTATTAAGCCATTAGTGCATAATTTTATTACCTTTGGAAGCACCTAAAGTTGTCCACAATTTTCTATTGGAAGGGCCCATATCACAGACAATCGCAACAACTGGATATCCGGCATGGTGCAACTCTAATATTATTGAAAACAGTTCTGGTCTGTCCATTTCGCAGTCATATTTAAAAAAAATTGGCTGCTTCCAAGATTTTCGCAACCCACGAGCTATTACCACTTGTACAAAATTAGCTGGCTTCCTTACGAAATCTCCTACAGACTCGTACTCGTAAGTTTCCACTACCTTCATCTCGTCGAAAGCGAGCACACATATTTTTTCTTCATCCGAGAGGTCTGCGTTATGTCTCATAACATCTATAGCCGGAGTCAGAATGCCTTCGTTTATATTGACCTTGCGGCTCCAACGTTGAAGTGTTGAGATAGAAGGTAGTGGAAACCCTTTATTATACAAATGTTTATATGCTCTTGGTCCAGCTGCATGCAAGCATATTGCACTTGGAATGTCATCCCACTTCCACTGAATGGCGCCAGGAGAGATAATTTTTCGAATTTGGCCTTGGGTAAAAATATTTCCCATACAGGATACTACTTTGTCCTTCTCAGCTAATTGAATTTTTAAATCTTTGATTTCAGTTTGTAATTTTTTTATTATCTTTTTCTGCTCTGAAATCTCATTTAGCATATCACGATGAAGTGTCCGAGGTCTAGTAAAATTTGAAATACAGATTACTCAAACCGAAACCGTATTTATTATACCCTCTACTGTAGGGTGGGAGCAAAGAATGTTTGGCATTTCGTTTGCAACCTCTCGAAATGTTGTTCTGAGACCATAAAAAGTACATATATACTGGGTCGTTTAAAAATTCTAAGACGACTTAGCGATGTTCGTCCGACTGTGGAAAAACGCTATCGGCCGGAATAATAAAGTTAGACGGTTGACAATTTGCAAAGGGATGTCTTGATGTCCGGGATGATTTGGTATTGATAATGTGCTATATCGATCAATGCTTTAAGTAACCCCCATAGAAAGGATCTGTCAGTTTACAGGTCCCAGCGCTCTAGAAATCGTATTTATTCTCTCATCTTACTCAAATTTGAATCGAAGCAGTTTTATTTTTTTTTATTATTTTTTTTATTAATATATACCCCATACTAAGATACCTTTAGATATTGGGTCATATCCTGTGGAAACCACATTTATAATTTATAATATAGTCATCTCCGCTTGACCTGTCTTTTCCACTTGCTATAATAACATTTTCCTTCCCCAGTCAAAACACCGGATACAATCAACATCATCACTCTAACTCAAACGGCAACATTTCTTTCGAGAAGAGGCAAAACCTGCCCTGAAACAAGAGAGAGCTTTCAAATATTTAGATATGGGGTATATACTGTACATATAAAGTATATACCCCGATTTGATTTGTGATATCTCTAAGAAATTGAAAGCAGTTTCTTTTTTCAGAATAGCCCATAGGCCCTATCTTGTTTGTGTTGTTCCAAATGAAATTGCAAAATGAGTGTACATAGTGTACCCCCATCATTTGGTGGAGCGTACAAACATCGACTATATACTACTTAGGCTTACTCTGATACATTGTGCATTTCTCTATATTCTATAACATCTTTTGCATGTTATCCAAGAACGAGGAATTTCTAAAACAAAAAATATGTCTTATGGAACATTTCCTAATGCACAATATCTATCACTTACCCAAATGAAGCGGTAATATCGGAATCAAATTCGATTTTTGAATTTCTTAAAAAATGCATTAGAAAAACAAATCTTTAGTGGCTATTGCTTGGGAAAATAAATGTATACCTACTCTGAAAGCGGCACTTGATCTAGCTCTGACAGTTTAGCAGGAGTAGCATTTACCATTTCAGGGTACTCGCAATGACCGGGATTTGATATAATAAATGGCACTGCATTTGGCATTAACTTATCTCTTTTAGCTCCCTTTATTACATCACTGGGTAAAAAGTGATCACCACAGATGCGGTCATTACTTTTAAATGTCATCTGGCAAGCAACAGCCCATATACATTTTCTCCCTTCGTCATTCGGTATATTAAAAAATGGACCATTTCCAGCTAAAACGGTCTTATGGCAAATGCAGCATGAGCGCATCTTATTTTTCTTTTTAATTTGCGGTTTAAAATATAACACAGTTGGGATTAGGATATTTTTGTTTATTTTGTTTTGAATTTATTAAAATAATTTCAATAATTTGAATAAACGTTTTTTGAAATTTCAACAGTTGCCTGAATGTAAACAAAAACATCGAATGTCAACTTTAACAATTTAGAGCGCTGCGAGAAAAAATTGT
Organism: Hydrotaea diabolus; assembly: GCA_963513945.1. Taxonomy (NCBI): domain Eukaryota; kingdom Metazoa; phylum Arthropoda; class Insecta; order Diptera; family Muscidae; genus Hydrotaea; species Hydrotaea diabolus. Next base: position 105,143,306 of record OY740716.1, on the reverse strand, counting down.
AAATCAGCTGATTGCTTGGCCTTACCTTGTTTATTGTACCATGGATAAGTGTAAGTGGGCTATAGAGTTTGAAGCCGATGCTGAATTACCACCATCGTTAACAATTTTGCTCGGCAGCTAAATCGCTTATGGTTTTGTTTTAATCCAAAAAACATAGTTTTCACAATCGCGGGCATATATGTATATATAATGTGAAATGAGTCAGACAAATCCTTCACGATAAATTTTTTGCAGCATCAAGTGTATAATTTTAGCACAGAGACTAAAAATTCACACATTTTTAAATATTACGTATAATATTTTTTTAATAAGCGGCGGCAGTCGATTCGCTTTAAGAGTACAAAGCTGAATCTACTCGTCGACGCCTAGCTGCCGGTTGGAACTCCGGATATCATTGCAGTAAATGTTTCAATTTATGACAAGCCACCGTCAATCAAACTTCAAACAATTCACCTAAAACGAAATTTTCGCTCCCATAAGAAATACATGTAGCAAAGCAAACGAAATTTACCAATGGTAAATTCCGTTTTACTATTTTCTTTTGGTGGCACTAAGCTGAAACGAAAAGGTTGCGGAATTTGCAACTGCTACAGAAGAGAGGGCAGTGTAGACTTTATTCACCATCTGCAAACGAAAATTTATGTTTTGATAATTGTATGGACAAGGAATTTGCAACAAAAAATTAACAAATGTTGTGAAGTCGTTTTTGAGGTTATTTAAATGAATATGATTAAAATCATTTATTTAAAAACAAATAACAGCTGTTTCTTCTTCACAGCTCTACACTACAATTTTTCCGTCTAGAGGTAAATACAAAACTTCTAAGTGCAAATTTTAGGTGAATACTAGACTTTTCACATACATGTCATTCGCAAATGCAAACAAAATCTACCTGATTTTATTCATATCAGATTTCTGATGTCAATTTCCACAGAAATTGTAATGGATTTTCACACGGAAACAGGTAAATATGGCTTTACATTTTATATGCGAATCAGGCATAATACTTATACATTTGCATGTACATACGAACGAAATCTTCTGAATTTAATTTGCATCGGATTTCGGCTGTCAATTCTCTAATAAATTGCAGCAGATTTCGGAAAGAAGTCCAGTGAGTATGATTTTTAATTCAACATACATACGTACATATGTATGTCGTTCTACAATATCATACAATTTACTTAAAGCAGCTCGTTTGATAAAAACTAATACAAATTTAATAGCAAACCAAAACGCATTACAAAAGTAAATAAATACATACGTACAGTAAGTCACAGTGAAGGTGAGCCACCGCTGCTCCAATACATTTCTGTATAAAGACTCTTACAAATACTACACCTTTAAAGCAATTTATTACCAAATTTATTATTTAAACATGGGTTTTGATTTTTAGAATATTTTGTAATTTATATTCCCAGAACGAAAGGTAAAAAAAATGAATGCAAAAAAAAGTAAATTTTATGGTTCACAGTAAAAGTGAGCCACTTTAAGAAAAACTAATTTCGGAATGATTTTAATATTTGGTAGGCCCTCCTTTTGTCGAAATAACAGCTACTAAGCGACGTGGCATTGATTCAAATAGTTTAGTTGTGTGTGAAGACGGAATTGCATGACATTCAGTCTGTAAGTGACCTAGAAGGTAATTTTTGGAAGAAATGTTATGTTTGCGTACATTTTGGTCCAGAAGTGCCCACAAAATTTCAATTATATTAAGGAGACGGCGGAGGTACTTCTAAGACATGGGGACAGTTATATAAAAGCAATTCACGCGCAACATAGGACTTATGCTTGGGATCGTTGTTATCGGACTTATGCTTGGGAACGAAAAGTCGTCATCGATTTCCAATTTCTCCGCACTCGGCTTCAGATTTTGCTTTAAACATCAACATATCCAAATTTATTCATTATTCTAGGAATATGATGTAGATTTCCCGTGCCACTACCTGCCATACCGCCCCAGACCATGGCCGAACCGCCGCAGTGTTTTACATTGTCGCCATACCATATGCGAACCATCTGAACCAAGTTGGTTAAATTAAAACCTAAAGAAGAAATTATTAGAAGGTATTTGATGTTTAAAAAGATTTTTACCTTTTGTAAGAAATTCATGTCCTTCAATACATATTCACGTGCAAAATCGTGCAAATAATTGAAACCATGCTTTCTGAGTACTCTTCCTACTGTTTCAGGATTTACTTGAATGTCGAGGTATTTTTTACCATTTGGGTTAGCTTCGGAGCGCTTAGATAAGGACCCTTCTCTTACAATAAATGACTCATCTCTATAAGAAAATGCCTTTATTTTACTTTGTTTGGATTTATTTTCAATTCTGTTTAATAAGACATTTTCCACAAATGACCTTTGATGCGAAACTGAAGCATAACCAATGTCATCTCTTCGAACTCAGACATTGCTGGAAAAGTTTAGTGTTACTTTAACAAAAAGAACAATTTGGTGGCTCACTTTGACTGTGACGTGATTTTACGCAGTTATTTACATATGTTTTCGTTAGATTTTGTGCATTTTTATAAATGCAACAATTTAAAAATATTGCAAAAATCATTATTTATGTTCAAATAATAAACGTGTATATACATTTCTTTATAAATATTGTTTTTACAAGGGTTTTTATACAATTTGTTATGTAGCATGGGGTGGCTCACTTTTACTGTGAGTCACTGTATGTAGATATGTATGTACTTTGGGCGTCGGCTTGTGCTCACGTTAACAATAGTATCCAAGTCAAAATAAATAAGTCTGATATAAACAATTTGATGGCAAACATGCGCAAAGCAAATATGATCAAAGATACACAGAAACATATTCTTATACAGTATGTATGTACATACCTTGGTACTAACTAGGGACATAAATACTGTTACACACATTTTATGCTGTAAAATAAGAAGTACTGAATGTTTTTGGACCAAATATTTTTTAATATATTTATTGATGTATACTGTATCTTTGCCTTAACACACCTTTTACACGGCTTTTACCTTTACACACGCCTTAAGTCGCACTGGCCAATCGTCAATAGCACGAACCTCGTCCATTGGAAAATTGGCCACAGCTCGAACCAAGCAGTCTTAAGAGATCCAATGTTGGGGTATCTTTTGTGACAAACCTTGTCCTCTAAAACCGTCCACAATTTGTAATCCAATAAGTTCAAATCTGGACTGTCTGAGGGCCATTCTTCAGAGGATATTAACGCTGTTAAATTGTTTCGAAGCCAGGCCTGGGTCGTTTTAGCCTTATGGGCCGCAGAGTCCTGCTGGAAAGTCCATGGCTGGTTTTGGAACAGGGAATTGTTAACAGGCTTCCATCGGTTTCTTGGTAAACTATGGCCGATGTTTTGAGTCCTTGTTCGCAGAAATGAAGGTCAGTGACCCCGTCGTAAGAGACACCCCACCAAACCATGACTGAAGCTGGGTGATGACCCTTTTCCACCCTTGGGAGCGTGGGCGGCCCGAACGGTGGCGGTCTTTTACATCTCCAGTCTCCTCAAACAGTTTTATGCATCGGTAGACTAACATGCGGCTAATCCCTAGTGGCCGGAGCGTTTTGAAAATATCGCTTTTTTCATTTCACACTTGGAAAGCGCTATTACAGAGATACGGTTTTCATTATCAGACCACTCCATGATAAAAGTTGAAACAATTTTAAAACCACGTTACAGACTAACGCTATTGGGGTTAGCTTTCAAAACCCATATGACATTAACGGGGTATGTTCAGTTCTACTATTGAAATGGGTTTGATCAATGTTGTAACAGTATTTATGTCCCTACTAAGTACTTATTCGAAATGTCCGCCTTTTGCCCGGATGATATTTCGAGCCCGGATGATGTTTCGGCACTTGTCGTATGTAAGTGTTCTTCGACACCTGCCCTTCGATTACGCAACTTTTTCAACCTTGCTTACTGTGCGCCAGACTTCCCAGCGTGTTGGAAGATTGCGAACCTCCATCCGATCTCCAAAAAGAGTGAAGCCAATAATCCTTCGAATTAGCGTCCAATTGCTATTTGCTCAGAGCTCTCCAAGGTAATGGAGACCATGGTGAACCCCCATCTATCTATCCACCAGTTTGGTGAGAGAAAGGTCGTGGCTCTGAATATATGCAAGGCCTTTGATAGGATCTGGCACGGTACGCTCATATCAAAGCTGATGGCTTTTGGCGTCGGTAATACCTTTGCTCGATTTATTTCGAGCTTTCTTAGAGATCGTACAAAATGTTCCTTCAATAAATTGATTGTTTCGTTGCAATTGTATGGCATGTAGCGCCCTATTGTTGGAACACCACGATTTGAAACGTTGTTCCGGAGTAGGTCTATTCATAATGAAATGGCAAACCAAACTGAGCATAAATCAAGTGACAGCTATCAAAAAGAACAACTTCGAAAAAAGTGTGACCACACGTATAAATGAAACACTCTTTATTTCCCACTAATTGCGACATCCAGAAATTTAAGACAAGTGTCAATAAACATTACGCCCTTTTTCCCCCTCCGATCCTTTATTTTGCACCACATACACTCAGTGTTGGTAATTAAAAAAAATTTTTACGAGTATGGACGTTTTTTTACAGTACGAGTATTCGTTTATTTAATTATTATGTCTAAAATATACAATGCTTATGTCTAATATATACGATTCTTACTTCTTAATAACTTATATTACGTATAATTATGTTTTATAATGGGTTTCAAAGGCTAGCGAATGTTAGCCAAAGCCACGAATTTGTACTTTTTTCCTATCTAAATAATAGCCAAAATTAAGTGTGGCTTAAAATTATAATACCTTTCAAAGCACTAGCTAAAGAAAGCAACTGCTTTCAAACATGATCAGCTAATAAACGAAAAGAACTGACCAGCTTAAAACGTGAGTTAAAGCCTAGTTTTATATATGTTTATACAAATATTAACCCCATCCACAGCTACATGAAACCAATATTGTGCATGACACAAATTCTTCGAATGAAGTACTTATATGTGAGCAGCTCCACATGATACGCCATTTGTAAATCATAATCATCATATTATCAACCATTGTAAGCAATTGTGAATCAGGCTACCTGCACAAATTGGACACCTTTGGTGTTGGGCTAGGGTAGAAGATAACCAGTAGATTTTTGTAAAGTCAGTTAATATACTTAATTAATTCAATAAAGAAATAAAATCGGCATAGCCGAAAAAATAATTATATATTGTTAATTTCTTGAAAAAGGAAAAGTTTAATTTAAATCTTAAGTCTATTTTTGTGAACAGTTTGACCCGTTTTTGTGTTATCTACTATAAAAATATTAACACTTAAAGATATTTTCTTAATTTTAAATGGTTTTGTGGATTGCGGTTCAAATGTATGGCCTGACCGTTCATCAATAGCACCACATCTCCTATAAAAATATAATCTGTAGTATCTCTATCATAGATTTCTCTCTGTCTTAATTTATGACCTTATAATACATGTTGGACCTTCTTATGTGCTACTTCTTAATAAACTTTACTTGGTATAATTATCGATGTTGTACAGTACAGTAAACCGATCTGCTTTATTCGATTGTTAAAAATAGTTTGGTCGTTTCGCAAACACTAACTCGTACGGACAGTACGAGTAATTGTGTACCGTTGATGGTGTAGTACTAAATCAGTACGAAACATACTTAAGCCAGTCATCCATGATCTTGTAGGAACGTACATATTTATAAAATGCTCGGTGACTTCTTTCGTTTGAACCGAGTGTTTCATATTGATGGTGTGCTATAGAAGTTAGTTTTTTTTTTTAATTTTGTGTAGATTACATAGCTGCGTTGATATTGAATTTTTAATTATGTTCCTATGTCCGAAATGAACGTCTTTATTGGACCAAATGAAAGCACAAAATTTTAAAAAAAATTGTCTTAGCGACTGTGTTAGCGCTTTTGTTTCGTATTGGTACGTACGAGTATTGTTATTAAATGTTAAATCAGATAAAATATAATGGTAATAGCGTTTTTGTTTCAGTCAATCGATTTTAAATGGGAGTTATTGTTAACGAACATTTTTATGTCTTGTGGATTTAGCTATTTGGCATGTCATACCTTTTCAGTAGTAATACCGTCTGATCTTGCAGGATTTCTCAATGACGACCTTCAACGGGGTTATCGTGATATCTTTTCGTTTTTTCTTGTATAGCTTTAGCATTTTCACAATCAATTTGGGTCACCTCATTTAATAGCGCTACTTTAATCCAACCAATTTATCATTGCCATATTTTTAAATTCATTATTCGACTCAAATTTGAAAATGTTCGCATTAGGTGCCACGCGTAATTTATTAATGTTGTGTTTATTGGTCATTTCTTCGAGGATTGGGAAAAATTGTCTTAAGTCAAATTTCTATTACTAAATAATTATCGATTTGTATATATGCAATTTTAGATTAACCTCGTTTGATGTAAAATCTCCTGAAGTTTATTCCTAATTTATAATATTTCTTACGTCAGTGTAACTAAATGGAACATATATACTTGGCTTTTTGTATACCTATGATTCATGCTGCTTAATCAAGGTATTACTTTCTTTACCACCAGCTACAAAGATGTCTGTTTTTTAGTTGTTAGGCTTGTGACCCTTTTGCAAGATAGCATTCTGTTGTCCTGTAGCTTCCGTGCAGCTATTGACAAATTTGTCTGACGCCTCTTTCATATTTCCAAGCTGTCCTGCTTCCATGATAAGTACATGGTACAGTACTCTGTCATGGCCTTGACTGCAGCTTGGGTTGAAAATATAATTGCTCGGTCACTTGACAAACCATCAGATTTATGCGCACTCTCTAAGGTTTTTTGTCAGTGCCTCAACCTAACTGCAATAGGCATTTGCGGAACCTGAACATTTTTCAATAATTTTGCTTATTGTTGACGATTTCTCAATTAAATTTATCGCATTTCCTATTAATTTCATTTTTATTAGAGTCACGGCTACTGCTTCACAAGAGTAAGTGCGTACCAAAACGATCGCAAGTTTTCGAATTTTCCGTAGAAATCCAGGATTAGCTTTGTAGCTGTGCTAGAAAATCTACGACCCCTGTGTCATTTTCCTTGGTTTAATTCCCGTTTGGCCATCTGACTAAGCGTCCTTATTGCCCATTTCCCCTTGAATTACAATACATAGGTTTTGTTTTTTGTTTCTTTTTTGTAAAAATTTTCTTTCTATGTGCTGCCACAATTAAGCCATGTCGTCCTACCTCGGTGGAGTTTTCTCTTGGTTTCTCGGATAAGAACAAATTTCTCCCGTTTTAGGCGAAGTACTTATATGTAGCCGCCTGTATTCTTTGGTTTCGGGACACTAGGCTCTCCGGCCTTCAGACGTGCTTGATATTCATCTATCGATAATGGCCTTGGGTTAACTCCATGGTATACATATTCGATGGTAAATCGAGAGAGAAAATTATGACGTCACATTTTCAACCAGTGATAGTGTTTCAAAATTGCACTAAGTCTAATTTGTACAAAACGAGTCCGATTGCACCAATTATAATATATAATAAATTCATATTCTAGTTAGTTTTTCATTTGTACGTTCATTATTCGACCGGTAGGTCTTACAGCGATGACTGGTAATGTACAATTGTTGTCTTGAGGAGAATCTCCCCTCTATTTATACAGGGTGTCCGCCGGGAAGGTATACTACTTTGTTTTTCCGCCATTTTGGTAAACATTAGACTTGACAGTTCATATTCAGCAGACGTGAAGTAGAGACGTGGCAAATTTATTATGAAAAAATATGTGATAAAACAACGTGTTTTAATCGTTAAAACATTTTATCAAAATCCATCATCGATTACTGTGCCGATGAGAAAATTATGCGAAATTTTTGGGAGAAACAACGTGCCAACAAAACGCACTATTTATCGTGTAGTAAATGATTTCGAAGAAAGAGGGTCTGTAGCTGATAGGCCCAAGCATGGACAACAACGTACTGCAAGATCGGCTGATAACATTACTGCTGCTCAAGAAAGTGTTCAAAACAATCCACCACCCTCAATTCGACGACGTGCTCAGGAGCTGGGTCTTCAAAGAACAACTTTGGCCACAATTTTGCACAACGATTTGCATTAGTTTCCATTTAAGATTCAGATGACACAAGAGCTTCTTCCACAAGACCATTTACACCGCCGCACATATGCCAATAGAATGTTACATCTCCCCCATGACAGCCCCGATTTTCATGAAAAAAAGCATGAGTGACGAGACACATTTTCATTTGAATGGATATGTGAATAAACAGAATAGTCGGTTCTGGGCAATGGAAAAGCCTCAAATTATTCATCAGTCACCTTTACATCCGTCTGGTGTGCAATTTGGTCAGGAGGAATCATTGGACATTACTTCTATGAAAACGAAAACGATGTAACGGTTACTGTCAATGGGGAGCGATATCGTAATATGATTGAACACTTTTTAACAATAGAACTGCATGTTTTGGGCTTGATAAACATGTGGTATCAACTAGACGGTGCCACATCGCATACAGCCGGGATTACAATGGAATTAGTGCAAGACCTCGTTCCACAACAAGTTATTTCAATAAATGGTGATGTTGATTGGCCTCCACGGTCGCCTGATTTGACTGCTCCGGACTTCTTTTTGTAGGGACATGTGAAAAGCAAGGTTTATGGAAACAAAGCAGAAAAGCTTGAGCAACTCAAACAATATATTCGTGATGAAATTAATGAAATACCGCATGAAATGTGTGAGAATGAAATGAAAAATGTGCTCAAAAGGGCTCTCAGTTGTGAGGCTACATAATTGCCGACATTAAATAAAACACTTATCAATATAAGATCCATTCTCTTTCATTTAATCAAAAATTATTAACAAAAAAAGTAGGATACCTTTCCGGCGTAAACCCTTGTACTTACAATGGATGATTCGACAATCCCCGAATTCACCCCTACATACTTATACTTACGAGTAGTTAACGGTAAATGCCTTACTAGCTACTTAGAAAGTGGTGTGAGTGGAGTAAACGGACGGGCGACGTCCTCGCAGTGGACGGACCTATGTTGTTCTTGTGATCCATAAAGAACCAAGCTCCATCGACGCATTCTGCTTACTGATCATAAACGAACGCGTTCAGTAAACAAATCACTCGTTGTTGGACAGTCGGCAATGAATGCTTTTTGTAATGTGATATCCATTTCAGTAATATATGTTGATAGTGTTAAACTCAGAGTCAAGCTACAATAGCGTTCTTGGGCCAAAAAACTTACTTCCACCGCGTTCAATGATAATCGGGCTGCAAGTGTGGTTTGCTTGCAAGTTTTAAATGGACGGACGCACAGACGTCGTTAACTCAATTTTATTAAGTAAGTTATTACAGATAATTTCTTATTTTATACAATACAAAGAGTTTAAGTATATTTCTTTTTCTTGTTACATATTAATACAGTCTTATGACTTGAACAGTTTTTATTCTGGTTCGAGACCTTTTTGTTGTTTCTTTTTCAGAATCAACTAAAAAATTGGTGAAATGTATTGGCTACGGTTGCCAGGCAGACTTTACAGCTGTTTCTAAACCCGCCAAGGTGTTTCTTCAGCAGTCTTTGGCAACGATTATTTCGGCTACAAATCAAATGACTTATACAGGCGCCTCACTATGGTTAATGAGAGTTACCCTTCGCACAGTCTTCGAACTGTGCGAAGAGCAATCTTCAAAACTTAATATCATTTCCACCATCTCCGTTTCGCATATGTACTCATACATGCGTTATACATTAGGGCGTACCAATCCCAATGGATTCGGTAGGTATTAATGTTTATACAGTCTTTACGTTTTCATGTAAATGTGGCAAATTCTTCGAATGAAGTATATGTGAGCAGCGCCACATGTTACGTTGTCATAATCATCATATTTTCAACCATTGTAAAAATTGTAAATCAGGCTACCTGCACAAATTGGACACCTTTGGTGTTGGGCTAGGGTAGAATTTAACCTTTAGATTTTTGTAAAGTCAGTTAATATACTTAATTTAATCAATAAAGAAATAAAATCGGCATAGCCGAAAAATTATATATTGTTAATTCCTTGAAAAAAGTTAATTTATTTCTTAAGTCTATTTTTGTGAACAGTTTGATCCGTTTTTGTATTATCATCTATTATAACAATATTAACACTTAAAGATATTTTCTTAATTTTAAATGGTCCTATGCATTCGGTTCGAATGTATGGCCTGACTCGTTCATCAATAGAACCACATCTCCTATAAAAATGTAATCTGTAGTATTTCTATCATAGATTTCTCTCTGTCTTACCGTATGCCAGTTTAATACATCTTGGACCTTCTTATGCGCTACTTCTTAATAAACTTTCCTTGACATAATTATCGATGTTGTTTGTACAGTACAATAATCCGATATGCTTTATTAGATTGTTAGAAACAGTTTGGACGTTTCGCAAATAGTAACTCGTATTTTTAAGAACTTTTTGAAACACTTTGATGCCAGAAAACGGTAGGCTAATTGGTCTGTATGCAGATGGGGAATGGGAGGTTTATAATGCTTTCTAATTGCGATATCTTTGGATTTTTTAACTTATTTCGAAAGTAACAGAGATTAAGACATCCATTTTTATAAATAATAGTTTTTTTTTTGAAAAACGCCTTCAAACATCTGTTGATAATGTCATCATTGTCAATGTTTAAATCTTGTCTTCTAATTAAATATAGATACAAGAGCCCTCGACCTGATTAATCCCTGTTCAACGTGTAAAAGCAAATGGCCCAAATAAACAAACGAGCTAAACATATTAACATACCTGTACGCAAAACAGTTGGCAAATCCACTCAACTCTACACTACAAACGTTTTAAAATACATCTATGGACGGCTCTCACAGTGAAGTCTCTGTAGAGGTGGCAAGAGTGAATTGTATTTTCGTGGGTACTTGTGTGAAGAAAACTTAAAAGTGAGATTCACAACAGTTGTTATCATTCGTTTAGTGAGCGCCTGGTCTTAAAGAGTTCGGTTTTTATTTCAACAATTGCAGTAAAGCATTCTGAAGAGGGTTTTCACGAACCCGAAATCATGATAAAAGCAGTGTGCAGCCACGAAAATCAATGTCAATTTGCCATTTTGTTAAAAACTTGTCTTCTATTTAATTATAGATGCAAGAGGGGTTGAGCCGGTTAATCGCTGTTCAATGTGTAAAAGCAACAGAGAGAAATAAAACAAACGAGCTAAACTTATGTACATGCACGTACGGCACTCAAGTTGACCACTAAACTCTGTTTACAACACACACACATTGTAAAAGAAATCTATTGATGGCTCTCAATGTGGAGTCTCTGTAGATGTGGCAAGAGTGAGTTGTATTTTCGTAGGCAACTGTGTGAAGAAAACTTAAAAAGTTAGGTTTACAACAGTAGTTCCCACTCGTTTGGGGAGAGCCTTAAAGAGTTCGGTTTTTATTTTAACAATTGCTGCGAAGCTTTCTGCTGAAGGTCGTCACGGACCCGTAATCGCTATAAAGGCACAGTGATGCTACAAAATTAATATTCCTTTGCCATTATGTTAAAAACTTGTGTTCTTTTTAAATATAGAACCAAGAGGAAAAAAGTAAACTTTCTATATATATATATATATATATATATATATATATATATATATATATATATATATATATATATATATATATATATATATATATATATATATATATATATATATATATATATATATATATATATATATATATATATATATATATATATATATATATATATATATATATATATATATTAAATCTGTTATTACAGGCATGCATAGTTCGTAATGCATTACATGTATCTGACGGATACCTGACAATTTGTCGCTTTAGCTGCTCAACAAACTCCAAAAAGTTACTCCTCGTTTTCGATGCATCATGCAAAAGCTAAAACACATTTTCTTTAAATGATAATCTAATGGTTGGTATGTGGTCCGACTTGCGCTTAGGACAGAATCTGTTTCACTTGGTGAATCGAAAACTGCAGCAATGAGAAGATTGGAATCTATGGAAAGCAAGTTCGCAAAGGAAGCAAGATTTAACATGTTGTATATGTTTGTCCCAAGCCAGGTTTGTTTGAAGATGAAGTTCTAAATACTTCATAGAAGAAAATTCGTTTACTTCCCTGCCGTCCACAAATATACTGAAGGTGTTTGCTAAATCTCATAAGTTTTGTTTTAAGTCGATTTATAAATAATGTGTTTATGCGTGCATACTCCAATATCAATGCCGCATCTCGTTCAATATATGGTTTAGCAGCTGTCTCATGCATATATGGATATAGCATGCATATATCATCTGCATATACGAATAGTTTACCAGACAGCTGAAGATTTACTAAATCATTGATGTAAACAGATAACAGCAATGGACCTAGTACACTTCCTTGGGGTACTCCGTATTTAACATTAGCAATTTTGCTCTTATGCGCATTAAGCTCCTAAAAAAACAAAGTTCAGTATTATCCACGCCATAATATTTAAGTTTTTGGATTATTATAGCATGATCAATAAGATCAAACGCTTTACTGAGATTACAAAAAACACCAGCAACACCACTTTTACCTTGATCAAGACCTTTACATATACAATTTTGAACGTTGACCGTGGCCTCCTCTGTACCACAACCTTTTTGGAACCCGAACTGATAATCGTTGAGTAAACTGTTTTCATTAAAATAGGTTGTGAGCTGATTGTATAAAATCCTTTCAAAAATGTTGTCAATGATGGGCAATATCAAAATAGGACGAAATTTATCCACAGTCGATGAAACCTTTTCTTTAGGTATTGCTATGATTTTATGTATTTTCAAAATCTCAGGATATTTTGAAGTATTGATCATTGCATTGAATATCGTTACCGAATGTGGTATTATTATGCTACTGCATTCTAAAATAATCTTTGGAGATATACCATCATGTCCACAGCTTTTTCCTGGAACATCATTATCCGAACTTCTTCATTTGTTGTGCATTGCAGATTAAATCTGTTATTACAGGGATGCATAGTTCGTAATGCATTACATGTATCTGACGGATACCTGACAATTTGTCGCTTTAGCTGCTCAACAAACTCCAAAAAGTAGGGGTTTAACATATCACATATAACAACATCACTCTGAACTACTTCACCATTGGAATCAATTATAGATTCTTTTTAAGTGGGCATTTTACCAAGTGTCTCATTAATAAACTGCCATGTTTTAATAGAACCATGTTTTACCTTCTCCAATCTGGTAACATAAAAGTTATTTATTGACTCTTTGTATGCATTTTTAATAACTTTACTGACTCTTTTTAATTTTTCTTCAATATCTTTATTATTCGGGGTTTTTCTTCTCATTTTCAAAAGACGATCTTTACGTTTAAAAAGTTTGCTTAAGTTTGCATTTACCCAAGGCGTAATTTTACATTTAAAAACTTTGATTTTGATTAATTTAAAATTTAAAACAATTATATATATATATATATATATATATATATATATATATATATATATATATATATATATATATATATACATCGCGACGTGAGAACCAGAGGGTTCTATCTGGCTTTTTCAGAAATGTTCAGGAGAGCATTTTTAAATTTCGGAGTTATTTCTATACTATTTAAATAATAAATATGAAAAAGAGAACACAAGAAATCACAAACTAGTGCAGTTATTTATTGGAATATAAAATTTGTTTCATCAAAAGTTAAAATAAAACACAAGAAAAATTAACTTTTTTAATTACAGATTTCAGATAGAACCTTTCGGAACTCAAACTAAAAACTTTGGCAATAATTTTACATATATATATTTTTTGTTTATGCGATTAAAAAATTTTAAAATAAATATAAGTTACATAAGAATTATTCAGTTCCTTAATGCAACATAAAAGAACATGTTTAAAAAAGTTTAAAAAAAAACCAAAAATTAATATTTTTTAATGTGACCCTGCACATAGAACCTTCTGGTTCTTAAAAATTCAAATTTTTTTTTTCAAATGAGTTTATCTAATTAAAAAGTGTGTTATAAAAATCTACGTCTATGGAAGGCATCCACTTAAACATACTCTTTAAATCATTTTCTTTGTCTTTAGTAAGTTTTGGCACACATTTTGATTTGTTTACAGCTGGAAATGTAGTATTCGAAGTGTGGCGTGTGCCTTTTTTTTGTATTGAAACATTTTCCCATTCTTTGGAACCATGGCTGAGCTTATAACCTACATCGAATATATCAGATCTCTTTAAAGTAAGCTGAGAAACTTTGGTAAATGGTACATTACTGTAGCTTAATGTTTTTGCTGGCGATTGAAAATCAAAAAAGTCACTGGAGCTCATCTGTATAATACGGTAAGGTTGTTTTCTGTTGGCTACCAGTAAAACTCGTAACAAAGACACAGGTGACCAAACTTCTGTCAATTTAAGTTTTTTTTCAATGTTTGAATGAATATTGTCTACTTCCTGAATGCATGAATGGCCAGGGGTAGAATATTTTAAAGTTATAGTCTGAAAAAATGAGTTGTTTTCAAGAAAGGATGAAATGGCAAAGGAAATTACAGAATTTCTATTTTGCGGCACGCAGCTGTCACTCCATAAAATTAAATCATTCGCATTTGAGTAGTCCAAACATATTTTAGAGAGAATCTTTACTAAAGCACTGGCTATATCGTTTACTGTTCGACCACTCAATCCCTCATGCCAAACTGCACAGTAACCATTTTTAACATTTCCGTCTGAAGCATGGGCAGTTAGGTTGTAAACGTTTAATTTACGTTTATAGTAAAAACAACTTACATTTCCTCTTGGTAATGATATTATGTTTTGGAGATCAAAGCATATAGTCAAAGTCTTGCTTTCTCTATCTGATTTTCTTTCTGTTCTCATAAACGATTTTTCAACCACATGGCGTTCATATTTTTCATTCAATTTCTCTGATAATATGCTTTCCTTCACAGCCATATTATATTCCTCGCACAAATCGCATCTATCAGATTTAGGAGCCAAAAAGTCAATATTATATTCTGTATTAAAAATCCATCTGTACATTGATTGCTTAAGAGGAGCAATACTTTGCTCTTCACATTTCTCAACATATAGATCGTACATCATTGCTAAGTTAAGACTACTGCATAGATACTCTTTATTTGTCTTAGCTCGACAATAGTGGGACTCAGCTTTAGGAAATGATTCTATATGTTTTCTAACGATGTCCTTTTCATTTTTGTCAATGCGTTCTCTGGTTTTTTACCTCGTTCATCGGTTTTAGGTACGCCTGTCGTTGTATCTTTTTTAAAGTGTATATTATATAACGTTTTTTGACTTATTAAAAGAGTTTTAAGGAAATATTGTTTACACACTCTTACAAGTTCATCGTTGACTTGGAAAGAATATGTAAAAGATTTTTTTTCCTAGAAAAGTTCACATCGCCTGTTTTACATAAATTGCAATTCGTATTTCGTAGAATAAAATGAGATGATGAGAGATTCTCTGTCATCTTTGCTTATTTTGCCGATACATTTCCACTTACACTCACAATCAACATGAAAGAGCTCCTTTTCTGCAACGAGTTTACCCGAAGTATTGATATATGCTTCACCTCTTTGGCGCTTTCCCTTGCGAATATTCTTTTTCCATGTTTCGGGATTTCGTTTCCTTTTCCTTGTAAGCTTACGTTATTTCATAGGACTCCGTTCTTTTGTGTTTACGCTTTCGGTATTGCTATTATATGGAACGAGGCTTCGCGCTCCTGGATTCATTTCATCATTATTTAATTGGCGAACTCCATCAACGGCAAAGCACACATTCGAGCTCTGCAGTTTGTCATCAGTTGTTTCATCATAGGTTAAAACATTTTCGGAAAAATTGGAAGTTGATGTGTCATCATAAACAAATAATCTACAAATGAACATTGCATACGAAAATTAATTTAAAAAAAAATGTCTATTGGCTTCCAACAAATTTCGCTCAGAAATGCAGAAACAGGTGTTTAGAAAATTCGCTTCAGTCATCAGTTTTTAAAATAAATTCTTTTTTATGATAAACTTACTTGCGTTTTGATGATTTAGAGTTGAGTTTTTCTTTCAAAGGCTGAATATCAGATCCACTGTCACTAGGTATTTCCATTTTGTTTATATTATAAGATATTTTAAGCTTAGTCACTCAAAAATTAAATTATCAGCACAAACACTTTAACAACATTGAAGTTGGCTGCAGTTAGAACCTAGTCATCTGTGCTGCCACCTTTTCAATATATCCAATTTCATTTTCCAATTTCTTTACAATTAGGGTATTATTAGGGTATTTTTTTGTATTGTAGTAATCATTTAGTTTTATAGTTATTTTAGTTATTTTATAGTTATTTAGTTGTTATTTAACATTTTTCAATTTCTAGAAAAACTAACTCAATCAATTTATTATATTTTTGGAACACCATTGAAATTTATTGCACATAGAACCTTTTGGAACTAAGTGCGTCCACTTTTTTTTGCATATAGAACTAAATGGCTCTGTTATTATTACTACAATTATAAGTGAAAATACA